>JAWRVF010000025.1:0-600000 GCA_036785485.1 Physcomitrellopsis africana | reverse complement strand
GCCAAATTTCTTTGGTAATGACATTAACTTTGACCACTTACTCATATTACAAGTTGTCAAAGAAATGAGGTTGCCTAATTCCTTTGGCAATGATGTCAAACAAAAATACTCTTTTGTATCAAAGATAGTCAAAGATGTTATTTTATAAAATTCATTTGGCAATGATATTAAACTTGAGCACCTCCATATATTAAAAGTAGTCAAAGATGTGAGATTGCCCAATACATTTGGCAATGATGTCAAGTTTGAGCACTAATTCATATTAAAACTTTTCAAAGAAATAAGATTTTTAAATGATTTAAATATTAATCTTAATCTTTTATAATCTCTTAAATTAAGCATTTTTAAAGAAGTCATGTATTCTATTTCATCCAATAGCATAATTAAGTTTGAACATCCTTCTAAGTCAAGTTCCAATAAAGTAGCAATTTCAAAGAATGAATTTAGAAATCTTTCTATAAAATCATAATTTCTTAATTGTAAGATATTTAAGCTTTTAAACTTCTTCTAAATATCTTTGTTATTTAACATCAATATCTTTTAGCTTCTCTCAAATATCTTTGTTATTCAAGTTTCACATTTGTATATTTCTATATTTGATTTCAAATTTAATACTATTTTTGCCCATATCTTGTAGTTGATCATAAATTCTTATAATTCTACTTTTGTTTATTTTTACCAATGATTGGATAATCAATGTATCTAATATAATTTTTACATCTAATTTAAATATATTATTTTTACTATTAGTCTATAATTGTAATATTCTTTCTTTTGACATGTCTTGTGGATATATATCATTACAAAAGAAACAATACATGTCCAAAAATATTTTCTTTTCTTCAACTTTTAAGTTGTCAAAACTTACACTTAATATATTCTAAATCTTGTAGTCACTAATCTTTTCATCTCCATCCAACTTCCCCTTTTTAATCTTTATAAAGCTCGCTTCTAACATCTCAATCTTTTTTTCTCTTTTTAAAATGCATCCATAACTTCTAAGTTCAATGGTAGGCCATTGCAAGCTTTTATAATTATTTTGCCAACCTCAACAAATTTGTTGAAGAATTTTTCTTTGTATCCACAAGAATGAGTGATAAATAACTTTAAACTTGTTTCTTCATCAAGTTCTTTAATATTTAATTTACAAATTCTTATAGTATCATCCTCCATGCATTTTATGCATTCCAATCTTGAGTTGTCACAATCAATGTGCTACCATTACTAGCAAGTAAATCATCCAAAGACATAACATTTTTAATTTGACTTTATTTCTTCACATTGTCAAAGACTATGATGACTTATTTTTTTGGTCAAGAATGATTTCAACATTCCTTGAGCTTCCTTTGAATCTCTTGGTTTTGATTTGATTTTGAATTGTTTTAAAATATTACAAAAAGTTAAATAACAATCACTACTATTTTTAATATACTCAACAAAGCATGTGGCATCATACATGTGCTTCATATTATTAATTGTGGTCTTTGCTATTGTAATTTAGCCTATTCTACCTATTCCAACAAGACATAATGTCTTCACTTTACTTGTACACAATTGTGATATTTACAATAAGTATTATTTTCTACCAAATACTTCTTCTTCAAATTTGTCAATTTAAAATTTAAAATTAAATTGTAAATTAATACAAAAGAAAAATCAAGCCTATAATGCATATATTATAATTTAATTTAGATTTTTAAATTAATACTTATATTTATGCATCAAACCATCACTATTGTATATAAACTTGTAAACACATGAAAACACAAATTAATCAAATCACTTCAACACATTCTTATCTTATGTATTGGTATTAGTTGTGACAATGGTATTTTATTGTGTATTTGTTGTAATTCTATACTTTGATGATTTTTGTATTTTAATACATTAAAATATGATATTTTTATTATAAAAATTCTATTCAAAAACTTTTTCTTAAATATAACTAATTTTTTATAAATATTTAGAAACTTTGGTTATTATAAAAAATCTAAGTTCCAACACTCTTAGATGAGCTCAGTCAATTTGTTACAATTTAAAGGTAAATTTGGTCTTTCACCTTTTTCGTTTCTTTTCAATATTTCATCTCTCTTACAATTGTAAAATGGGACTTTTTCAAAAAGAATCTTGGAACATATCATTGCAAATAAATACACATCCACTTCAAAAGGATATATTGTTATAATTTGAAATCTTTTTTTTATTGCCTCTAGAGCCATATAATATGTAGTATTATAAATATCATTATTCTTTATTTCTTTTAGATTGCTTCCAACTTCTATTTTAGATGTTCCAAAATCAATCACATTGCATAATAGCATATGAACAATATTATTTATAATTTTTTTTTCAACAGCATTAAGCAAAATATTTTCAAATTTTAAATTATAATGTATAATGTGCATATCATACAAGTAGCACATTCCTTTTACAATTTGATATATAATATCACTCAAAAAAATGTAAGATACTTCTCCATTTGTTGTCAACATCTTGCTAAAACTTATTTACATCAATTCCATGCCAAAATATAAATATTCTTTTTTATTTTACAATATAGAAGATTCTTTATTTTTATTGACATTATCTTTTATTGCATAATAATATGTTATCATATTAGAATGTCTTAGACTTATTAAAATACACATCTCCTTAATATAAGATTTATCATCTCTAATTTTTAATTTTTTAATTGCACGCACAAGTTCCAATGACTTTGATTTATAAACCTTTCTAATGAATCCATCCTTTATTGATTCTTCTAATTTGAGATTTTTAATATCTAATGATAATTTCAAATATCCAATTTCCCACCTTCAATATTATATAAGTCTTTCAATGTTTGTAATAGATGCTTCACTATCCTATGATTTCAAAACTGTTCTTCTTCATATATGAGGATCAACATCTCATATAGATGATTTTCATCACCTTCCATTTTATTCAAGTTGCAACATCAAAGCCACTTCACATGTTGTTAGAATACCTTTTAAAATCACCATTTACAAGCATATTACTTATTGCACGACAACTACACTTTAAATTCCAAAATAGCTTTTTAAAAGTCTCTCTATTTTTCAATTGAATCATAGCTACTTCATACTAATTTTGTTATCTACAACTTATCACTAGTAAATAAGCTTTATTCAATATAAGAAATAACTCATTGAATAGATGCTCTAACTTCAACCCATTTTTGTTCAAAGTCATCAAGTAGTCACACACCATGATATGTTCAATATTCTTGTATAGATTTATATATTGGTTTTTGTTCAATGTCTTTTTTCTTCAATAAAACCTTCAATGTTGCAACATAGGCTTGACATCCTCTCCAAATATCTCCACCAATACCTTCCATATTTGATATTGTGTCAATATCTTACAAGTAATTATTAGATTATTTTATACTAATTAAATATTTTTGCCTCCAAATACATTAAAAACTTCTTTGAATCATAATATATTTCTTGATTAATTCCAAAAATCCTAACAAACTTTAAAAGCCCTAACAATAATAAGCCTCAATCCTAATCTTAATTACATACTTGACACATTTGTAATTATTATTCCTATTTTAAAATAAAAATTACAACAATCACAAACTAAATCACCTTAAAATATTACAAATAAAAACTAACAATTCAATATATATATATATATATATATATATATATATATTATTTTATTTTTTATTTTATTTTTTGTAAATTCAATTATTTACTTAATACTCCTCCTGAAATTTCCACCTTGGCAACCTATATAGGAGAAGAGCCTTATTTGAGCATCTAAATAGAAAAGTCCCTCCTTCAGGTCCTCCCTTCACTCCAACAACTCCAATCACCTTAATACTTTAGTCTCAACAACCTTTAGCTTATTAAAAGACCTGCTTAGGCAAAATTAATTGAGCTCTAAGAACCACTCTTCAAAAGTTACATGATTTGCATTGCCTAGGTAATAAACTACATGTACGTTGCTTCATTACCAAAAATTCATCTTGACGACTCTAAGCTTGTTAAAAATTCAACATCTATCAACTCTTATTTTAAGAAATTCTACCCTAAAATTCACTAATCTAACAAACTAATCAATGACAAGCATACAATTAATATTGTGTATTAGTTTTATTTTGTATTTTATTAATGTTTATTCATACTTGATAAATATAATCAAAATAACAATATAATTTGCATGAATCACCAAAACAAAATAAAAATATCATAATTAAATTAAATCTAAAATATTATAAAAATAAAATTTTATTTATTTTATTATTTTTTAAAATAAAATTTTATTACATTAATGTCAATTTAAATTGATGTTAAAAATCTTATAAAAAGTTACCATAAATCATATAAATAAACAAAACCTACTTAAATATTCTAGTTATTATACAAAAGTTATTATTTGGCTATTATCAAAATACATAGTAAATCGTAAACATATTTTAAAAAGTACAAAGCCATTGACATTTCAGAATAAATTTTGTAGATAGGTTTTGTAAATAAAATGATTAACTTTGTCACACTATTAACAATATTATGTTTTGTCTTAATTGAAAAATAATGCAATAACTAGTTATTTGAAGCTATAATAAGAGTTTACACAAGAACAATAATTAATCTAAAATAGAACATTATATATCAATCACTAATTAATGCACATTTTTTTATTGAACTAAATATTGAAAATATGTAGAAAAAAATCAATATTATGTTATGTGAAATTAATATGTAAAAATCACTTAAAGTACTTCAAATTATATTAAACACCAAACCAGTGTATAAAAATTAAAGGTTGACCATAAATTATACTACATAGTTTATCAAAAAACTAAGATTCTTAAAAATACAAGTAACTATATATTTAAATTTCTTACAAATTTCTTATAGGAGTAATGCCTATAAATAAGAGTTTTAAAGACTTTTCTTTAAAATTAAAATTTTAAAAAAAATTAATGATTTTTTTGTTAAAATTATTTTTATAAATTAATTATATTTTAATAAGAATAATATTAATAAAAAAAATTAATATAATTTTTATTAGAATATATTTAAAGAATATCATTATTATAATATAAGTATTAAAAATTATGAAATAAAAAATATAATCATCAGTTTATAAATAATAATAATAACAATAATAATAATATAATTTAAATTAAAATTTATGTGTATATATACATGTATATATATATATTAAAGGAAAAATATTCAAAAATATACTAAAAATTAATAATATAGTTTTAAAAAAATAATAGAATAAAATAATTATATATTTTATTATATATTATAAATTAATATTTAGTCTTTATGGTTGATTTTTAATAAATAGAATTAATGCCAAAGATGAAAATATTAAAAAAAAATGTAACAATATATTGGTACCGGAAGTATTATGATTGCCACAAGTGGTCTCAAAGTTGTGGCACTTTGGTGGATACCAAGATTATTAACATTATTAATGTATCTTTTGTTAAATTATAAATTATTTATAATAATCAAAATAGCATATTAAGTGATTTTAAGTATATTAGAAAAATAAAAAAAATAAAAAAAATAAAAACTATAAAAAATAAATATTATTAAAATATCATTTTTAAAATTTAAAAAATTTTAATAAATAAAAGATTTTTTAATACAATAACATAAGTATGTGTATATCAATATATATATATATATATATATATATATATATATACACACACTAGCAGAAATCCATGTCCTTGGGTACAAAAAACCTACAACATTTTAATTTGCCAAGTCAAAAATCAACAATGTCTTAAAGAAATGTTAATCTAAATAAATGAATAAATAATTGAATAACAATAGAATTATTTATGTTTTTTTTAGTGTTATTGGCAGAGGCAATTCTTATTTGCTTCAATAGCTAAAATAAGTAATATTTAGAAAAGTACATTATAAAAGGACAATATACAATGAAAAAGAGCAATTTATATGAAAGGATAACATACATTTTTACATTGTGAAAGAACATATGTTTTTAGTGATTTTGGCATAGTTTTTAGTGATTTAAAATAATTTTTAGTTGTTTTATTGAACAACAATTCTATTATATTATAGATATAAGAGATGATATAAATTTAAAAAATAATTATTTTATAAATATATTCTATTTAAAATTTTTAATACTAATTATTTTTTTATAACTTGTAAAGATATTTAAAGAAATATTAATTATTTAACTTTAATTATTTTATATAATATATATATTAACCTATGAAAGATATTAATATGATTAAAATTAGGCTTAAGATATATTTATAGCTAAAATAGATTATTATATAATAAGATTATTTAAAAATTATATATCATAAATTATTACAATATATTTTATCTAAGAATAATAATTTTAATAAGAATTAGAAATATATTTTTAGTAGATTTAATACTTATAAAATTAAATAACTACTAAGTAGATACCTCTTTTTCACTATATAGACATCTCCTTTTTATTGCATGGACATCCTTCATACTATACCAACAATACACCACTCCTATAAGTTTTTGAACAAGTTGGATATTAATGGTGCTGAAAGGAATAAAACAATAACAAAAAACAACAACAATCCACAATACATGAACATTAGCAACATAGAAGCTAATCAAAGCAAACAAAACAAACAATAAATGGAAGGTATCCACCTAGTGGAACCGCTACATGTACACCCCCTTTTATTTATTTGATGTGTTTAGCTTTTGTGTTGCTAATATTTACGTGTTGTAGATTGTTATTACTTTTTGTTGCTATTTTTATTCCTTTCAGCCTCATTAGTGTCCAATTAGTTAAAAAACTTATAGGAATGGTGTATTGTTGGTGTGGCATGCAAGAGTGTCTACATAGTAAAAAAAAATGTGCCTACTTAGTAGTTTCCTAAAATTACTATGTTATAATATATTATTTTAATTTTATTGAAGATTTTTAGATTTTTATAATTGTATATCTTAATGTATATATTTTTTTTATTAAGATTAAAGTAAATTAAATTATAAATTAAATTACAAAGCCCTTATAAAGTATTTAAAACATATTTGTTTCTACAACATATAACATCAATTGTATTTTTTATTAGGATCTAAATTTGTTGATACATATTTTATTTTTATTTTTTTTAGGATGATCAATATTCTCTTAATAATATAAATAAATAATTATAATTATAATAAAATAAAATATTTATTAATTATTATAGATTTGGATATTTAGTTTACTAAAAATAAATGAGCCATCACCCTAAACCTTAACGATTAGTTGGCTTGCAAAAAATTTTAGTCGACTAGCCACTATTCAAGCTAGCTAAAATCCTAACTATCAATTTTACAATCCCCAAGTTTCATACTTGTTGTTGTGTGTGTTTCCTTGTTGCTATTTAATATATATTAGATGTATTTAGTATGTATTAGTAGACCCAAATTAGCCAACTCAAGCCAGAGCTAGTCACCTACAAATTTCAATAGCTAGCTAGGTGTTAGCCAAGGTGTGCTCAAGTCTAAATTGTTATAATATTTTAAGTAAAAGTAGAATGTATTGTTCTAAATAGTTTAATTTTGTAAGTTTCAAGTTTTATTTTTTTAATGATAAGTATAGATTATATTAAAAGATTTTTAGAAAAAAAAATTAAAATATATATAATTTTAAGTTATTAATACTTTTATTAGCATCAAAATTAACATTATAACATCTATTGTAACATCTATATATGTAGATGAATCTATTGCTTCAATATAAGTTAAAAAATAATTTGTGAAGTTTATAGTCCTTACTGAAGAAGTAACAACTAGTCACAAAGTAATATCATTATTTGAAAAAATTATGAATTTCGAATATACTCAATTGCAATTGTCCCAGGTCCCAATCATTCAAGCCAATGTAAATCAACCAAATGGAAATTTTTCTTTTGTGCTTTTCTTGTCAAACACCATTTCCAACGGTACAGATATTTGGATTCACACAGGTTTATCTTGACCGAGATTTTACAAGTCCCAAGTGTTGTTGTAGGGTCTGTATTTTCCTGTGTGTCATCTGCCACTCTTGATGCAGATGCACACAACATCAAATTAGCCTGTCATGGTCGTTAAATTTATGTACCAATTTTTTATATGCATTGGTTTTGCCAATGGTAACACGTAAAACCAAAAAAATTGAAGTCTCTAAAAATAAATTAGATACGAAATTTAGTCAAATACGTCAGATGACCACTTGATAGTAACTTGAAATTCACCAAATGCCACAATTCTAAAGTTTGTGAATACAATCGTCAAGAAAGACTCCAATAAGGATAGGGAATGTTCGACACTCACTGCACACTGAGAACTGCAAGAATTGATTAGAATATCTATGTACTGTGGAATTTAACAAATTTCATCGGTAAATCAATGTCATGATAGCTCTTATTTACATATTCCATTATAAAAATCTACCGCCAAGAGACGGGTTTCACGAACAGAATCAGAAGTTCCGCACCAACTCAGTATTTGGAAGAGCACTACATTATCATTCACAATAACTGTATGCCGTGCAAAGAATCAACATCTACACATCCAGAAAAGTGTCAAATTCTACAGGTGACGTACACGACTATAAAAGACACTATGCAAAACGCAGATGTTTCTTGATGCAATGTTCTGCATTGTAAGCACAAAGCAAGCACCTACGGAAAACGTCATCAAATCCTTCATTAACACCCAAGGAAACAATTCCCATCAAGAAACGCAGCCATTCACAACGATTTGCATGCGTAACACACCCTGAAAATGCAGAACAAGACATTCATTATTAAATCACTGCCCACGCATGACAGAGTACCCACATACAACACCAAAAACAACAGAAAATCATATACACTTCAGAAACAAGATAAGTATCCGAATTGCGTTTAACATTGCTACAGCACAACACAAAGTGCACAATTAATGCACTTATATACTTCTGCATAACAACAAGAACTGCAAATGAGCTAGACAAATAATCTTACCAGCGACTCCAACACTCCAGCCAATACCACTTAAAGAGAGATAGCCAGGCCTCCGCGCTCTCCACTATTCAGTCAACAATCCCACCGGATAAGTTCCCCAACAGAAGGTTTCCATTCCTCCCTCGTCCACACTGTAAACAAGACTGGCAGCTGGAACCTGCCTCACGGATGGTCACGTACTTATACAGTTGCGGCAGACATCCAAAGAACCCATCACATGGCCAGCCAACCTCCATTCTTTCTCAACACCCAACTATGCGGTCCTGATTCCACCCAAAACAGCACAAGTTGCGCACCAACACACAGGAATGCCGTCTCCTCTCATAAATATATGAAACCTGGCAAACGCATGAACGCTGCAACAGCAAGGCAGTGGTGCACCTATAATCCTCACGACCTCGACCACAAGATGCCACACACGTGCACCAAACATTTTTTAACTTATCTCACTACTTTACCCCTCAGCACACATTCACTACCCTACCAGTATGTTGCAACATACACAATGGCTCCACAACGAAAACATCTCCAAGTCCCATCATCAGGACCCTCGGGGCCAACTGGTAACCGTCATCTTTATCTCCCACTCAGCTTCGCATAAATGCTAAGACATCATCCTCGCATCCACGTCCTGCCAAACCCACCCATGCTCGCAGCCCTACTGTCGCAGCTTCCCGCTCTCAACCCATTGCGTACTTCTGAGTCCAACTTCTCGCAGTACTCTCGTACTTATGTCTGTCTGTCTTGTACATGTGAGCGATTTCCGGTACAAGGGGATCATCCGGATTTGGGTCTGTCAGCAAAGAGCAGATCGACAGCAGCACCTGCATCAACCCACACACACAACCATGTCCCCCATCCCGTCACGTGCCTTCCCGACTTCCCATATGCATTCCCACAACCCATACCCCTGTTCCTCTACACCAATCTCACCCCCCTGACTCTACTTGTGCAAACAAGATTCAACCATACCACCCGCAGCCACTCGAAGCCGAAACCGACCAAATTTATCCCGCACCACCCCCAAAAAATCCAACCACACCCACAATCACCACCACTACTACCACTTCATTGACCACGTGATGGCACACGCCTTCACCACACATTAACGCCAACCACGGCTGCATGTGCCCCCTATCAACCCACCAATTCAACCCCACATCCCCTCTTATACACAGCCCAACATTCACGGAACAGCTCCAACGACGTGTACAACCAACGCACCTTAGATATAGTTAGAGCAGGGCTCCACTGCTCCTTCAATATATCCAGGCAGATACTCCCGTTACTGTTGATGTTCGGGTGGAAAACCTTGGTCCTGAATGCAACCTGCAATTTTCACAAACAGCTTAACCAACATCACCTTTCCGTCGTCTTTCGAAACTCCAACACTACCAGCCTGCGCGACTACCCCCACCTTCACGTCCACCCACACAACATCTTCTCTACCATGATCGACCCAAGATGCACTTCACCAGACGCCTCTCGACGTACTCATACCCGTATTGGAACTGTATGTAACGACTGTCATGACCAATTCATGCACCTGAAACACCACCCATCGGCTGCAATCCTGCCACGCGCCCATAGTTGCGCGGCGGAGGACGCTCCTACCCCTACCCCTACCCCAACCCCAACCAGACCCCAACAATGACCAAGCAGACCTACCTTAGGGGGCTTGAATGGATAGTCGGGGGGAAAGTGAATAGTGACCAGAAATACGCCTCCCGCATAAGGACTATCTGGAGGTCCCATAATCGTAGCCTGCCAATGGAACATATCCTCGGCCACAGGTCCTGTCGTACATCAACCGCAACCAGCCAGTGAGACGACACCCATGACATCTTCTACTACATCCCATTCCAAAACAAAACTGTCACTGACGTTTGAATATGCCATGCCCATGTTCCACAATTTCCCTCCTACGACCCTGCGCTTAACTGTGCTAACAATCACATTCACGAATCTCATCGGCACTGTATCTGGAGACCACCACGAAACCAAGCCATTCCGAAACAGCCACGCGACTCAAGTCACACGCACCAGCACCTCATGACCATGTAGCGATCTCGAAATATCAACGTGGACGGACATCACCAAGCAAACAGCCCAGGCAGAAAACCACCGCGGTGCTCACCACTACAACTGCAAAGTCAGCTGACTCTACAAACGCCCAACATGTCCACAAAATGGTTCCAGCCTTCCCGCCTTCAGGCAGTCCACGCTGTATTTCTACGTCCCCCAGACAGACTTCCGACCCCACGAATTCCTCCGACTACTACACAGCAGGAACCACACCTTTACACGTGGCCCCGACACACTTCAAAAGACCACGACCCCCTCAACTACATCAACCAGAAGATCCACCAAGTCTGCATGTCTCCACGAATGTACCCGGGGCATTCACGAACACAATCACATTTGCCAAATCTCACTCAAATCACACCCCGCCTATGAAATACACCACACCCGCCACATACAACATCATGTACTCCAACACGAAGTGTATCCGTGCCCGCACTAAACGGACCTACGGATCACAATCCGTACATCACAACTAGTCAGGCAATGCTCGTTGTACCTCGAATTCTCGACCGCTACCCTCTACAATTGGCCAACTAAGAACCGAGGATTTGCAGCTGTCGACATCCTTCGGACAGCTCAACAACGACACCGGCACTGATCACGAGCAACCGCCACCACCACAAAGCCAACTCCAATCCAGATTCCAAGCATTCACACGGAACCGAACATACACAGAAGAACTCCAAGAAACAAGTACAAAACAAAAACATAAACTACGTCAACAGTCTCACCGGCGCTGCATGATGTCGGGGGGTCTTTCTGCAAATCTTTCAACTCCTTCAGAATACGCTTAGAGGCCATCAGGCGCAGCCACCCACCAGCACACCACTACAAACCCTTCCGCACTGTCGACCACCACAACTGCTCACAGCAGCAAACAAGTCCCGCAGCCCCCGATCTGCGGACGATCCAAATCTGCCAGAGAGCAGAACCCTAACGTCAGGGGACGCCTAACAATTCTCCGTCACCGCAGCGTCGGAGGCGAGAGCAAAGGGTAAGGGGAGGACCGCGGGATGCAGCAGCGCAGGTGCAGTCCACCGCAGGGGCAATAGAAGACGAGGGAGGGAGGGAGGGAGGGAGGGAGGGAGTGAGCAGCGGCAGGAGAGCAGCAAGCGCAGGAAAACGAGTGAGTGAGAGGCAGAGATGGCGTAGGAATGCAGCGAAGGGAGTCCCGCAGGGCAACGGCAGGGCAGGGCAGGGCAGGGCTGGGCTGGGCAAGGGCAGGGCAGGACCAGGGCCAGGGGTGGGCAGGGCTGGGAAGGGGAAAGGGACGAGGAGTGGCGATACAGACGGAGGCAGCGTTGGTGGCGTCTCGTAAGCTGTTCGGTGCTCATCCGCTCCTCGGGATTCGTCCCCCCCCGTTCCCCACACGCCGCCCAGTGAGTCTCCTCGGGAGGTGGTCTTCACGCCACCCGAGCACGCTGTCTGCCACGTCGGATAAGTCCTGGTTTTCTGTACATCATTTGCTATTTACAGAACACGTTGAATGCTCTGTGTTTGGATGCACACTCACCAACTCAGACAATGTTTCAGGATTCATAGTCATTCTTAGCTGATAGATTGATTCATTCATTCATCCATTCATTGAACATTTGATCCAATCTAGCACATGGAAGAGCTTGGAGTGAGGAATGTGGAAGTTTGGATGAACTGCGCAAAGAGTTAAATGGAACAGCATCGTAGGAGTATTAAACATGTCTACTCTGAACACATAGCCATTGTGGACTGAAGTGGGTTCTTCACAGCGCAAACGTATCCAAACCCTCGCTGAGAAGCATATTATTGCTCGGGGTTTCTTGCATACTGAGTTCCCTGTGTTTGTTTTCTTCAACATCCTTGCAAGTCTCAAATTAATGTGTCCATGCATTAACCAGTATAAATGGAAGCAGCCAAAGTGGGATGGCCTGTGGAATGTAAACAAGTTGGGGATCATTCTCATCAACAGCATGTAACCAACCTCTTTTTGAACATAGTTTAAGGTAAATTACAATTACATTCCTCTCATTTTTCATGTGTAAAGATTGCAAGGGGGAAACACACAAGGTGTATCATATTTGAACCATACAGCATGACTCCTCCTGTGAATTAGGAGATTTTGAAAGTTTTGGATGTTTTGTTAATGCTTTGTTATTGTATATTTTAGGGCTTTGCTCTTGTTTGACATGATTAAATCACATTGTGGTTTTTAGAATTGATGTGATGAGCTCTGAAGCAACAAAGAAAGGAACACAAAATTCATTGCACCACATGCAAGGTAGATTCCTTGTTGTTGTTGTTAGATGGTGTAGGGCCATTATTAAATGTGTTATATAATACTAGTGTAATTGACCCGTCGTATCGACGAGTGGAGTAAAGTTCGTTAATGAATAATAATACAAAAGTTAAAGATGTACTTCAGTCGGAACCACGCTGTCTGATTGTCTAAAATTTTCTTAGAATTTCAAAATTTTCATGAGAGAAGTGTTGCAGAAGTATCACAGCAGTTTTTTCAGCAAAGTCATAAAGGTGTTGAAAGAACATGTTTTGTGATGGATTCCATAGTTTCTGATCAGATGGGGAGATAGTCAGTTTCATTGATCCCAAAACTGTCGAACCCCTACAGAACCCACGTTTTCCTCCTCCTGCTCCTCCGACATGTTGATGTGTGCATCACTCAAAGGAAGTTGTGATCGTGGCACATTTCCACTTTGTAGAGAGAGACACACTAGTCTACTTCATCGCTTGAAAAAGGGCACATGAAGAGTTTCTACATTTGCAACCGACCTACTCCACAAACTTGTGTTCAATTCAAATACTGACTCGCCATTAAGGTCTCGAAGATGAACACTCAAAAACACCCACACTCTGAGTATGAGTCCCTCGCACTGTAAAGCAGCAAGATGCACCATCACTCAAACTGATCACAAACCCCTTGAACTGACATTTCCCTTCGAACCTTGTCTGGTTGCAACTGTAAAGCAAATGTAACAATTGTTAAGCATAAGGAATGCTTAGACCAAGAATGAGGGATATATAATTCGCAGATAGAACCTTGCTAAAACCAAAAGTGCTTCTCCGCATCGATATCCACCAATACTCTCCAAACTATGCCTTCTACACAGATATCAAAAGCCACGTACAGACTACATTCATGAAAAGTAAGCACCATCAAGAGTAGTGTACCTCAGGGTCAACAGCTAATGTTGTCTTCACAATGTTAGCCAAAGATTCAGATGGATAATTGACGTTCATGGAGCTGCAAAAACACGTATAAATCACGGCAGTCATGCAAAACAACTAATGTTATAGTGCAACAGAGTAACAGTGAATTATGCTAAGCACTTCACACCCTGCACAGTTGTTTCAGAAAACGGAAACACAGATTTGCCTAGGAAAAGAAAAGGGAAGAAGAAAATTGTGTAGGGATATTTCACGTGCTGCAGTGAACACGACTTAAGAGCTGAAAAACTATAAGGGAGGCAGAGGAACATACAGAGTGAATCCGGCCACGAATTTTGTGAGATTGGTGCAAAGGGTATCAAGGTCCACCTATGCCATAGGGGCCACATCGACCACCGCCTCGGAAATCATCTCCGCTCAGTATTTCAAAACTAAGGGACAGGCACTGAACCAAAAACCCAAAACCCCACACTTACAGCACTTGAGAAATGTGATAACCCAGTATCGGAGTGCTCAGGAGGTTTTGGGAATTCGAAATGAACGTTCTGCGCCTTATTATCTTGTACATGCCCTTGTGAGCTTCAAAGCAGCCACTATATGAGAAACAGAAACCCTTTCTCATCCTGTGCATTATTTTAAAACTACACCATGAAATCATCAAACAAAACACATGAGTTATTCAGTTAGCAGATCTTCGTTTCCATGTTCGTAAGAGAATTTACCAACAGTTGAAGCAGGATTCCAGCAAGTGTCCCCAGTTCACATCCAACTGATTCATACCAGCACTTCTAGAGAAACACAAAAGGCTAGTAATCTCAGGACAATAATCTCAAGAGTCCCAAAAGGTTAGAATCTACCTGTCATTGTACAATCAAAAGACTTAAACCACCCAAAATAAGTGTCCTATGTTTAACGTGTAACATCCTTACCAAGAGTGCTTTATAAATTGTAGTTTGGTATACATAAAGCAAGGGACAAACAACGATGCCAATTATAGCGTCACCAGCTTGCAGGTGAAAAGAACCACTGAGCACGCTCGGAAAATTAACACTTGGACCATGTTTTGACGCTCATCAACTTCAAAAAGTAATTCTTGTAGATTCTCCCAGGCAGTTTCGTCCTTGGTCAGTGTATTGTCTTGCAGTCTTTTCGTCCCGAATCCCCTACTTCTGCTTGTAACTCTCAAGATAGTCTTGCAATCGTTGTCCGGCTGTGGCAATCATCTCCCGTAGAGGATTTCCCATCTTCACAGTTGCCTACAAAGTCATTTCAGCTAATCAGCCAAGGCAGATCCACGTGATCCTGGCATGTTGAAATTCAGTGAGGTGCCATGCACATTACCATATTCTTGCACATAAGTTCTACAATGAGTAAATTCAATTCCTTCGTTCAGGTGTGAAAAAGATAGTTTTTATACTGACTATCTCACTTTAATAGTTAACTAATGCATTTAAGCCGACACAGAGTATTCTGGTTCATGAAGGGTGTACGATCTCTAACAAAAGATACACTTATGCCGCTGTGCTGGTATGTAGAAAGTTACTTGTCCTAAAACTTGTCAACACATCACTATTCCGACTAGCATTTCCATAACTCACTACTGCTACAAACTCCGACACCAATAAGCCTTGAAATCACTTAAACCTTAGTTAAACCCTCATTAAACCCTTGCTAACCCCTTTCGTGACTCAACTTCTTCCCGAGTGCGTCGCATTGTTGACTCAATTCCATGGCAATTGGCATAATTAACAACTACACAACATCAAACGGGGCAAACCTGCAGTTCAGACCTAATGACACAAAAAACCCACCTCGGATCATTGAACATGTCCAGATCGGGGAGGGATCCAAGGGCATGAGTCCGGCCCTGCATCTGACGCATTTGCGTCTCCAGCCCAAACAGCGCTGCTCGTCTTGCACCGCCAATTCTTTCACTTTCTTCAAAAAAGACGACGACGTATAAGTTGCTATTGCAGCGTCGACATACTAAAAATCATTCGCTGTCGTTCATTCGCAGATGATGACATGTGGAAAGATTACTTGAAGCACACATGAACTTCACGAACACTCGTCAAATGATACCCCAGTAAGTTTCTACATCGAAGTGACATCAAATGATATCGATTAAAAGTAGAGAGCAGAATTTTATACCTACAGTTTTTCGTGATCTCTGTGATCCCATCTGTACTAAACCCATCGCAGCTGAGGCGTAAAGATCAAGAATTGGGGAAAGCGACAGCAACCATTCTCAGACTCTCATCGGACACAGTCATCCGCTTCGACTTGAGCTCTTCTAACCCAGGGGTAGTACTCAGCCATAACCTCGATCCATGGCTGAATGAAAGCGTCCCAGTTTTGTAGAACTAAGACGAAATCAGTAAACCTCGGCCGCCCTTTCATCTCAAGGGCTACCAACTTGGAGAAACGTTTGATGAGGTGGGCCGGAGAAGCAGCGTAGCAGTTTCCTATGAAAACTCTCCGCCTGCTCCATCCCTCGGCCTTGTACCTATCAGGAAACAAATCTACCTGTCAGGATGGAGCCAGGTGTTGTCGAAGTTGAAGCTCAATGTTAGCGGTTCAGTCCTAGTTGTCTCATAAATTGTATGTACAGACGATTGCTCCGCAGAATACCTCTAATGGAGGAAGATCAGGTGAAAGAAGAAAAAATGGTAAAAACACTGGTACATTTTTTAATAGGAGTGCACTCGCATGGGAGCAGGCCACCAGGAAAGTTGTCGATATCCAAGCGCATCATCTTCCCCAACGGCATGTTAAGATTCTGTGCGTTGTTCCAAGGGTCGTCGTAGTAACCTCAATCTCCTAAGGGGTAGTACGACTGCTTGTCCTGCGGACCAAACCACAATCCTCCAGCATGGTGATTCTCGTATGGGAGCCCGTATGTGAAGATTCTCCTCACTTCGAATTGCTGTAAAATTTGTTGAGCGCAGTTGAGGCCTTTGAGCTACTGTTGCCAATGGATTGAAGACCAGGCTCGAATGGGGAGTTTGTGATGTTCACATTGGGAAGCATGGCATTGCGCTCTCGGACCAGCCGCCTTTCTCTCCAGAAGGTCAAATTTGCACGGGGAAGCAGCAGTTCTGGGTTAGTGACCTTGCACTTGACGTTGGGACCGATCTTCTCGATTACTTCAAACCGCACCATTCCTCCGTCCACGAGCAACTCATCCCTAATCTTAACATCTGCCAAGAGTCGACCAGATCAACTGTGATTGAGCAAACAGAGTCCTAAAACGAAAGCACGCCAAGGAACGCACATTAGCGCTTGCAAGTTGTACTCCCCAAATTCTCGCCTCATGGCTAGAAGCACAACGCCAGAATACCTTCAGCGAATCCAGTGCGTTCCGGGAGGCTTCCAAATTTGCGGACTGAGAAGTTCCACTCTTCACCATCCTGGTCGACTGAAGCAAAAACGAATAAATAAAACAGAAGCACATTAAAACAGAGATGATGCAGTTAAAGTCTAACAACAGATATCTCTGCTGCTTCACGAACGTTAAACCCCTAACCTCAAAAGTTTTATAAAGAAAAACACTTTTAGACTTCTTCGTTAAAACCTCGATCACATGTTTTCTGGAAATTCACGAAGGGCAATCATAAACCTTGCCATGAAGCGGCAGAAACCCTCCACACGGACCCAAACCGTCATCTCCCAAGCCGTCGAGTTGAGTACCTAACCGGGGCGGCTGCACGGAGGCGACGCCATATGCATGTATGCATGTATGTAGCGCCACATCATACCCGCACGGCATGTATGTGCTTCACATGTAGCCGATACGAAGATTTTATGCATGTGTCATGTATGTAGCGCCTCAAATTTTATTATATGATTTTATGTATAAGATTATCGACTTGATTTTCATACAAACATTTTAAAATTTCTTTGGAATTGTTGTGCTAATTCTAAAGAAGAATAATAGTTTGAATATATATTATTTAATTTAATCCTTTTAATAAAAGTAATTCAATAAACTATATATATATATATATATATATATATAAAAGTGTCTTACATATGATTTGGACTTAAAATTTATTATGTTTTATTTATAATATTTATTATATAATAACACAAGCAATAAAATATGGATTTGATTAAATATTTACATTATTCATTTGATGGAAAGGCTTGAACAAATGGATATTTTATACTATACATGCAATGCTCTTTAATAAACTCACAAATAATTTTTTATATCATTATAAATAAATTTGATTTTCTTTGTATTTTGCTCCAATGAAAAGGTTATTCTTTTCCTATTTATTACCCTATTTAAAATTTTACATAAATTCTTTGAAAGTGTCAACTTCAAAGCAAAGTATTTTAAAACCAATAAACACAAAAATAATAATTTTCTATTTTTTACTTATGTAAAGATAAAAATTTATGGTTAATATAAGCAAAGTAGTAATATTATATATTAGATGCAAAAAGCCTTATATCACCAAAAAAATAACATCATTCTTAATGCAAGCAATATATCCAAACTTGTATAATTATATTTTTTTAACATGCAAACAAAATTTGAAATTAGCAATTAGCAGAATTTATAAGTTTGCAAATCAAAACATTAGAGTTTTGTAAAATATATTGTACATATCCGATTCAGATATATTACTATTTATAAATACTAAAAGGTCAATAAGATGGTTGAAAATAGTGAGAATCAAACTATTAGAGTTTTAGCAATATGATGTTCATGAATACAATTTATTGACTTTAAAATTGATAGAATTTTTATTAATCATAGATTGGATGTAAATTCTTTTAAATAAGACATTATTATACAATCAAATAGTAATCAAATTATGAATTTTTTGGTTCTTTATCTATTATATTTGTCTATTTGTTATGTAATTTTATTTACATTTGGTAAAAATAAATAGAATTCCAACATTATATTAAATAGATTAGAGTAGAAAGGTATTATAATACTCTATACTATTTATTTTATTTTTTTAAATTATGATAGACATGGATCCAAGTAAGTGATGCTTATATTTTTTAACCAAAAAAAAAAAAAAAAAAAAAAAAAAAAAAATTGTTGTTATAATCAAGTTGACTTGTGCAACCATTCATTATTAATTGTTATTCTTGTGTTGATCAAACATGTTTAAATTTCATTAGAAGAAATAAAATAAAAATAATATTTGATTTTTATTATAGATTAGAGGATGCCATTAATGTAAGTGAAACATATGGCACAAAAGTTGGTCAATAGTTTATACTTTCTTCTAACTTTATTGGATAGCTACAATAAATAGCTTAATTTTATCAAGATACAATGGCTATTGTATGCATATTTAGAAAATAAATTTCTTTTGTAATAATCACATGTAATTCAAAGTATAAAAAGATTAAAAAAACATCATTACTATGACAAATAATAAAAGACTATTTAGATTTGATGAATTAAAATTTTGAATGGAAATTGCTTGCTATAATAAAAGATTTAAAAAAACTAGGATATTGGATAATATTTTTATAAAACTATAGATTATTATTTTTAAATTTTTAAATTTTATTATTAAAAAAAATATAAATTATGTGTAAAAATTAAATATGATAGTATGATATCAATAGAATTACAAAATCTAGATGCAAATCTATTGGATTAATGTTATTTTTTTATATTATGGACATGAATCAAGACAAAATTCCAAAAAGATAATATACTCTTATATCACTAAAAGAGAAAAAGTAGACAAATAAGAATTAGATAAAAAATAAAAAGAAGCTAGAATAGCTATTGCCAATTATAAAGAAACTAGAGAATCTTAGATCAAGACTAGAATATAAAAAAAATTTGAGAAGATATCATATAACTTCAATTTTGTCTCTATATATACTAGCTATCAAAAAAGTTTTATAGAAGCTTCCTAGAAACTTTGAAGGTTGTGGCTGAAGCGTCAAGTTGTAGGTTGCTTCCAATGCAACTTTCTAAAAGTAAGAAATTTATAGAATAATTTTTATTAATCACATAGCATATTTATAAAAGTCTATATTTCTAATTTACAATTTAAAAAAGTCCTCCAAGCTTCTTAAAGAAGCTTGTATCTATCATAATATTTTATTTACTTCTACTTACTTCTATTTACTTAAATAATATAAATATCTGTTATATTTTATAAAAAATAATTATAAGTTGATTGGAAGGAAAATAACTTTGATTCCTTCAATCAATAGATCTTTTAATTATTTTTTAATTTTTTATATATTCTTTTAAATTTAATTTTTTTTAAATAATTCAATATATATTCAAATAAAATATGCAAGAAACTTTAAAAAGTTAATAAGAACGTCTAAAAAAAAAACACACCAATTAGGATTAAAAGCCTATCTTGCAATCTAAGTCTAATAATCTTTATTTTTTAGAATATTAAATCATATTTTTTAAATTTATAATTTTAAAATTTATTTTTTATTTATCTAAATCATACATATAATATGTTTAAAAAATATAAAAGAAAGATCTAAAAGAAAAAAAAAAAATACCAAGTAGACTTTTAAACTTACTTTTTTTTATCAAACTATCAAAATTCTTTAAGCACTTTATTCACAAAATAAACTTCCTAAGAGTTTGTAACTAATTTTTATAAAAAAATAAAAAAAATAAAAAAATAGACCTATAGAAAAAAAAGAGACAAATGAAAGCATGGAGGTTTTTTCAAACCACTCTATTTAATCACAATTTCAGCTTTCTAGTATATTTTTCATCTAAATGTTTTTATTTTTTCTAATCTTTATTCTAACTTGCTTCTATTAGCTAATTGCTCTCCCATCATTAAGTCCTACTTTTCAAGGTTGGTCTTCCCTTATCCCATGTTTATTTTATCCTACTAATATATTCATCATTCTATTAATTATTTATAAGTTATTTTAATAATCTTCAACTTTAAGGCCTTCTTTTCTTCCTAAAATTAATTTTATGTTTTTTTTATAAATTATCTTTATCTTTATTATTATCTTTAAATATTATTTAATTTTTAATTTTTTTTAAAATTCTATATTATTAATACTATTTTTTATTTAATACTACTTGTATCTTTATAATTGGCTTTAAAATCTTTATTTTATAATTTAAAAATATTAATAGTTGTTTCTTGTTAATAATTTTATTTTAATCATTAAAAGAGTCATATTCTAAATCATAGACAATTCAAAAGGCTCACAAAGATAAAAAGATGACAAAGCCAATTAAAAAATATTTTGAATTATAATCATATATTTTATAAAAGATCCCAATTATAGCCACAATTATTATTATTACAGCCATAAATATTATTACTCTAACTATGGATACACATGTTGAAAATCATATCTTGATATTCAACTACTTCTAGTTGTTGAATCTCTATGTGATTCTTTTGCTTTAAGAAGAAGCTTTTGATAACCAACTAATAGTACAAAGGTTGTTTAATTTCTAATTAACAATATAAGTTGTTGGAATACAAGCATGCCTATGGCAATTGCAGAAAGAAAGGAATTTGAAGTTATAGCCTTAATTACTAGCGCTTGTTGGAAAATTCTTCTTCTTATTAGTGGACATAGCTTTGATGTTTGATAATATCCAACGTGTTTGTAAACACCACAAATTTTACTTTTTTTTTGTCTTTTGTATTGGTTCTATATACTCAAATATAAAAATATCTTAGTAAGTGGAGAATTTTATATAAGTAGGATTCTTTGCTTGTGGTCTTTCTTTTATTCTTCCAAGTTTGGGCTCTAACAACAATTGAGGCATTTATTAAGAAAAATGGTGCAAATTCTTAACTATGTTTTATTGTTGATGATTTGAGAGGTTGGCAAAGTTTTCATGCACGTGCTCTAATAAAACTGGTAATGCTTCATCTAGTTTTTTGATTTGCTCTAAAAATAGTAGAACTTGTTGAAGTAAATACCATTGATCAATAAATTTGGTGTTTTTCAGTCTTAGTTTTTTTGCAATGAAATCTTGTAACTTGTGTTTATATAGTAGCTTCCATATGGTTATAAAAGCATTGTAGAAAGATATTTTTTTAAATACAAGTGGCCTTTTGATAACTTCTAATTGTAAGAAAAGGTCAAAGTTAGAACATATATCTTAAAAATATCATTACAAGTTAAAAAAAAAAGTACTTACTTGTTTGGACATAGATTTTGCAAAGAATATAATAGAAAATTCTTTTGTTGATGTTCTATAAGAACTTTCTAAATGGATTTAGTTGTGCAAAGTCTAAAATCTTTATTTTTTGCTATTTTAATTTCAAATGAAACTTGATAAGAAAATTTTTAATAAATTGGTTGATTTGTTTATAACAACCAAATAAATTATCCACGTTGGTTGCTATATAAATCTTTATTTAATTGTGAGTCTCTTTTCTATGTGATATTATTTGCTGTTCAAAATGCCAAATCAAGTTTATTTATATACAAACAAATCTTTCCTATAGCAATAGAATTTAAATATTTTTAAGGTATTTAGTTATGTTGGATAATTCTAATTACTTTTGTTGTAGCAAAGATTAGCTTTTATAGAATTTTTCTTCTATGTCTACATATATGATATGATCAATGAGTAAAAAAGATTTGAATCAATCATTTTTTTTTTTGGACATTCTAAATTGAATTACAAAGGATGTTGTTTAAGGCTTATTGCTTTCTAATCTCAAAGAAAATTATCAAAATCTTTGCCTAATTTCCTAGTAAAATATTCTTATATTTAATAAATATATTTTTTTCAATATGCCAAACACAGAGCAAAATATTAATATCTAAAAATTGATTGTTCAAGGCATTTATCAAAATAAGCTTTTGATCTACAACAAAAACTTTTGATATACAATTAATATAGAAAAGATATTGTAGAAACATAATATCAATGATATAAGACTATTCATCATTGATTTTTTTAAAGATAAAAGTTCTAAAAAAAGGCGTTTATAATATTATAAGTTTAATGATGTAGAACAAAGGAAATTTGGCCTTATTGATTTTATACATAGCATCAAAAAGGAACATTGTATAATAAGCATATAAGAATCCTATAGATTTAAAATAAGCAAAGAAGAGATGTGAAATATATTTTTTTAAAAATTGGATGTACCTTCATAGAGAGACATAGAAAATTGGATGTACCTTCATAGAAGATAGTAGTTCCAAATGATATGTTATTGGATTAATTTGCTTATAGATGGAAAATAATTCTAATCTTTGATAGTCTAACTTATGTTAGAGATATATACTTTAGAGGTTCACAAAACCTTCTTAAACATTCTAGAAGCTTTTTGAGTTAGTGAAAGTCAATTGAGAAGCTTCCCAGTTAGTAAAAGTCAGTTGAGAAGCTTCTCAGTTAGTAAAAGTCAGTTGAAAAGTTTCTTAGTTGGTAGAAGGAGCTCAAGAAGCTTCCCAGTTGATAGAAGTTGCTCGAGAAGCTTCTTAGTTTGATGGAAGTTGCTCAAGAAGCATCTTAGGCATGAATATATATAGGAGTCCAAGCTGAAGAGTACTTCAATCTCAACAACGCATCTCTTGAAGTTTTAGCTCACCTCTCTTGATGTTGTTCGTGTATTCATCTGGTTAATTCAAGTTCTTGTTGATTTCTTCTAGAAACCTTGTTCTAGTTCAAATCTCTTATTCTATATTTTCATGTCTTTGATAGCTTATTACATAGGTGCTTGGTCTTAATGTTCTATTAAAAAAGCCATATTTTATTTCCAATATAAAAAGTAAGAAATTGATTCATAAATTTATCTACAAATACCTTATAAGCATCTTGAACTGCTTGCAATTGAAGCTTTAAGGTTGTTTGGTATTATAATAGATGCTTTACAAATCCTTCAACTATTAAATTGTTGATCTTTGGTATATTCTATAGATTAAACTTTGAATAATATCCATAATTAAAATAAAACGGTATTTATGAGTTGAAGTATGAACAATATTATTATAAATAAATTTTACTAACAATAAATATAAGATCTAATTATCTTATTAATAATTGATGCTATATCATAAATACTACTTTAAAATTTGGTTAACTCATTCTGTTTGGCCATTAGTTTAAAGATGAAAAGCCAAAAAAAATTTAATGTCCACCTTCAATATTTCAAAAAGATATTTTTAAAACTCAGATATAAATTGGAATCCTTGATCAAATATGATATCATCTAATAAGCTATGATATATATATATATATATATATATATATATATATATATATATATATTTATAGTCAAAAAGAGCCTTGTCATTTCTTTATTAGAAGCAATCTTCTAGTAAAGAATAAAATAAGCTATCTTTGTGGATCGATCAATCACCATAAGTGTCACGGACATATACATAGTTACTTATATGATCAGATAGAACTAGATAAAAGAAGGTAAAAGCAGGTTAATTCCATAATATCTTTAGAGAAACTTCCTAAAAACTTCATAGACGCTGCTTTGACTTTATAAGTGTCCATAGTAGACTTTTGGATTAGAAACTTGGTCAATAAGTTAGCCACATATCGCACATGTTGGTAGCTTGAAGACCAAGCTAAATACGTGGCGAGCATATAGAAAACTTGCCCTGCAAGTTCGACACATGTCTTGCAACTTGGACACGTGTCTTGTAAATTGGACACGTGTTGGAGGTCCTATAGAACGTCGCCACTTAGCTCTTAGGTAGATAGTATAAATAGAGACAAGAGTGAAGCCTTCTTTACTCTTGTCAACTCCTTTCTTGTTTCTAGTTTGATTTCAAGAGTCTCTAATGTGTATACCTCTTGGCGTATACGTTTCAGTTTTTCTTTTAATACTATACACTATGTTTCTTTTGTTATATTTCTTTGAGAGTGTTTCTTGCCACTTGTTGCTTCGGTAGGTTCTTGTCGCCGGCAGTTGACAAGGTACACTTACAATGTAGACTTTGTCTTTTCTTGAGTAGAGTGGATTACTCGCTTCTCTTGTGAAGACATAAAAGCGTCATTAAATTAACGGATTACCCACTTCAAGCGATATTATTCCGCCCTTTTTCTTCGACATCAAATCTTTTCTTTCTGCTTTTGCATGAAACGTACATGATTCTGCCTTGGTGTTATTGGAGGAGCTTATTTGAAATGGCTGCCGATAAGCGCAAATGCAAAGAACAATTAAGGGAGTTAATGCTTGCAATGCATCAATTCAATCTACCACCACAAGGAAGAACAAGAATAGCAAAAAGTGGAGATGTAGAGATGATTGGAGTTGCTTCAACACGTGCATCAAATCACATTCCTTCTCCAATTGTAGAACACCCTGTAAGCGCCAGAGAACCTAAAATTGCCTTACCCGAGAAATTTGATGGTACGAGATCAAAGTTTCGAGGGTTCATCAATCAAGTACAATTGGCAATCGAACTTCAACCGCAAAGCTATCCAACTCCAGGATCACAAGTCAGGTTTATTGGAACTCTACTTTCTGGTTTTGCATTATCATGGTTTTCGTCTTTTCTTGAACAATGAAATCCCATACTGGACAATTTGGAAGCTTTTTTGGTGGAGTTTCGATCTATGTATGGTGAACACGATGCAGCTTGTGTTGCAACAAACAAGATCCGAATTTTACAACAAGGAAACCGCTCTGTAACAGTGTATGCTTCACAATTTTGACAACTTGCAATCGATATCAAGTGGGATGATGCTGCACTCATCAGCCAATTTCTTTATGGATTGCAATATGAAGTAAAAAAATTGATGCTCAATTTACCTGATCCTCAAACATTGAGTCAAGCAATCGATTTTGCTGTAAAGTGTGACAATCGACTTTTTGAATTTCAATCCGAGAATGGTACAAGGAAAACTCAACGTTATTACTCAATGGCAACATCTTCACCAAATATACATTCGAAAGTAGAAGACATGCAAATTGACGCAGTACATTTCAAACCTCTTACTGAGCAAGAAAAGATTCGTCGTCGCCTAGGAGGATTATGCTTATATTGTGGAGAACCTAAGCACACTGCTCAACATTGCCCAAAGAAACGACGCAACTATAAAATGAGGGGTACGGCGGTCAAAAGAGACAACATGTCGGAAAACGAATTTGTCCAGCTACAATAGGGACCGTGCAGCTGGAATCTTGTACAATTCCTAAAGAAGGTCCTATCCTCTCTTCAGAACCCTCTCCTTGTTTTATAATAGAACTATATTTAGGACCTAAAAACCACAAAGCCTCTGCTTTATTAGATTTCAGGAGCCTCAGCATGTTTTTTAGATGAACAATTTGTTAGAAGTCGTAAAATACCTCTAGTACAAAAAACTAAACCTGTACATGTAGAAGTCATAGATGGTCATCCATTGTCTTCTGGAGATGTCACTCATGAGACCCACCCTATAAAAGTAACAATAGACGGTCATAATAGTTACGTAACCTTTAACATAATTAAATCTCCATCTAATCCAGTTATTTTAGGTCTATCATGGTTAGAAAAATATAATCCCAAGATAGATTGGAATTCTCGTAGACTTCATTTTTCTCAAAACGTGATTAACACTTCCGTCGACCAAGTAAAAAGCTATAAGTCTAGTATAGTAAAATCCGTACTTATAGGTACAAAAGCTTTTATGCATGAAGCAAAAAGAGGATCAACTTTTGCTATTTATGCCACACCCGTCTCTGATAGTAAAAGCACTTCAAGTGGCTTTCCAAGCCAATACCAAGATTATCAAGATGTTTTTGAGAAGAAAAATGCCGATATCCTTCCGGAGCATCGTTCATATGATTGTTCAATTGATCTCAAGGAGGGATCTCAACCTCCATTTGGACCAATCTACAGTCTATCACAAAATGAGTTGGCAGAACTCAAAGAGTATATTGAAGAAAATCTGGCCAAGAACTTCATACGCCATTCCAAATCCCCAGCAGGAGCTCCAATTCTATTTGTGAAGAAAAAAGATGGATCGTTACGAATGTGTGTAGATTATCGAGGGCTTAATAAGATCACTATCAAGAACAAGTATCCACTACCTTTAATCTCCGGACTTCTTGATCAACTGAATGAAGCTAAGATCTATACAAAAATAGATCTACGAGGAGCATACAACCTGGTTCGCATCAAAGAAGGAGATGAATGGAAGACTGCATTTCGAACAAGGTATGGACACTTCGAATATAATGTTATGCCTTTTGGACTCACGAATGCACCAGCCGCTTTTCAACATCTCATGAACGATGTTTTTCGTGAATTCTTAGATGATTTTGTTGTCTGCTATCTAGACGACATTTTAATCTACTCTAAGAATGTAGAAGAGCATGAAACACATGTTCGTCGTGTGTTACAAAAACTTAGAAAAACAGGGTTATACGCCAAGATGGAAAAGTGTGTATTTCACACTACTCAAGTTGACTTCTTAGGTTACATCATATCGAATAATGGCCTCATGATGGATCCTAAGAAAGTCCAAACAATCATATTAAACAGATTTCAAGAGCGATGAGATCCGGATGACTGCCGTGGTTTTGCCAATTATTATCGAATCTTCGTAGAACTTTACTGCCAAATTTGCGGTTCCTTACAGCGTTTGACTTGTGGACAAACTAAGTGGAATAAAAAAGCGGAAGGCGTCGTTTGAAGCTTTGAAGATAGCTTTTACTTCTGCACCAATCTTGTATCGCGTTGATTTTTCCAAGGCATTCTTTATGGAAACAGACGCATCTGACTTTGCTTTGGGCGCAGTATTGTCACAAATGGGAATAGATGACAAACTCCATCCAGTAGCTTTCTATTCCAGGAAATTTTCGGCAGCAGAGATCAACTACGAAATCCACGATAAAAAACTTCTCGCAATTGTGGATTCTTTTCAAGAATGGCGTCATTATCTAGAAGGCGCTTCTAGTCCAGTCACCGTATATACGGATCACAAGAACCTCGAGTATTTCATGTCAACACGCGTGTTGAATTGTCGTCAGGCTCATTGGAGCATGTCTCTATCAAGATTCGAGTTCATTATTACATATCGGCCAGGAAAACAACAAGGTTTGTCCGATGCACTTTCTAGACGTTCTTATCTTGCACCAAAAGAAGGAGATGCAACTTTTGATCAACAAAAAACAACCCTCTTGAAGCCGGAGCAATTTCATCTTCGGGCAACGAAATCAACATTAATTGTTGATTCAACTTTTCTCAAGCAAGTCCAGTTAAGTATGTCCTCAGATCCTCTTATTCATAAAATTAAGAATAATTCTTCTAAGTCTCATGATATTTCAAAGTTTGAGTTCAAGAAAAATCTACTCTATTTCGAAGGGCGCTTATATGTTCGAGAAGGTGAAGCACGATTACGTGTTCTTCAAGCTCGTCATGACTTCCCAGCAGCAGGACATTTTGGGTACAATAAGACTCTAGAGTTGATATCTAGAGATTTTTGGTGGCCTCAAATATGGAAGGGAATCAAAGATTTTGTAAAAACATGTGATATTTGTTCAAGATCAAAAACTCCTCGCCACTGACCCTACGGACTCCTTCAGCCATTATCCATTCCAGAACAACCATGGTCTTTTGTGTCTATGGATTTTATCATGGATCTTCCAAATTCAGGTTCTTATGACTCTATATTCGTGATAGTAGATCGTTTTACTAAGATGGCATATTTTATATCATGTAAAAAATCTATCACAAGCAAAGAAACAGCTAAACTTTTCCTTGACAATATCTACCGCTATCATCGATTACCTAAGGATATTATATCGGATAGGGGAACTCAGTTTGTATCGAGATTTTGGCATATTTTATATCATGTAAAAAATCTATCACAGGTAAAGAAATAGCTAAGCTTTTCCTTGACAATATCTATCGCTATCATGGATTACCTAAGGATATTATATCGGATAGGGGAACTCAGTTTGTATCGAGATTTTGGAGAACACTTTTCAAGATTCTAAAGATGGATATAAAGCTATCTTCAGCTTTCCATCCTCAAACTGATGGACAAACGGAGCGCGTAAATCAAGTCTTCGAACAATATTTGAGATGTACCATCAACTGCCAACAAGATGATTGGACAACTCTTTTACCATTGGCAGAGTTTGCTTATAATAATACGATACATTCTTCTACACAACAAACACCTTTCTTTGCCAATTATGGTTACCATCCACGACGTGATACTTTTGACTATTCGAAAGTTGACAATCCTGCGGCGGAAGACTTGGTAAATCATTTGTCAGAACTACATACAACAATGAAGGCACAATTAAAGGAAGCTCAAGAACGACAAAAGATAAACGCTGATGCGTATCAGAAGGAACAACCACAACTCAACGTAGGTGACAAGATATGGCTACTTCGTCGCAATATCAAGACTACGCGACCTTGTGACAAGTTGGACTATCGTAAGCTTGGACCTTTTCGTATTTCTGAACAAATTAATCCAGTTGCATATCGATTACACCTACCAGAGTCTATGAAGATCCACCCTGTATTCCACGTGTCTCTTCTTGAACCATATAAGACAATGAACATACCAAGAAGAAGACAAGTGCCACCTCCTCCTATAGAAGTGAACAATAATGTCGAATTTGAAATAGAAGAAGTCTTAGATTCAAGGCGGCGCCGAAATAGGTTGGAATATCTTGTTCACTGGTACGGATACGATATTAGTGAACACACATGGGAACCAGCAAAAAATCTGGCGAATGCAGCGAGGAAGGTGGAGACCTTTCATCAACAACATCCATCGAAACCAAGATGAAGACTTTTCCTATAAAAGAAACAAGATGTAGGCAAGATAACATTCAACTTTCTATCCTTGTTTGTAGCTTCTTTGTATTTTGTGACGCTAAGGAGATGGAGAATCAACAGCCAATGGATTTGACTCAAGAGCCTTCATTTGCTGACCTACCGGACGAGACATTGCGACTGTCACAACCCTCAAGACGATGCAATCGAGATGAAGATCATCAAGAACGACATGTTCTTCCTCGAATAGATGGCGAGATACAACGTGTTTGATATCACGACCTTGGAAGAGATTCTCGATGTTTGGTGATTTTATTAGAGATAGGAACAACTCCTGACGGTGTTCCAAATGTGACATTTGAAGGAAGTTATGAAGGTCACAACAATGATCAAATAACAGGGTGGTCTTCTCGCCCTGGAATGGGACACTATCGATGGCTGAGAAGACCCATCAATTACCTTCCAAGAGAACAAAGATCAGAGTATGTGGCAAATACTATTCGCCGCATCTTAGACTTTCTACACATGTAATCACCGCTCCTCATGGAACTCGTCCTTTAAAAGGGGGGTAATGTCACGGACATATATATAGTTACCTATATGATCAGATAGAACTAGATAAAAGAAGGTAAAAGCAGATTAATTCCATAATATCTTTAGAAAAACTTCCTAGAAACTTCATAGACGCTGCTTTGACTTTATAAGTGTCCATAGTAGACTTTTGGATTAGAAACTTGGTCAATAAGTTAGCCACATGTCGCACATGTTGGTAGCTTGAAGACCAAGCTGAATACGTGGTGAACATATAGGAAACTTGTCCTGCAAGTTCGACACGTGTCTTAGAACTTGGACACGTGTCTCAGGAATCGACACCTGGTGTCCTATATAGAACGCCACGGCCTAGGTAGATAGATATACAAAGAGCTAAGTCTTCTTCACTTCACAACTCTTTCTTCGCTTTCATTGACGTAAGAGTCTCAGTGTCTTCGCTTTTAGCAATAGCCATTCTAGTTTCTTTTAATATATACACTACCTTGTTTCTATTTTGTTATATTTCTTTGAGAATGTTTTTCACTTACTTATTTGCTTCCGTTGAGTTCTTGTCCTTGACAATAAGGGTGCTATTCAATGAATTGGATGGCAGTAGATCCATGATGAAATCCATCAAGATAGAAGACTATGATTGTTTTGGAACAAATAAGGACTGTAAGAATATATAAGGACAATGTTGAGGATTCTTGGACCTTGAACAGATGTTATAAGAAAGCACAAAGTCTTTCATTGCCTTTTATATTTGAAGCCATTAAAAACCTTAAGAAATAAATTCCAAGGTCTTATTATATTCAAAGTGACATGTAGCTAAAAAGTCATGGCAAGATTGAAGAACATGTAATTGTATTGGTTCTTCTGAAATATACAAATATTCTTTAAAATATAGAAGGTTTTTCTCAAGCTTGAACTTATCAATATTTTCATTGAAATGATCTTTGATATCAAAGGCCAAAGTATCATTAGTGGTTGTAATACATATCTCATCAAAGAAACTAAAATTAATAGGTATCGATGTAATAGTAGTACAAAGAAAAAATTACTTTGGCTTCAATAAAATTATATATTGTTGATCAAACGCTGTCTTTTCTGCCTTTGATATAAGATATGATCTCTTTGATAAAACATTAGACAATTTTTATTACTTCTTAGGTTAATAAGTGATAATAAAGTTAAATTAAAATTATAACATATTCCATCGAGCTTAATGGCAATTAAAAATCTAAGTTGATATAAAATATTCCAAGTTCTTATGGTCTATATATACAATCATAAGATGTATTTTTTTTATTATAGATTTCATAATTAATTTTGGCAGCAAAAAATTCTTGAGAATAAAATACAACAAGATGGAATTTATTTTCTATATTCATTTGTGAAAGTACGGCCCCTATACAAAATCCAAAACATAAGTCTCCATGTAGAATGCCTTTATAAAATATGGATATACTGGGATTGGAGCTATGATGAATATTATCTTAAGATCTTGGAATACCTTCTCCACTTAAAGCTTTGACTCTAATTTGTCTTTGTATGTCAATTGAATAAGAGAGGCAATAATTTGAGAGCAATTTTTGATGAAGTTCCAATAGAAGTTGGCAAATTTAAAAAAACATTGTATGTCTCTTACAGTCTTTTAAATGGCATGTTGCATAATTGCCTCTACTTTTTTGGGATCTATCATCAAATTCTCAATAGATATGATGTATTCCAAAAATTCCATCTTTGATTGATGAAATACATATTTTTCTATCTTGGCATATAGACCTGCATTTTATAATTTTTGTAATATTAACTTTACATGCTTCTTATATTCATTTAGATTTTTTGAATAGATCAAGATATCATCAAAATAGATCGCTATGAACTTATTTAGATATTCTTGAAAGATGTTATTTATTAAATATTATAAAATAACAGGTATATTTATTAATCTAAAATATATGATATTATATTCAAAATATTCATACCTTATTGGAAATGTAGTCTTTCATTTGTCTCCCTCCTTAATCCATACCAAGTTGTATATTCTACAAAGATCTTAGATTGATTGAGTCATATCACAGGATTGTTATCTTATTCAATCCTCAATAATTAATACACATACATAAAGAACTATCTTTTTTCTTCACAAAAAATATAAGTGCACCTGCTAGAGACTTTAAATGCCTGATGAAGTTCTTTACAAGATTTTCATCAATATAAACTTTTAATGCCAAAAGCTTGTTTTGAAAAAAGGTTATAAATTAGGCCAAAAGATTTATCAATTCATGATTTTTTATAAAGTTTTTTTGCTAAATTTTTTATAAAAAATATCATTTTTTATAATCTCCAATCTATAAATGGATTATGCTTTTCCAACCAAGAAAGTTTAAAAATAACATGGTTTGAAGGAGTCATAATAATATTGATTATAATTTGGCTGCTATGGTCTTCAAATGACACTTCTATAGGTATTGTTTTATGGATGATACTACCAAAAGATAAAGATTATCTATCTATTACTTCTACATGAACAAGTTTGGATTTTTGTATTAGAGGGATTTTATGAAGCTTAGTAAATGCCTTATCTAAGAAATAAGCAAATGCCCCTAAATCCAATTAAGCAATTACTTAAAGCTTCTGAGGGCCAAAATATAAAAGAATTGTAAAACAATAAGCAAGTTGAATAGGCAGAAAAGAACTTGAATAGTTTTGTGATGTTGAATTATTTAACCATATGATTCCTATTATGACTAAACATCTTTATTTTTCTAAATAATTATATTCTTGATTTTGGTGATGTGTTGATTTTATTTTTTTAAACAATTGTTAGCCTTGTGGCCTTCCTTGCTACGATACAAATATAAACCTTTTTCCATCCAACACTTCTTTTCTTGTAGATTAAAAGTTTTAAAATATATTACATCAAATTGTATATCTTTTATTTCAGAATGTGAATTGAGATTGCTTTTAAATATAGCAAGAGTGTGTTAGATTGCATGTTGTCTTACGAAAGTCCATGAATGTTGATCTTGACAACATTGAAATAGTCAATTAGCGCATTTCATGGCTTGGTTGATCACTTTCTTGATTGATTGTGGATCTAAAAGTGATAATAATAAATCTTTCAGATCATTTTTTAATCCTTAATAGAATTGATTCATCAAGGCTTTTTCATTCAAATTAATGTTGCTCATTAGTTGTTTAAAATTGAATGCATAAATTGATGTAAAGAGTGCCCTTTATTGCAATGTTTAAATCTTGGCTATTATCCAACAAACCTTGTTATGTTTTCCAAATACTTCTGTAAATGTTTCCATAAAAGCTTTAAAGTTGCTTAAAATTGGTGATCTCTTTTCAAACAAGGGAGCAAACCACAATAATGCTTGCCTCATAAGTAAGGTGCCAACCAATCCAACCCATGATTCTTTTGTTAGATAAATATTAGGTTGTAGAATTATTATCAATTGAATTTGGTTGATAAATCTTTGAAACTTAGAATGTGTATCATCATATTTTTCTAAAAGATTAACTTGAGGCTCTTTATGTTATTGAACATGTGGATTTCTTTAGTGCAATATAGATAATAGTGTATTTTCAAGCACAAAAATTGGAGGCCAGAGCAATTTAGATTGTAATATTTCAGATATTGCATTATTTTAAAGTTTTATATAATTCCTTCAATTTTCATAGTCCTAATAGATAAAATAATAAAAGTGCTTATAATGCATCTAACTTGGACTTAAAAGATTTGATCATACTAATGTCTCTACTTTCAGCCATTCTAAAAATAATAAAAAAAGAATCTATAAGAAGACAATATCAATTTAGAAGAGGATTAATTTAGAGGAAGGTAATCCGCAACCTTTAATGCGCTAGTATATTTTTAAAAAGAAGGATAATTCACTCTCTAATAAAAAGGATCCAACTTTAATATTTATTATGAAAGCAATTTTGACAAAGTATCAAAAATATAAGAATACAAAACAAGAGATTTGAATTAAAAAGATATTTCAAGAAGAAATTGACAAGGACTTCAATTATTTAGATGAATATACAAAAAATACTAAGAAAAGTGAGCTAGAACTCCAAGAGATGCATTGTTAAAATTGAAGAACTCTTGAGCCTTGATTCCAATACATTTCTATATCTAGAAAGCTTCTTGAGTTGCTTCTATCAAATTAAGAAGCTTCTCAAGCAACTTCTACCAATTTGGAAGCTTCTTGAGTTCTCTCTATTAACTGTGAAGCTTCTCAAGTTACTTCCACTAATTAAGAAGATTCTCAAGCAACTTCTACTAATTAAAAAACTTTTAAAATATTATAGAAGATTTTATAAACTTTTGAAGTGTATATCCCTAACAAATAAAAGATAAAGAGGTAATAAAAAAATCTTTTATTTATTTTATAGATCTATAAGTAAGATAAAATAAAGTAGATTAACAAAAATAATATTAAAGACACCTTTAGATGAAAGTAAAAAATAACTTTCAATATATTATCTAAAAAAATCTTAAATTAATACTTGAAGAGGGCCGGTTGTGAACTAAGATAAAAACTAGATCCTAAGGTATAAAATCACATGTCTATTACAAAAAGAAGGTTTTTTTTGTTGATTGAAGAACAAGATTGAAAAACAAACTTGATAGGATTTTTTTGAATATTAGTTTTAAGATTTTTGAATTTATAATAATTTTATGAGAACTATTATAAATAAGATCTTATCACCTTCATTACATTTGTAACTTGATGGATCAATCTTTTTCACATAATAATTTCTAATATATGTTCTTTCTATTTTTTAAGTTCTCCTTCTTTCTGCTATGATTCTGCTGTCCATTTCTCTTCTAATACTCTCAAATTATTATATATATATATATATATATATATATATATATATATATATTTATTTATTTATTTTTTTTTAAATTTATTTTACATGATTTATCTACAGTTCTTACAATACAATATCTTACAACCTCCTAATTTGAACTTGTGCTACACATGAAAATATTGTTGCTTTTCCTTTGCCCTACCTGCACTAATGTGCTCCTATTCACCACTATCTATGAGAACAAAAGATCTCATGCTATACAGTCAACCTCTGGCTCAACTTACCTCGTTGTTTCTACAGCCTACCTCTGATATATGCTATTGTCTTATATTCCACCCTTGAATATATACTACCTCCAATGATAATAGAAGAAAAACACCATGGTTCATATACATCCTTTAGACACGTTGACAACAACATTTTTAAAGACAAGGCTTGAACTGTGGTTCCATGGACTGTGATAAAAGAATTTAACCTAACTTTGCTATGTTCTGTACTACTAACATCTATCCTTCTTCCTATTCTTGAAATATTGTAAGAGGTGCCTTTACACGATAAATCCTCCTCTAATCAACTCAAGATCCCTCTTAAATTGGTTCATCCTATCTGCTCTTCAAGTCTTTGGCAAATTCCAAAGATACCTCGTATAAAAAGAATACCAGATTTATCTTACATCAATCTCTACAATTGACTCTTTTGTAGTAACCTTTCTGAATTGGCTTCCCAATTTGGTACTATTCTTTTCACAAGTTTCTATTCTGTTCTAGAATGTAGCACGTGAGAAGATCATTCAAACGTGCCTTAAAGTGGACCTCTAATGGAACTCTGAACAAGGTGTATCGACTTCAATTTGAATATCGATTAGCATAAAGATTATGCTGCACCGCCAATGAATAACACAACCGAATGCACTTTTAACGGTAGCCATACTCTCCTACCACCCTTGAAAAAAAATGTTCCAATATATTTTTTTTAAAAATACCAAAACAACTTCAATATCTAACTTAAATTTTTCTATATTAGTTGACCTTTTACCACGACACACAAGAGTTCACAAGTATCCACCATGATCACACCAAATCATGTACCACACTTTTTTTTTGGCCAACACAAATACCTCAACTACAACTAGAATGACCATCATGTATACATGATTTTTAGACTTGCTAAATTAAAGCCACATACCACTTGCTCTACAACCACATACTTTTGAAAATTTTAGCTATTGTGGAGAAGACTGTTTCTTCTAAAAAAAAAAAAAAAATTATACAACAAAATAAATTGTCATACCACTCTCCATTTGTTCTTTTTGATTGTCGTAGAGCTCTCAAATTGAATTCTATTTCTCTCATACTTCAACAACTTGTCAAGCACATGAACTCAATGAAAGCAAATAAATATATGAAACTTCTATTAAAAAGAATTATAAAAAAAATAAAATATATATGTATATTAAAAGAAACTAAAATGGCTATTGCCACAAGACAAGAAAATTGTAGACTCTTGAATCTGAACCAAAAGGAAGAAAGGAGTTGATAAGAGTGAAGAAGGCTTCACTCTTATTTCTATAAATACTATCTAACTAAGAGCTACATGGCAATATTCTATAAGACTTCCTGTATGTGTCTAATTTGTAAGACACATGTCAAACTTGCACAACAAGTTTTCCACATGTGCGCTACATACTTGACTTGTTCCGCAAGCTATCAACATGTGTGACACATGACTAGCTTGTTCTACAAGCTCTCAGCATGTGCGCCATGTGGCTAGCTTATTGACTAAGTTTCTAACCTATCAATCACCTATAGACATGTATAAAGGTGATTCCGCATCTATAAAGCTTATAGGAAGCTTTTTTCTAAGATATTATCAAATTAACTTATTTTATCTACTTTTATTGATTTATATTACTTAGATAATTATTAGAATAAATCTTATGTCGGTGATATTATCCCTCTTCTAGAGACAAGTTCCACGAGGAGTAGTGATTACATGTTGAGGAAGTCTAGGATATGTTGAATTGTCCTTGCCACATACTCTGATCTTTGTTCCCTTTGAAGATAGTTGATAGATCCTTTCAGCCATTGATAATGTCCCATACCAGGGTGAAAAGATCACCCTATTATTTTATCATTATTGAGGCCTTTATAACTCCCTTCAAAGAAAACATTAGGAACACCATCAAGAGTAGTTCCTATCTTTGAAAGTATCACCAAACATCGCAAGTCTCTTCCAAGGTCGTGATATCAAACATGTTGTATTTCGCCATCAATCCGAGGAAGGATATGTCATTCTTGAGGATCTTCATCTCTGATCCGTTGTCTTAAAAGTTGTGATAATCATAATGTCTCATCTAGTAAATCAGCAAATGATGGCTCTTGAGCTAAATATGCTGGTTGTTGATCCTCCATGTCTTTAGCACAAACAAATCTAAGCAAACAACAAACAATATACAAAATAGAATGAAACCTCTGTAAAATCTGCTTTGCTTTATAGCAAAGATTTTCTTGATTTTTTTTTATCTTAGTTTTCATAGATGTCGTCGATGAAATGTATTGACTTTTATTGATGCATTTGCTAGATTCTTGGATGACTCCCATGTGCGTTCATTAATAATGTATCCGTTATTGGATAGAGAAAATTCGCCTTGGAAAAACGTCGGGTTCCTAGCTACTACTAGAACTAGCAAAGAACATGAGAGGGAGTTGTACAAGTATCTTATATACTTGCACAATATTTGTTCAAGCTTTCAAATTATACTTGTATTATAATTGTACAGGACTTATATAAATATAAAGTATAAATCCTTGAATAATACTTATATAAATACTTATATAAATATTATATATAATATTTATAGAATATTTATATAAATACTTGATATAAATATAAGTATATATACTTATGTAATAAATATAAGCTAAGTATGTATATATTCAAGTATACCTCAAAATACATCCGCATATGAGGAATACAAGTTATACAACAAGCTGAAACTAAATAAATCACTAAAAATCCATCCAAAGTTCAAATTAAGCGTGCTTATAGCCTATAGAAAGCTAATAATCTATTGTAAAATATATCAAAATTTCACAAATAGATATCTTTATGTTTAAAAGTTATGGCTAAAAGAAATAGGCACTAAAATTTCCTAGCAAATGCAAAGGCAGCAAAGCTCCTCTTCACTTTAGCCTTTATTGTAATTACTTCCCTTCTCCAAATTAGGCATGCAATAATTTTTTAGAAAGCTCACTCCATCATCTGACTTATTCTAAAATTTTGCATACATGCCTCTCAAATTTTAGATTTTATAACTAGTTGATTCTACTCTTCAAACCCTAGCAATAATTTGCCCTCTTGACACTTCACGGCTCATAAAACTTTCATAAAAGCTCCAAATGTATTGATTTTTGTTTTCATAGAAAGCTTATATAAGCTATTATATGCATATAAAATATCAAAAAGATTGAAGAGATTGTCCAACTTAGTTGGTTGAACAAAGCCTCTACCCCTCTTCCTCGGATGGTAGCAGATCTTTTTCTACTCTCAAGCTCACAACTTTTCTTCTCCAACTCCAAATGATACAAAAGATGTCTTGATAGAAAGCTAGCACAATTTCCTACATTTTTTACAAATTTCACTAAGAAAGATGTGAAATTAAACTTGTAGTGGCAGATCAAAGTTTCTACCATCACTTTTTGATAACAGCAGACCTCACTTTACTAAAACAAGCATAACTTTTTGCTCACAACTCTAATACAAGCAAGTGAGTATATCTTCCTTTCCTTCCATATCAATCTATGACACGCCCACATGGATAGCCAAATCCTATTGGACAGGCCCTATTCACCCCATGCTCTTCTTTCTTATCTCTTACGAGGTCCATTTTACCTCAAAAGTCAACAAGAAAGGTAAAACAACCTTTATCTTTCTTCTAATTACAAAAGAGTCTATTCTAGAATATAAATAAGGTAGGAACAAAACAAATAGCCATTTTAATTTACTAACTACATGGCTATAATAAATCCTCTCCTTATAATATCTTCTAAAATAACCTTTAGCACTCACCCATATAATAACAATAGATACAAGATATATAATATTTTTATACAGTGCACGTAAATGCAGTATGACACCGCGCTAATGCACAAGATATTCTAGTCGATTGTGGCACCGCCTTGAATCTAAAATCTCTTCAATCTTGATTTCTTTATCGTTGTTCACTTCTATAGGAGGTAGTGGCATTTGTCTTCTTTCTTGTATTTCAGTGTCTTGTATGGCTCGAGTAGTAATACGTGAAATACAGGATGGATCTTCATAGACTCCGATAGGTGTAATTGATATGCAACTAGATTGATTTGTTCAGAAATAGGAAAAGGTCCAAGCCTACCATAGTTTAACTTATTACAAAGATGAGTAGTCTTGATATTGCGACAAAATAACCATATCTTGTCCCCTACATTGAATTGTGATTGTTTCTTGCAAAATGCAACTACATTTATTTTTTGTCGTTTTTGAGCTTCTTTTAATTATTCCTTCATTATTACATGTAGCTCTGACAAATGATTTGCCAAATCTTCTGCTGTTGGATTATCAACTTTTGAAAAGTCAAAAATATCAAATCGTGAGTGGTAACCATGATTGGCAAAGAAAGGTGTTTGTTGCATAGAAGAATGTATCATATTATTATAAACAAACTCTGCCAATGGCAGAAGAGCTGTTCAATCATCTTGTTGGTAGTTGATGGTACACCTTAAGTACCACTCCAAGACTTGATTCACGTACTTTGTTTGTCCATCAGTTTGAGAATGAAAAACTAAAAATAATTTTTTATCTATTTTTAAGGTCTTGAAAAGGATTCTCCAAAATCTTGACACAAATTGAGTTTTTCTATCCGATATAATATCCTTAAATAATCCATGATAGCGATAGATATTATCAATGAAAAGCTTAATTGTTTCTTTACTTGTAATAGATTTTGTGCATGGCACAAATTATGCCATCTTGGTAAACCGATCTACTATCACAAATATAAAATCATAAGATTTTGAGCTTGAAAGATCTGTGATAAAATCCATAGAAACAAAAAACTATGGTTATTCTGGAATAGGTAATGGATGAAGAAGTTAAAAAGGTCGATGACGAGGAGTCTTTGATCTTGAGCAAATATTATATAATTGTAGAAAGTCTTTGACTGCCTTCCACATTTGAGGCCACCAAAAATCTCTTGATATAAGTTCTAAAGTCTTATTGTATACAAAATGTCTTGCCATTGGAAAATCATGACATGCTTGAAGAACACGTAAACATGCTTCTCCTTCTAGAATATATAGGCGTCCTTCAAAATATAGTAGATTATTTTTGAACTCAAATTTAGAAGAATCATGAGTCTTGGAAGAATTATTCTTGATATTATAAACAAGAAGGTCTGATGACATACTTGACTAAATTTGCTTGAGAAAAGTTGAATCAATAATCAATGTTGATTTCATTACTCGAAGATGAAATTGCTCTGATTTCAAGAGGATTGTTCTTTGTTGCTCAAAAGCTGCATCTCCTTCTTTTGGTGCAAAATAAGAACGTCTAGAAAGGGCATTGAATAAACCTTATTATTTTCCTGGCGGATAAGTGATAATGAACTTGCATCTTGACAAAGATATACTCCAATGAGCTTGACAACAATTCAACACGTGTATCAACATGAAATATTCGAGGTTCTTGTAATCCGTATATATAATGATTGGACTAGAAGCGCCTTCTAAGTAATGATGCCATTCTTGAAAGGAATCCATGATTATAAAAATTTCTTTGTCGTGGATCTCATAATTGATCTCGGTCGCTCAGAATTTTCTTAAATGAAAAGCTACTAGATGAAATTTATTATCTATTCTCATTTGTGACAAAATCACACCTAAAGCAAAGTTTGATGCATCTGTTTCCATAAAAAATGCCTTGAAAAAGTCAATACAATATAAAATTGTTACAGAAATAAACGATGTCTTCATAGCTTCAAATATTACTTCTGCTTCTTGATTCTATTGGAGTTTGTCTTTATAGGTCAAATGTGTAAGTAGAGCTATAACTTGAGAGAAGTCTTTGGTAAAGATCCAATAATAATTGGCAATTCTCAAAAAGCATTGGACATCTCTTATTATCTTTGGAATCTTCTAATTTATGATTGTCTTGACTTTCTTAGAATTCATCATGGGACTATCATTTGAAATGATGTATCTTAAGAAATCAACTTGAGTAGTATGAAATGCACACTTTTCCATCTTAGTGTACAATCTTCTATCTCTAAGTTATTGTAATACTTGACAAACATGTACTTTATATTCTTCTATGTTCTTAGAATAGATAAAAATATCATCTAGATAGTAGACGACAAAATTGTCTAGGAACTCACAAAAAATATCATTCATGAGATGTTGAAAAGCAACTGGTACATTTATAAATCTAAAAGGCATGACATTATATTTAAAATATTTGTACCTGGTTTGAAACGTAGTTTTCTATTCATCTCCTTCTTTGATGCATACTAGATTATATGCTCTTCTTAGATCTATTTTTGTATAGATCTTAGCTTAATTTAACTGGTCAAGGACTCTTGATATCAAAGGTAATGGATATTTGTTCTTGATTGTGATCTTATTAAGTCCTCGATAGTCAACACACATTTGCAATGATCCATATTTTTTCTTCACAAGTAGAATTGGAGCTCATGCTAGAGATTTAGAATGGCATATGAAATTCTTGGCCAAATTCTCATCAATATACGCCTTGAGTTTAAATTATAGATTGGTCTAAATAGTGATTGAGTTCCTTCTTTGAGGTCGATTAAACAATTATATGGACTATGCTCCGGAAGAATATCTGCATTTTTTTTTTCAAAAATATCCTGATAATCCAGATATTGGCTTGGAATGCTATTTAAAGTCTTTCCACCATCAAAAACGGATGTGGCATAAAAAGCAAAAGTTGATCTTTCTTTTACTACGTATATAAAAGCTTTTGTACTTATAAGTAGGGGTTTGATTATACTAGACTTATAGCTTTTTATTTGGTCGGCAGGATGTTTAATAATGTTTTGAGAAAAATCAAGTCTAGAAGAATTCCAATCTAATTGAGGATTATATTTTTGTAGCCATGATAAACCTCAAATAATTGGATTAGACACAGATTTAATTATGTTAAAGATTATGTAGCTATTATGACAATCTAGTGTTACTTTTATAAGGTGGATTTCATGAGTGACGTTTCTAGAAGATAATAGACGACCATCTATGACTTCTACATGTACAAATTTAGTTTTATATACTAAAGGTATTTTACAATTTTTATCAAATTGTTCATTTAGAAAGCATATTGAGGCTCCTGAATCGAATAAGACAGAGGCTCTATAGTTTTTTGGTCCTAAACATACATCTATTATAAAACAAGGAGAAGGTTCAGGGGAGAAAATAGGACCTTCACTAGGAATTGTACAAGGCTCTAGCTGCATAGTGTCATGTTGTGATTCGGCTATTATGTGAATAAATTGTACATATATATTTAATGTACAATTTATTACATAGCTAAATGAAAGTCATATCAATAGATTTTTATTAGTTATAGGATATAGTTAGGTTGCTAGTTTAGAAAGGATTCATAAAAAAGACTATTATTGAGATTTATACAATCTTATTTCTTATTTTGATAGTAATTTTGAGGTTGATTTTATATTGATAATAACTCTTGTACATCTTAAGTCACCTTTGTTAGACATTGGTGATTCTTAAGATCTTAATTTACTTCTTTTATTTGGTACTTAAAGCACAAAGTATGTAAATCTTATAAGAAAAAGGATTAGAAAAGGATTTTTAGTATAAAAAGGGTAGTTTGGCCATCCATGTGGATGAATAAAGATGGATGATAGAAATCTCTATTCTAATTGGCCAAAAATCATATCCAATGGACTTAAAGGAGGTTGCCTAAGGGTTTATTAGGAGTTAGGATTTGTTTTTCAAGGGAAGTCGAAGGCTAGGATGATAAGGTTTAGGTTTTTGGATCTGGTTTAGGTGCAAATTTTGTGTGATTTGCACTTTTTATGAAGAAGTTATAGGCGCTCAAAGTTAAGGTGTTGATTTTGGACCTACTGTCACTCTTTTGGATATAACTCGCGCATATAGAGAGCAATCGAGGATCAACAATTGGAATTGGAGAGAGCACTTTTGCGGCTATACTTTTTATGTGCGGCGTAATGAAATTCAAGCTAGGGCGAAGGAGATATTTGGAGTTGAAATCAAAGCTTACAAACTTAAGAGCAGTAAGTGACTTGCTTACATAGTGGTTACATTTTGAGCTATATCTTAGGCAATTTGATAGATTTTTAGCTCAAAATTTTCAAGAGTGTATATATTTATGTCACAAGACTAATTATAAGAATTTTGTGGTATTAGAATTTTGGATTTGTGAGATATAAGGAAAATAGTACTTAGGTGTCTCTAAGCTAGGGTTTTAAGCACCTGCTAGGGGTTTTGAGATATCGGACGATTGGAAATGAATTTATAATTGATTCTTTCTTGTAGTAAAATTTAAGAAGATTATCTATATTTTTAATTAAATTTTATAGAAACTAAATATTTTAATCAAGAGTTATTGAACTCTAAAATTCAGCAAGAAATAAGTCCTTGCGGATGAAATAAAGTTTTGAAGGGTTTTTGCGGAAATTTGAACCCTTTTTGTACAAACTTACTTAAATATAAGAGGGTTTATATATGTAACTTCTCTTTTGTGAGATTGTTGTATTATTTGTCTTTTTTATTGAGGACAAATCACTTGTTGAAATTTTGCCATCAAATTTCAAGTAAACTCTGTACATCCAGGTACCCGGTGTATTCCTAGATAGAAGATTACATCATACGACAACGTGTCAAACTTGTAAGACAAGTTTTCCACATGCGCGCCACGTACTTGACTTGTTTCGGAAGCTACCAACATGTACGACACATGGCTAACTTGTTCCACAAGCTATCAATATGTACGACATGTGGCTAGCTTATTGATCAAGTTTCTAACCTACCAATCACCTATAGACATGTATAAAGGTGATTCCACATTTATGAAGCTTATAAGAAACTTCTTTTTAAGATATTATCAAATCAATATATTTTACCTACTTCTATTGATCTATATTAATTAGATAATTATTGGAATAAGTCTTATGTCCGTGACAAGATTTCATTAGGGTTGTTAGGATTTTATTAAGATTTGATTAAGTTTTAATTAGAATTTGATTAAGATTTGATTAAAATTTGATTAAATTTTTATTAGGATTTATTTAAGATTTGATTAAAATTGGATGGAATTTGGTTAGGATTTCGTTAAGGTTTTTTTATAATTTCTTTATAATTTCATTAGGATTTCTTTAGGATTTATTTATAATTCTTTTAGGATTTGATTAGAATTGTTAAGGATTCAATTGGGATTTATTTAGGAATTTATTAGAGTTGTTAGGTTGTTGATTAATTACAATATATAAATTTACCTTCTACAATCAAGTGCCTAGTGCATTTTCAAACAAAACTACACATAATACGACAATGAAATACTTGCTTAATCAAATATTGTCCAAATATGAATTATTTATAATTTTTTGGACATGTGGATGCATACATAAAAATTAAAATAGAAATTAGTATCAACAATGATAATATAAAAAATATAACTGTATAAGAAAAGATCTTGAGGATAAAATCATAATTAAGATGAACACACGAATCAAATGATTTGTTACAGCTTGAAGTTTATCTTACGCTAAAAAATATATTTAAGAAAAAAATCAAGAAAATAAAAGCAGCATAAGTAAATTCTTCTTAAGATAATTTTAAAACATGAGGCAAACAAATCTCAAGCTAAAACTTTCTAAACCATATCATTGTTCATTGAAGTTAATTTAAATATGTGGAAATGATAAACAAATATCAGCTAATTGAAAAGATCTAACTGAATGGCATACGATTTTAACCCCACAGCCAAACCTTTTCTGCAGAATTCTGATCACAAGTATTCGTAAAAATCATTGAAATTCAAAGAATCTATAGTGGAAACCATAAGGCTTTGAGTCCGCGAGTCCCTAAGCAGCACGGTTGGCAAGTCATGGAAGTCCCGCCCAACAGAACAGAACCCTAGAGTGGAGTAGATGGCGATACTCTTGTCACCCGGGCTACCCTGACGACACACTTTGCTCTTTCTTTCACAAGCTTCCCCACTTGCGTTGCTGCTGCCGCGCCGTTGTTTGGGTTGTTTGCTCGTCTCGTGGAGGAGAAGCCAGGAGACGCTTCCTGGACATGGCAGCGCAAGTTGCAGCACCGCCTCCGGATTCGCAACCGCGAGGTCCTCCGCGTAATGTCATGGGTGCTCCGAGAGGACAACCTGGCCCGCCTCGCAATATTCCGGTGGTGGACCGAGAGAAGGTGAGATTTGCCGAAGCTCTACTGTGTTGTCATTTCGTGGGTCAAGAACGCAAGCGCAAGCGATCAGGCTTCAGTTGCGCCGGAATTGTCTGCGCCATACTCCCCCATGACGGAGTTACGAGAAACCGAGAGCGCTGCTGGTCTCGTTTTTCTCATTCCTGACGTTCTTGACTACTGTCAAACGGGCGGCGATGACTGTAGAGGCAACGAGTCTGCCCGAAAGAGTGATAGCATCCGTTTATGTATGCGTATGCCAGTTCCAGCAGCGAACGGCTCATTGTCAATCGGAGTTGATAGTGAGTGGTCGATGGTCAATTGATGACGAGCAAGGACAAGAGTGCAGCTGCAGGGGCAGACCTGTTAATATGTAGGGCAGCCGTGTTGGATGTACAAGGCGTCGGTCTCGCCCGTGTGGCAAGGCTTCCCAAGCGTTTCGTGTGGTGTTCTGTAGGGTTCCAGACGTAGCGCTTGTAACTTGGTGCCCGGTGCACATCCTGAACGAAGCAGCGGAATCTCTGATTGATGACCCAGGGTTCACCCGAGCATGGTGTGGTGTGCCTACCACTGCAGTGCAACCTTAGGGTGTGGCTGGTTGATAGTTTTTTTGGAGAGTTGACAGGAAACGGTTGGGGTGAGTATGTGGTGCGACCTTGATTGTTAGTGTCGGGCCTTGCGGGATGAAGAAGTTGTCGCTACAGCTAGCACCGTCAGTTGTGCCGGAACGGGTCATAGAACGGGTTAGGCTTGAATAAGCCCGGCATGTTTGAGGTGAAGGGAACGGTCGCATTAGATTAGAAGGAAGTGCCTTTTTTTGCGTGCCCCCAGTTAAACCGTATATGTTGTTTTGGCTTTAATTTAGCGACGTGTTAGTTAGGGTTACAGTAGTGAAGTTGATGCTGGCCCGAGTTAGCTATGTCTGGTAGGCTTCCACTTCCGTGATACTGCATACCAACGCCACAGTGGATGAATGCACGGCAGTCCCGTATGCACTGGGGGGAGTAGAGAAGCAACAAAATTGCTGTCGAAATGCTTGGAGCGAATTTTGTTGCAGTGTGGAGTGTCCTTGTCCGTAACACAGGTCGCACTGTCCGCTGGTCATCAGTAATGTATTTGAAGCATGGGATGGCGTCGGGTGCAAACGCTGAACGCCATGGTAGGAGTCACTGGAGCTTGTTTGGACTTGAGGTATGGGAGGTACCGTCGCCACCCAAAAAGCTGGGAAATGATCTGGCACGATGTGCACGGTCTAGCAGAGTGAAGGCGCGGGTGATTATGCCGAGCGAATGCCGGGTCGGCTTTGCGCTGGGGGATGCACGACGGAGTTGTGATTGCACTAATTGGTATGGTGCACGTGTGTTTTGCAGACCTGCCCTCTGCTGCTCCGAGTGTTTACGAAGGTAAAGAAATCCTTCCAGTTCAGCACGCCGACGCAGCTTGCGTTCCCAGTTTGTAGGCAGCGGGATTGTGGGTGGTTTTCATGTTTGCTGTGCAAGTGTTTGGAGTGAGTTAGGCACGCGGGGTGTCCGGTGTGTTGCAGAATGGCGGGCACCACACTGTGGAAGACTTCAGCGTTCGGGGGAAAGAACCGAAGGACGAGGTTCAAATCTACACATGGCGGGACGCCACTTTGCGGGAGCTAACTGATCTGGTAAGGATGGTTCGGAAGTCGCGTGAGTGTGCGAAATAAGGGGTTCGTGTGTGGTGCGTGCAGTGTGTGTGGCGGAAGGATGAGTTGAGAAGCGGGAGTGCTTTTGTAAATCCGGAGTCGGGTTTGGGTAGTTTGGGTGTGACGTTGGTGCGGAGGGCGTGAGGTTGGAGAGTCGAGACATGGGTGCAGTCGGTGGTGGGGAAGCATGGGGGTGTTTTTCAGGCGAAGTTGGGTTTGGTGCAGTGTCCCGTGGCAGGTTGTGTGGTTGATGGTTGATGGTGTTTGGAAGGCCAGGGGGTGACATTGATGCACATGTTCAGGTGAAGGAGGTAGCTCCGGCAGCAAGGAAGAGAGATGCGCGGTTGTCGTTCGCCTTTGTGTACCCTGACCGACACGGTCGCAACGTGATTCGCACGGTGAGGCTCCGCACGTGATTGGTTGCGACTTGGAGATGGGTTTGGGGATGTAGAGCTGAGGTGGTGGTTCCCTGTTGATGAGTATTGTGACACCGTTGTGAGGCGGTGAGTGTGAGTGGTAAGTGCATGGATGCATGTGGGTGCGTGGTTCTGACTGTTGGGAAAGCGTGGAATGGTAGGTGGGCATGACGCACTCCACCCCGTCTGCAAGAAGAGGTGATGATTTTCGGAGCCTTGCGGAGCTTCAATTCCAGGTAGTTGGGTGGGGCATCTTGCCATTAAGATTGATGCGGAAATGAGGAAGTGTGGAGTTTTGGGGAGGCATTGAAGTGGGTCGGAGAAGAGGTTGCACTGGGCTGATCGGGTGGGGTCGTTGTTGGTGTGCAGACCGGGGACTTTCTGGATGTTGCGATTTTCAACTGAGTGAGGTACAGGGGGACATGGTGGCAGGGGTCCGTGATCGCTTTTGAAGTCCATGCGGGCAGCATGAGGCCGCAGTGGTTTGTTTCATGCAAGCAACGCAGGAGCAGTGCAATGGGGTGAGAGCGAGAGGTGCAGCACATGAGAGCGATGAGAGTTGGATGGGTGGTGGGATGCATGAGGAGGGGTGTTCTTCGGCAGGGTGTCGTGTTTAGGGACAAAGGAGCGAAGCAGAGGAGATGTGGAGAACAGGGCAGTGGGGGGGTTTAGAGAGTGTGGTCCAGGAGTGGAGTTTAGAGGGAGGGTATCGGTGTACGCACATGTAGCAAATTTATGCAAGGATGAAGAAGGAAATTGTACAATGTTGGTGTGTTGGTGTGGTGCACAAAGTATCGGTGTTCGGGGTATATGGGTAGTGTGTGGGTGTGGGGCGTGAAAATGGAAACTGACTGGTCTTTCTCGTGCTTGCCGGTTCTATAGTCGTGATGGGGCCTTGGGGTTTGTGATTTACTTGGTTTTATTGCAGCCTGCGATGTGATTGAGCTGCTTGGTGTGTTGCTTTCTTGCAAAGACTGCACTTGTCGGCAGTGAGCTTTTTTTATATTTATAGTAGTGATAAATATAATTTTTTAAAATTTCGCATTGCTTGAATCTTTCATATGTACCACCTTTTTCCTATCAAGCATATTTCTTTAAGTTGATGTTGTTAAACAAAAATCCCACCTCTTGCAATTATTGAATTAAAATTCAAAGGGGGCATAAGCATAAATGGCACAAAAATCGAGAGAAATTATGATTTTTACTTACAACTACAAACTCCTTACTTCCTCTCAAGACTCCCTACAAGCTCCCTTGCCTTGTTATTCACTATCACACTGTCTTGCACTAACTTTTTAAATATTCTTGTTGTGCATCATCTTGTGAATCTTTTTTTCCTCAAAATGATGGTAACTCAAATAAATTTTTGGTTCCTTGTACCTTTTTAATGCATTTTTTTTCATTCATTTATACAAGATTATATTATAAATGAAGTAAAATTTCTTGGCTAATTTATTCCTATGCTAATTTAACTCTCAAATGTGCTACAAATATGATTTATCCACTGATTAAACAATTTATCTCTCCAATGTGCTACAAATTTTCTTAAATACCATTCTAGTAATGATTATTTTAAAAATTTATAAGACCACTTGTGATATTTACAAAGAATAGTTTTTTTTGTCTTCAACTAATACACAAATAATACACTAAATTTAGTGTCATCTTTTATACCAATTTTTTTTATTTTTTTTTATTTTTTTTAATTTTTAAATCATCCACTATCTTATCTTGCTTCAAAATCAAAGAACTTTATATTATCAATTAACTTTCATATCTTATATTTTAGTTTTAATTTAGTATTGACAACAACTATACACCATAATATATTCTAAATCCATAGAAGTGATTTTTTCATATTAGTCTATCTTTGCACAACCTTGGTTCTTTTTAGAAATAAGTGTAGAATTGTCTAATTATCAAATGAATAAAAAAACTCTTTAACTTCGCTATCTTGAAAATGATATTAAAAACACTCTTAAAATCCTAGAAATAAATAAAAAAATTATTCCTTCTTTTGAAATCATAGTGGCTTAAAAGCACAACCATCTATATATTATAGATTAGATTAAATTAGAACAAAATATTTCTCTTAAATTCCTTGTCAATCTCAATAAATATCTTACGTAATTAATTAATAAAAAAATACTATTATCTCTAATTTTTGGTAATTTTATTAATATAATGTGTAAAAAGAATTATATCTAAAAATAAACTTGAATTTGGTAAAGAAATTTAAGATCTTTAAGCCACAAATATTTAAAAATTTTATTTTAGATATATTATATTCATATATTAACTAATTAAATCGAATTTTGAATTTTAAGCAAATATTTTATAATCTTTGAACTTTTCAACATTCATAAGAATGTCAAATTTAAATATTTATGCATATTATAATGTATTACAAATAAAAGATTGTCCATAAAATTTAATAATAATTTCAAATTCTAATATCTATTTATATTATAATATATTAAAAATATTAAATTATGGATTTTTTTTGGATATAATATCAAACTTAAGCATTTAATTATATATATGTATCTAAGATATAAAGTTGTTTTATTTCTTTGATAAGATATCCAACTTATAAATTCATTCATATCAAAATTTTGGCCACCTTTATTTACAATGATATTAAACTTAAATATTTGTATATTTTATAATGTATTATAGATTGAAGGTTGTCTAAAATTTTCAGCAATAATTTGAAACTCAAGCATCTATTCATATTGCAATGTTATAAAAATGTGCAATTATACCACTATTTTAGAATTAAAATCAAGCTTAAGTATCTACCTCCATATATATATATATATATATATATATATGTGTGTGTTTTAAAGATGTGAGATTGTTTAACATCTTTGATAATGATGTTAAGTTTTGACAATCACTTATAATAAGATTTGTTAAAGATGTAAGACAGTCTAACTCTTTTAGCAATATGTTCAACTTTGAGTATCTATTTATATGTAAATAAGTCAAAGAAGTAAGATTTTCTAATTCTTTTAGCAATGATGTCAAACTTGAGTATTCATTCATGTGAAAATGTATAAAAGATACAAGATTTCCCATTTTCTTTAGTAATGATTTCAACTTTGAGCATCCATTCATATGTAATGGATCAATGATTTAAAATTGCCTAATTCCTTTGACAATGATATCAAGCTTGAACATCCATCTATATATAAATATATCAAAAATTTAAAATTATCTAACTCCTTTGGCAATGATATAAAGCTTAAGCAATCTTTAATAACAAAACATATTAAAGAAATAAAAATGTTTAACTCTTTTGGCAATGATATCAAATATAAGCATCTATTTATATATAAATATGACATAGATGTTAAATTATCCAATTTAATTAACAATAATTTAATTTTAAATATTTTTTTCTTAATTAAATGTATCAAAGATGTAAAGTTATATAGTTCTTTTGGCAATATTATCAAACTTAAATATTTATATTATTTTAATATAAATATTTAAGTTTAAATATATTTATAATAATATATAAACTTAAATAATATTTAAATAAAACTATTTATATTTAATATTTAAAATTTAAATATTTATATAGAGAGATATTTTAGCTTGACATTGTTGCCTAAAATATTAGATAATATATATAAATAAATATTTAAGTTTAAATATTATATATCTTGAAAATGATATTATTATATAAATATATTTTAATATAAATATTTAAACTTAAATAGTTCTTTTGGCAATATTATCAAATTTAAATATCTATTTATATTAAAATATATTAAAAAATTTAAATTTTTAAATTCTTTTGGCAATAATGACAAGCTTGAGCATCCATTTAAATCAAAATGTATTAAAAATAAAAGATTATCTAATATTTTAGGCAACAATGTCAAGCTAAAATATCTCTCTATATATAAGTGAATCAAAAATTAAAAGTTATAAAACTCTTGTGATAATAATTTTAAGATTAGGTATATATATATATATATATATATATATATATATAAATTAATGATATAATATTGTCAAATTGTTAAGCTTAAGCATTGATCTATAGATAAATTTATCAAAGATATAAAATTGTCCAACTTCTTTGAAAATATTTTCAAGTTAAAGCAAGCATTTATATTGAATTCTACTAATGATGTAAGATTTTTTAACTTTTTGTTAAAGACACAAACTAAAATAGATGCATAAGTTAGTAAAAAACTATATCAAAAAAAAATAACAAGATAGAAATAAAGAAGTATGTACATTCAAGAAGAAATTGGAATGGCTATTGCCAAAGACTAGAAAATACATGAGACTCTTCAACTAGACTAGAAGCAAGAAAGGAATTGACAAGAGTGAAGAAGGCTTTACTCTTGTCTCTATATATACTATCTATCTAAGAGCTACATGGTGGTATTCTATAGAACCTCTTACATGTATCTAATTTGCAAGACACGTATAAAACTTGCACAACAAGTTTTCCACATGTGCGCTATGTACTTGGCTTGTTTTACAAGCTACCAACATGTGCAATACATGGCTAGTTTAATCCACAAGCTAATAATATGTGCGACATGTGGCTAGTTTGTTGATCAAATTTCTAACCTATTAATCACCTATAGACATGTATAAAGGTGATTCCGCGTCTATAAAGCTTATATGAAGTTTTTTTCTAAGATATTATCAAATTAACTTATTTTACCTACTTCTATTGATCTATATTAACTAGATAATTATTGAAATAAATCTTATGTCCGTGACATTATCCCCCCTTCTAGGGACGAGTTCTACAAGGAGCGGTGATTACATGTTGAGGAAGTCCAAGATACGTCAAATTGCACTTGGCACATACTTTGATCTTTGTTCCTTTCAAAGATAGTTGATAGGTCCTTTTAGCCAATGATAATGTCTCATATCAGGGCGAGAGGACCACCGTGTTATTTGATCATTGTTGAGGCCTTCGTAACTTCCTTCAAAAAAAACATTTGGGATACCATCAAGAATAGTTCCTATCTCTAAAAGTATCACCAAACATTGGAAGTCTCTTCCAAGGTCGTGATACCAAATAAGTTGTATTTTGCCATCAATCTGAGGAAGGACATGTCATTCTTGAGGGTCTTCATTTCTATTCTGTCGTTTTGAAGGTTGTGATAGTTGTAATGTCTCATCTGGTAAATCAGCAAATCATGGCTGTTGAGCTAAATTTGCTGATTGTTGATCCTCCATCTCTTTAGCACGAACAAATCTAAGGAAATAACAAATAATGATACAAGGTAGGATGAAACTTCTATAGAACCTTCTTTGCTTTATACCAAAGATTTTCTTGACTCTTTATCTTTGTTTTGATAGATGTCATCAATGAAATCCATTGATTTTTTTTGATGCATTTGCTAGATTCCTGGATGGCTCCCATGTGCGTTCACTAATAATGTATCCACGCCAATGCACAAGATATTCCAGTTGATTTTGGCACCGCCTTGAATCTAAAATCTCTTCAATCTCGAATTCTTTATTGTTATCTATTTTTTTAAGAGGCGGTGGTATTTATCTTCTTCCTTATATATCTAGTATCTTGTATGGCTTGAGTAGTGACACGTGGAATATATGACAGACCATTATAGATTTTAGTAGACATAATCGATAAGCAGCTAGATTGATTTTTTCACAAATCAGAAATGGTCCAAGCCTATGATAATCGAGCTTGTTGCAAGGACGGATAGTCTTAATATTACAACGAAGTAATCATATCTTATTATCCACATGGAATCGAGGTTGTTCCTTGCAATAGACATTTACATTGATTTTTTGTTGTTCTTGAGCTTTCTTTAGTTGTGCCTTCATTGTTGCATGCAGCTTTGACAAATGATTCACCAAATCTTCTACCATAAGATTATTTATTTTTGAAAAGTCAAAAGTATCAAACCATAGATGATAACCATAATTTGCAAAGAATGGAGTTTTCTGAATAGAAGAATGTACCGAATTACTATAAGCAAACTCTGCCAATAGCAAAAGAGTTGTCCAATCATCTTAATGGTAGTTGATGGTACATCTCAAATATTGCTCCAAAACTTGATTTACTCGTTCCGTTTGTCCATCAATTTGAGGGTGGAAAGTTGAGGATAATTTTATATCCACCTTCAATATTTTAAAATGAGTCCTCCAAAACCTTGATATAAATTGTATTCCTCTATCTGATATAATATCTCTTTGTAGTCCATGATAGCAATAAATATTATCAAAGAAGAGTTTAGCTGTTTCTTCACCTATAATAGATTTTGTTTATGATACAAAATGTGCCATCTTTGTAAAAGGATCTACAATCACAAATATAAAGTTATATGAACTTGACTTTGGAAGATCCATGATAAAATCTATAGAAACAAAAGACCAAGGTTGTTCTGATACAAGTAATGGTTGAAGAAGTTTATAAGGTCGATGATAAGGAGTTTTTGATCTTGAACAAACGTCATACAGTTATACAAATTCTTTAACAACCTTTCACATCTGAGGCCACTAAGAATCTCTCAATATTAGCTCCACAATCTTATTATATCCAAAATATCTTGCTGCAAGGAGGTTGTGACGAGCTTCTAGAGCACTTAGTCGTATTGTATCTTTTAGAATATATAGATGTCTTTTGAAATAGAACAAATTGTTCTTGAATTCAAACTTGGAAGTATCATGAGATTTAGATGAGTTATTCTTAATCTCATGGACAAGAAGATCTGAAGATATACTAGAGTGGATTTGCTTGACAAAAGTAGAATCAACAATTAATGCTGATTTTATTGCTCAAAGATGAAATTGCTCCAACTTCAAAAGGATCGTTCTTTGTTGATCAAAAGCTGAATCTCTTTCTTTTGGTATAAGATAAGAACGTCTAAAAAGGGCATTGGACAGATTTTATTTTTTTTCTGATCGATAGGTGATATTAAACTTGAATCTTGATAAAAACATGCTCCAACGAGCTTCGCGACAATTTAATACGTGCGCGGATATGAAATGCTCAAGGTTCTTGTGATTCATATATACGATGAGTAGATTAGAAGTGCCTCCCAAATAGTGATGTCATTCTTGAAAAGAATCCACAGTTGCAAGAAGTTTTTTATCATGGATTTTATAATTGATCTCTACTGCCGATAATTTCTTGGAATACAAAATTACTGAGTGGAATTTATCATCTTCTCCCATTTGTGACAATACTGCCCTCAAAGTAAAGTCTAAGGCGGCTGTTTTTATAAAAAATGCCTTGAAAAAGTTGACGCGATATAAGATTGGTGTAGAAGTAAAAGCTGTCTTCAAAGCCTCAAACAATGCTTCTCCTTCTTTACTCCATTTAAGTTTGTCCTTACAAGTTAAGCGTGTAAGTAGAGCTGCAACTTGAGAAAAGTTCTTGATGAAGATTTGATAGTAATTGGCAAATTTCAAAAAATATTGTACAGCTCTTACTGGTTTTGAAATCTTCCAATCTATGACTGTCTGGACTTTCTTAGGATCCATTTTGAGATCATTATTTGAAATGATGTATCTTAAGAAGTCAACTTTAGTAGTGTAAAATACATACTTTTCTATCTTGGCATATAATCCTATAACTCTAAGTTTTTGTAATACTCGACGGACATGAAGTTCATATTTTTTTATATCCTTAGAGTAGATTAAAATATTGTCTAATTAGTAGACAATGAAATCATTAAGAAACTTACAAAAAACGTCATTCATAAGATATTGAAAAGCAGTTGGTGCATTTGTAAGTCCAAAAGGCATGACATTATATTCAAAATATCCATACCTTGTTCGAAATGCAGTCTTCTATTCATCACCTTCTTTGATGCGCACTAGGTTGTATACTCTTCTTAGATCTATTTTTGTATAGATCTTGACTTGATTCAATTGATCAAGAAGTCCAGATATCAAAGATAGAAGGTACCTATTCTTGATGGTAATTTTGTTGAGTCCTTAATAATCTACACACATCTATAGTGACTCATCTTTCTTATTTAGAAACAAGATAGGAGCTCTTGTTGGGAATTTTGAATGGCATATGAAATTCTTGGCGAAATTCTCATCAATGTATTTCTTAAATTCACCCAATTCATTTTGGGATAAACTAAAGATCAGTGCAAATGGAGACTAAGTTCCCTCTTTGAGATCAATTGAGCAATCATATGGACGATGCTTTAGAAGAATGTCTATATTCTTCTTCTCAAAAACATCTTGATAATCTTGATATTGACTTGGAATGTCACTTGAAGTCCGTCGACCATCAAAAATGGATGTAGCATAAATAGCAAAAGATGATCATTTTTTTGTTTCATTCATAGACGCTTTTGTGACTTTAAATACGGGTTTTATTATACTAGGCTTATGATTTGTTACTTGATTTACAAGACTCTTATTAATGCTTTGAAAAAAGTCAAGTCTATGGAAAATCCAATCTATTCAAGGATTGTACTTTTCTAGCCATGATAAATCTAAAATGATTGGATTAGAGGAAGATTTAATTATATTAAAGACTACATAACTATTATGACCATCTATTGTTACATTTATAGGAAGGATTTCATGAGTTACATTTTCAAAAGATAATGGGTGACCATCTATGACTTCTACATGTACGCGTTTAGTTTTTTGTATTGAAAGTAATCTATGACTTTTAACAAATTTTTTATCTAAAAAATATGCTAAGGCTTTTGAATCTAATAAGGAAGAGGCTTTGTGATTTTTAGGTCCCAAATAGACATCTATTATAAAATAAGAAGAGGGTTCTGAGGAGAGGATAAGATCTTTACTAGAAGTTGTACAAGATTCTATTTGCGCGGTCTCTATTATAGCTGGACAAATTCATTTTCCAACATATTATCTTCTTTAACAACCATACTCATCATCTTGTGGTTACATTGTTTCTTTGGACAATGCTAAGAAATGTGCTTAGATTCTCCACAATATAAACACAATCCTTCTTGATGATGACAATGAATCTTTCTTTGTTTAATAAGAGATTTGAAATGTACCATGTCAATTTGTATATCTTCTACTTCTGAATGTATGTTTTAAAAAGACGTTGATGTTGCCATTGTATTGTAGTAACGTTGGGGCTCTCTTGTGCAGCTTTCTAATTGAAATTCAAAAAGCCAATTGTCACACTTCATAGCAAAATCAATTGCTCATGTCAATGTCTAAGGATCGAATAAGTTAAACATCAATTTTTTTATTTCATATTGTAATCCATAGAGAAATTGGCTAATAAGTGCAGCATCATCTGACTTGGTGTCAATTGCTAATTGTCAAAATTGTGAAGCATATGATATCATTGATTGATTGTCTTGTTGTAAGATACGGATCTTGTTGGTTGGGACACAAATTGCATCATGTTCTCCATACATAGATCAAAATTCTATTAAAAATGCTTCCAAATTATTCAATATTAGATCATGTCATTCAAGAAAGAATAAAAACCATGATAAAGAAAAATTTGACAGTAGTGTTTTAATAAATATGACTTATGTTCCCGAGGTTGGATAACTTTGGGATTGAAGTTCAATCACCAATTATACTTGATTGATGAATCTTTGAAACTTAGATCTGGTACCATTAAACTTCTCTGGTAAACTAATTTTTAATTCTTTGATACTTAAATGATATTCAATTGTAGGTGAAGTGGTATGACTTGAAGTAGCTCAAATCATCTCTATATCTTTGCTTCTTGGTAATCTTGTTGCTCCTTGTGGTGGTGTATTGAGTTGATGTATTGCGAGCATTAATTCTCTCATTTGTTCTTGTATTTGTGCCACTGCACTCTTCATTTCAACAAGCTCTTCCATGATACCATAATAAAAAAGAAAAAAATATCTACTCTGATTATAAAATAAAATACTTAAAAATAAAAGAAATAATTCTAAGAACAATATCAATTTTAGAAGTGGATAATCCACAACTTCTAATATGCTTATGTTTTATCAAGGAAAAAGGATAATCCACTTTTATTCAAGAAGAGACAAAGCTCTGATATTGTAACTTGACTCTTAACAATCTGTCAAGGACATGAATTAGAATAGATGCATAAGTTAATAAAAAATTATGTCAAAAGAAAATAACAAGATACAAATAAAGAAGTATGTATATTCAAGAAAAAACTAGAATGGCTATTGCGAAAGACCAGAAAATACATGAGACTCTTAAACTAGACTAGAAGCAAGAAAGGAATTGACAAGAATAAAAAGGCTATATTCTTGTCTCTATTTATACTATCTATCTAAGAGTTACATGGTAGTATTCTATAGGACCTCCTACACATGTCAAACTTGCACGATAAGTTTTTCACATGTGCGTCAGGTGCTTGGCTTGTTTTGCAAGCTACCAATATGTGCGACAGATGGCTAGCTTGTTCCACAAGCTATCAATATGTGTGACACGTGGCTAGCTTGTTGACCAAGTTTCTAACCTATCAATCACCTATAGACATTTATAAAAGTGATTCCGTATCTATGAAGCTTCTAGGAAGTTTTTTCTAAGATATTATTAAATCAACAGGATGTTGAGGTCACAAATATAGAATTGTGTGCCAACATAATAGAAGAGAAGCCAGACTTAGAACTACTTTGTGACATTGTAATGAACGAGCCTAGGTTATCTAGCATCTTTTCATTAAGGAAAAAGACTATTCTAATATCTATGAAGGTAAAGTATTTGCTATATGCCAAGTTCGGTATAGTAACATTTAAGAGAGGAGAAAGCAAGACTATTACAGTATCAAACATTAAGACTGAAGAGCATATAGATAACATTATAAATCAGATCTTGCTTTTGCTTAGTACCTTTATTTTATCTATTTCTATTGATATATATTAATTAAAAAATTCATGGAGTAAATCTTATACCTACGACATTTTTTTGGTAATAATTTTGAGCTTAAACATTCATTTATATGTAAGCATATCAATGATAAAAGTTTATTTAATTTTTTTGGAAATAATATCAAAGTTGAACATCTATCTATAATAAAATAGTTTAAAGATTTAAGATTATTTAATTCTTTTTACAATGATGGCAAGCTTAAATATCTATTTGTATATATAAAATTTAAATATGTAAGGTTGTTTAATTCCTTAGGCAATAATTTTAAGTTTAAGCAAGCACTTATATTAAATTCTATCAAAGATATGAGATTGCTCAATTTCTTTGATAATGATTTTAAATTTGAATAACTACCTATATTAAAATTTACTAAAGATGTGAAGTTTTTCAATTCTTTTGGGAATATTTTTAAGCTTAAACATCTATTTATATAAAAAAATATCAAAGATGTTTGGTTGCTCAATTCTTTTGATAATGCTTTTAAATTTGAATAATCTTGTATCTTATAAAGATGTAATTTTTTTAATTTATTTTTAAAAAAATATTAAATTTGTGCTATTTTCCATATAAAAATCTATTAAAGATAAAGAAATAATAAAAAAAAATTATCCACTTCTTGTGATAATGATTTTATGTTTGAACAACCACCTATATAAAAATTTATTTATTATGTATAGTTGTTAAATTTTTTTAGCTATATTATTAAGTTTGAATAAGTATTCATATATAAATGTATCAAAGATATTAGATTGTCCAATTCTTTTAGTAATGATTTTAAATTTAAACCATAATTTAATATAATTTGACTAATTTTTTTTATAATGATATTAAACTCAAACAATTATCTATGAACAAAGATGTCAAAGATGTAAAATTACTAAACTCTTTTGGCAATAATTTTAAGTTTGAACATCTATTCAAATATAAATGTATCAAAGATGAAAGATTGACCAACTTCTTTTGAAATGATTTCAACTTTGAACATCTATTTATATTTAAATTTACCAAAGACATAAGGTTTCTAAACTCTTTTAAAAATAATTTTGAGCTTAAGAATTCATCCACATATTAATATGTCAAAGATATACAATTGGCTAATTTCTTTGGAAATTCTTTTAAGTTTGATCAAATATTTTATTTTAAATTCTATCAATGATATAAGATTTTTTTTTTTTTTTTTTTTTTTTTTTTAATTTTAAATTTTAAATAAATTTTTTTAGCAATAATTCCAAGCTTAAACATTTATTTATGATTGTCAAAAATAAAATATTATCTAATTCTTTTAGTAATAATGTCAAAATTAAATATTTTTTTATAAATATTTTTTTTAAAAAAATTAAAGTTATATTATTCTTTTAGCATTGATGGCAAGCTTGAGCATCTATTCATATATAAAAAATTCAAAGATAAAAGCTTATCCAATTCCTTTAGTAATGCTTTTAAATTTGAGTAAGTACTTATATTAAATTGTACTAAGGATGTAAGGTTGCCAAATTCTTTTGGCAATGATTTTAAATTTGAATAATAATCTATACTAAAACTTATTAAAGATTTAAAATTTTCTAATTCTTTTGGTAATGTTGTCAAGCTTAAACATCTAATAAAATCAAAATATATCAAAAATAAAAGATTTTTTTAAAATCATAGATAATGATTTTAAACTTGTATAATTTTTTATATGAAAATTTGTTAAAGATATAAATTTGCTCAAGTCCTTCGGTAATTATATCACATTTTAGTATCCACGTATATAAATATTTGTCAAAAATAAAAATAAAAATATTATTCTTTATATAATAATTTAAATTTTAAATAATTATATATATTTAATTTTATTAAAGATGTTGTCAAAGATATGAATTATAACAAAATCATGAGTAAACAATACATTCATATACTATTGAAGAAGGAAGAAAGTAAAAAAAGAATAAAATATAGATTAAAACTAGAATAGCTATTGTCAAATATAAAGAGATTATAGAATCTTGAATTATAACTAAAATACAAGAAAGGTGTTGTTAAGACTAAGGATGGCTTTAATCTAGCCTCCATATATACTAGCTATAAAAAAAGGTCTTGTAGAAGCTTTCTAAGAACTACAAGGCTTGTGGACTAAGACTCTATTTGTAGGTCGCATCCAACACGACTTTCTAAAAGTAAGAAACTTGTCGTACAAGTTTTAATAGACACATGGTATATTTATTATATTATCTTATTTTTAGATGATAAATAGGCCAAGTCTTTGATAATCAAACTTTTTACAAGGTCAATTGGTTTAACTATTATGATGGAGTAATTACACCTTATCACCAACTTTGAATATATGTTGTTATTTTTCTAAGAATATTCACATTAGTTTTTATTATTCTTGAGTCTCTTTTAGGTAGATCTTCATTGTTCTGTGAAGTTCTAATTGCCAAATCTTTTATAGCTAGATTTTTAACTTTTTAAAAATAAAAAATATCAAATTATAGATTATAACCAAAATTGGTAAAAATTAGAATTTATTGAATAGAAAAATAGAGTGTAGTATTACATGAAAATTCAGCTAATAGCAAGAAAGTTGTCCAATTGCCTTAGTAATAGTTGATAAAATATTATAAAAATTATTTTAATACTTGATTCATATGTTCTATTTGTCTATCAATTTAAAGATAAAAAGCTAAAGATAACTGAATACCAACCTTTAATATGTTAAAAATTATCCTCTAAAATCTTGATGCAAATTAAATTACTTAATTAGATATAATATCACTTAAAAGTCTATAATATTGAAAGATATTATCAAAAAAAAAATTTAGATATTTCTTCACTTAAGATCGTTTTTATATAAGATATAAAATATAATATTTTAATTAAACAATATACCATCACATAAATAGAATTGTAAGAATTTAAGACTGAAAGTCCATTGAAATAAATGATCAATATTGCTTTGAAATAGGTAGAAGTTAAAAGAGTCTATAAGGTTGATGATGTGGAGTCTTTACTCTAAAACAAGTGTCATAGAATTGAATAAATGCTATTACATCTTTTTATATTTGAAGCCATCAAAAATCTCTTGAGATAAGATCCAAAGTTTTATTGTATTTAAAATATCCTGTTGTTGGAAAGTCATGACATACTTACAGTGTACATAATTATACTTCATCTTTTGAAATTTATAAATATCTTTCATAATAAAGAAGGTTGTCCTTGAACTCAAATTTGTTAAAATCATTATGAAGATTATATTTAATATCAAGAATAAAAGGATTTATTAACATATTTGAAAAAAAATCATTAAAAAAAATAGAGTCAATTAGAATTGTTGATTTAATGGCTCAAAGATGCAATTTCTTTGGTTTTAAAAGAATAATTTGTTGTTGATCATATGTAGCATCTTCTTCTTTTGTTACAAGATGAGAACATCTAGACAAGATATCTAACAAGCTTTATTTTTTTTTAAGGCAATATGTAATATTAAATACAAATCATGACAAAGACATGTTTCATTGGACTTGACAATGATTTAAGAGATGCATTGATATAAAATATTCAAGATTCTTGAGATTAATAGAAATTATGATTGGATATGAAGTCCCTCCTAAGTAGTCACACCATTCTTGGAATGAATCTATAATAGCAAGAAGTTCTTTATAATGGATCTCATAATTAATTTTAGTTATTTAAAATTTTATTGGATAAAAGATATTAAGATGAAGTCTATTATCTACATGTATTTGTAATAGAATTGTATCTAATACAAATTTTGATGCATAAAAAAAAATAACTTCAAAAAATCAAATGATATAAAATAGTAGTTGATATAAAGATTGTTTTTAAACCTTCAAATGTTACTTCTACATCTTTACACCATTCTAATTTTTCTTTGGAAGCCGATCATGTAATTAGAATAGCAACTTCAGAAGAAATTTTTGATAAATATTTAATAATAGTTTATAAATTCCAAAAAGTATTGAACATCACGTATAGTTTTTGGAGTTGTCTAATCTATGATAGTTTGTATCTTTTTATAATCCATTTGTAGACCATTATTTAAAATAATATAATCCAAAAATTCTACTTGAATTATGTAAAATATATATTTTTCTATCTTGGTATATAATCCTACATCTCTAAGTTTTTATAATATGAAGTAAACATATTGTTCATATTCTTCTATATTTTTAAAATAAATAAGAATATTATTTAAATAATATAACAAAATTATCTAGATATTCATAAAATAAATTATTTATCAAATACTAGAAAGCAATTAGAGCATATATAAGTCTAAAAGATATGACATTATATTCAAAATAGCCATTTTTAGTTTGAAATATAATCTTCTATTCATTACTTTTTTTAATGAATATTAAATTATAGACTTCCCATAGATCTATTTTAGTATGGATCTTAATTTCACTCAATTGATTAAAGAGCCTTATTATTAAACACAAAAGAATATCAATTCTTAATAGTCAATTTGTTGAATCTATAATAATGTATACATATTTGCAAAGATCTATATGTTTTTTTTATAAAGAAATTTGATGCACTTATAGGAAATTTTGAATATCAAATAAAATTCTTTGAAAACTTTCATCAATATAATCTTTCAAAGCAATAAGTTTGTTTTGTGACAAGTTATAAATTGGTTCAAATAATAGTTGAGCTCTTTATTAAAGATCAACTATAGAATCATAGGATTGGTGTTTTGACAATATATCAATATTATTTTTTTTAAAGATATCTTGGTATTTCTTATATTGCTTTAAGATTCTATTGCAACTTTTATTTGAATAAAGACTTAATATTACATAAATAACAAATATATTTTTTTCTTTTATAACTTGCATAAATATCTTAGCTCCTATAAATAATGGTTGAGATGGTTTGTTGGTATTTAGACTAGATCTTAAAGTAATTTTTTACAATTTCCAAATAATATCATGATTATATAGTTTAAATCAAAGAGGACCAAGTACCATTGGATTTAAAAGACAATGAATGATGTTGAAGACAATGTTGGATACTTGATTTTTTAATACTATCTTTAAAGACTTGGTTTCTACTATAACATCTTCAGATGCAAAGAGTCATCTATTAATAACTTTTGTTAGAATTGGTTGGATCTTCTTTTAAAATATCAATTTTTGTTATAATGCAAAGTCTTTATTTATAAAATATGTTAAAGCTCCAATATCTAAAAGTAATTGAGCTAAAAATCTATGATTTGAAGTTGTAATATATATATATATATATATATATATATATAAATAAAGTTTGAAAGAAAGTACAAGATTTTGTCGTAATATAAGACTTGCATTTGATGGTTGTGATTTAGAGTTGTCCAACTACAAGGTTCTTATTGTAACTATATATTTTTATTTTCAACTTTTTCATATCTAAGTTTGTGATTCTTATCTTAAATATTGTTGATTTAATACAATAGTCTAGTACATTATGACTTATTCTTCCACATTATAATTATAAGTTTTTATAATGGCATTTGTTATTTTCTTTTGGTGTTATTTGCTTAAATTAAGCTATATCAATCTACATAAGTTTTGGCTTGATGAATAGATTTTTGAAAATTTAGGAGTTGTTGTCATGACTTGATTTATTCTTCTCAAATCAAATCTTTGTTCTCGGCACTTTTTGAAGAGTCAATTGTTGCATGCAATTGCTTGAGTGATAAATTATTTTAATAAAAATACTTTTAATATTATCAATAATAAATCTTTAACATTATCTTTTTAATCATATCAAAATTTATTAATAAGAGTCTTATCATTTCAATCCACATTGCAAGCAAGTTATTGGAATTCAACAGTATAGATAGAAATTAAATCTAATTCTTATTACAAAAACTATAATTTTATTTTTGCTATCCTTTTTTGATTGTTCTCTCTAAATGTGGCCATAAGTACTTCCAAAAATAAATTCAGATTATACAAAAGTCATAAATCCTTCTCCATCAAAGATATAAATCAAAAAAATATATTTTTAAATAGAAGTGCATTAATAAATCATACTTGAGTGATTCTGTTAAAATATCAAGAAAGATGTAATCTTAAAAAAAACTTGACTTATTATAGAAATCCTCAATATTTTGATCTTGTTCTATTAAACTTCTCCAACATACTAATCTTTGGCTCCTTTATATTTATAGTAGCAAGACTTTTAAGATTCATTTATAAAATTGATTTATTTATACTTGCATTTATTATTTATACAACTTTATGGCATAAATATTGGACCTTGTTGTTTACTTCTTCTATAGATGTAATCATAATGCTTCCATAATTGAGATTACTAATACATGAAATTTTTACTCAAAGAATATTAAAAAGCTTGTACAAATTTGTAATAGTTATAAATTTGTTTACATTTTCACTTAGTATAGCATCCATAGTTTGTTTTTGCTTCTATTGTAATAACAAACAATACTAACAAATGTATAAGTTAAATTAGAGGAGAATAACCTTCAATCTTTCATATTAAATTTTAAAAATTTTAAAATGAAAATAGTCTATTTTTTTTAAAAAAAGAATTTAATATTAGAAAATAAAAATATTAATTTAAAAGTGAATAATCTATAATTTTAAAAATACAACAATAATTTTTAAAAAGTGGAATAATCTATTCAATTTCTAAACAAAACAACTATAACAAATTAGTAATCTTATCAGACTATCAAAGATATCAATCACAACAAAACCTTGAAGAATCAACACACTCATGTGCTACTAAAGAAGAGAGAAAGGAAAAAAAGAAAAAATAGTTATTAAAACTAGAATGGCTATTGTCAAATACAAAGAAACTATGGAGTCTTGAATTATAATTAAAATACAAGAAAGGTATTTATAAGACTAAAGATGGCCTCAATCTTGCCTTCATATATATTAGCTATGAAGAAGGTCTTGTAAAATCTTCTTAGGGATCACAAGGCTTGTGGTCTAAGCATCTAATTGTAGGTTGCTTTCAATATGACTTACTAAAAATAAAAAATATAGTACAAGTTTTAATAGTCATGTGACATATTTACAAAAGTCTATAATATCTAAGAAACTTCCTCAAAGTTTCTTAAAAAAGATATTATCTTTCTAATATGTTTCTACATATTTCTATTTACTTCTATTTATTCTTATTTATTTAAATAATATGATTATTTGTTATAGATGTAAGCTTTTTCAATTCTTTTAACAATAATGTCAAGTTTGAGTATATACATATATTAAATTATATCAAAGATATAATATTGCTTATCACTTTTGATAATGATGTTAAGATTGAACATCCATGTATGTCAAAAAATATCAAAGATCTAAGGTTGTTTAATTCCTTTAGCAATGATTTTAATAAAAAATAAGTTTTCTTATTGATTACAATAATTCTACTAAATTTAAATAATAATTTAATTTAAATATTTTTAATAAATTCAATTAATATCTCTTTTTTAGTAATATTGTTAGATTTACACATCCTTCTAAATCAAGTTCCAACAATATAATCATTGTGAAAAAAAATTTAAAAATTTAAATAAAAATACAAGAATTTAATTATAACTTACTTAGATTCTTGAATTTTTTTTAAAAAGGTCTTTTTCATGTAACATCCACAATGATTTTTTTAAAGATTCTTTAGATAATCAATTTGATAAATATATGTTTAGTTAAAAAAATCATATGCTTAAGAATGTTCAATCATAAATATGCATACCTTAAATATTTCAATAGCATTTTATGATATACTTCCATTAGTATTGAATCTCATAAATTTAAAAGAAAGAAAATTAATGTTTCTAATATCACTACATATAATATTTTCTTGATTACTATAACATAATTCTTTTAGTTGTATAATAATACAATGTAAGGAAATAAAAATTAGAGACTTATGTAATTAATATATTTAATAAAAATTCAATATTTTATATCAATATAAATATTAAAATACCAACATATCTATTATTGATATAAAACTTTGATACTTACAACTATTACATGCACAATCTTTTTTACCATTGTTAATTCTACATATATTATTTTAACAAGAATTAAATCAAATACCTTTGATAAAAATCCACAAATTACAAAATATTCATATTCTAGATTTGAGTACTTGCATAATATTTATTTGTTTTAACAATCATGTCTAGTAATTGATTATGCATTATTATAATTCTATCATCATCTATTTGTACTAACAATTTAATAAATCAATGTGTTAAACATGCATTTCACATCTTATTCCAATATCAACTTATTATTATATGTTGATATTCACAATGATTTTTTTTTAATAGACCACCTTGATACATATCATTAGTAAAAAAATAACAAATGTCCAAAAACATATTCTTCTCTTTATTTTTTTAGTTTTTGAAACTTATTTTTAAAAAATTTCAAATCTTACAGTTGATATTTTTTTAATCTCCATCTATGTTTCTTCTCTTTTTTAATCTTTACAAAGCATGCTCCCAACATCTATTTTAATTATCCAAAGTTTACATATAATCATAGATACTTAATTATTATTTATCAATACCAACATATAAATTGCAAATACTACTATGAATCTCATAATTAAAGGTATTATTAGATATGCCACTTTTATAATATTGTATTAAAGAATTACAATCATCTTAAAAGTTAAAATTTAATTATCTTACTTCTTTTGAAACTATTTTATTGGAATTAATTTTTTTTTAGTTATATAGGCACTTTCTGCTTTTTTTTCTTCTTAACATAATCTTTCTCTCTTACTTGGATTGCATTAAGTTCCTTGACATCATGTATTGACTTCTACTCCTTCCTCTCCTCCCTCTCCCCCCTTGCTTCTCCAATGCCTACTTCACATATAATTTAAAATTCTTTTATTTGTAAGACATTATATCATTCTTTAGAATTTTATATTCTAACACTCTTTATAAAGATGTCTTTAATAATTTGAAAACATGTAGAAGTTAAATGTAGATTCAATATAGTTTAAAAATAATAGAAATATTTTTATCTTTTTAAAATTTTAGGTTGTATATATATTTTTTAAAATATTCTTTTTCATCTTTTCTTTAATAATGTAATATTATAATTTTTATTCTCTACATAAAATATGTAATAAGTCATTCATTATTAAAAAATTATAATAAAATTATTTAAAATTATATTTTTATTGATTCATTTATTTTCTATTTATAATAAAAATATACACAATTTTTTTAATATATAAGATAATAATACATATATTTTTAGAGAACCACTAAGTAGACACCTCCTCTTTTATTGCATAGACACCCTTTGTGCCATGTACCTTTGCATGTACACTTCCACAAAAAATAACTAGTTTTGATTTTAAATTATAATTCTTTTTACATTTATTATTTTAATATCAAAATTTGATATATCCTTATCTATTTACATTCTATGGTTCTATATTATCTCAACCTTCAATTCTTTTGTCCTTACAAATCTTTATCAAATTAGTTTTTTGAATGATAAAAACATAAAAGATTGAGTTTTATTATTGCTATTATTTATCAATGTCAAATACAAGATATATAAAATAAAGTCAAAACTAGTAATTTTTTACAAGATGTATGGCATAGGGGGTGTCTATGCCATAAAAGAGAGGTGTCCACATAGCAATTCCCTTTTTTAAGTCATAATTATAAATACATACTTTAAATTTGCAATAGAAATAAAATTTATATTTTTGTTTTTATTATAGATGTTTGTTTTTAACTATGCTTTAAAGAAGAGGAAATATTAAATTGACCCACATAAATCTTAAATTGACCCACATAGATATACTATTGTTGATCTCACTAAGGATTTGCCTCTCGTTAGTTCAAATTACCTTGTTGCCTTTTTAGAGTACTATCTTTTTGAAGCCTTTAAAGGAGGGATTTTCTTACCCTGCTCATTGTTCCTTCTAGAGTCTCTTCTACACGTCAACTAGAGAACTTTTTTTGTAAAATAACTTGATCTTAAAATTATCAAATTTCTTTTTAAATTCCTTAGTTTTAAATATAATTTTAAAAAATGTATTATAATAATCTTTAAAAGGATGTTTAATATATATTTTTTATTTATCTTTATTGATATTGTATGTAAAACATAGGATTTTTTGAATTTTATTTTTTTCTGAAATAAAAGGAAATAGCCTAGTATGAAAATTAAAATAAATAATTAAATAATTAAATAATACAAATGCTAAGTACGTAGGGAAAAAAAATCCTATTACTAAATCATACAATATTGGTCATTGAAATAGAATTTAAAGACCACTATTGAGGAATATAAATGTACCACGTATTCAGCTCAATCTGTATACAGATAGGGACACAGACGTAATTTGAGTACGAATTCACACGAGATATCATGCACAAGACAATCCATACATACATACATACAATATATACGATAGATAGGTTATACATATTGAGATACGTGCGCTACGAAATCTACATAGATACGGAGGAAGCATACGGCAGCTCCGAAACGCGGAGGGAGGGGACAAGAATGGGAAGCGGACGGCGACGACAAGCGAGTGACGAGGCACCCACATCAAAGCCACCGCACCCCTGCAACCAGGCGATGACAACACTGCTGTTGCTTTCACAGACGCGGACGAGGAGATGATGATGAAGGAGGCAGTGGAGAACGAGCAGAAGACGAGCAAGTAGTCGACGAAGAAGAAGAGGAACCAGAAGAAAAGAAGAAGAAGAAGCCACTGCTGCTGTTGCTGCTTGCTGCCAGGGTCGGTCTCTAATCCAAATCCGTCCCTCGTCATCCTTCTTCTTCTTACCCATCTCGAGTAAGACTGCTCGCGCTGCTGCTGCTCTCTTGTCTCTTAGCAGAATTGTGGCTCTCTGCGTGTCACTGGCCATCATGCCTCCCGCTCTCACCCTCTCCCCTAATTGCTCTCCTTCTCTCCACCATTCTCACCTCTCCTCGCTCTCTCTCTCCTCGCACTCATCCCTCTGGAGCCATGTCGCCTTCTCTCGCTCCTCCTCCTCGATCTCTCCTGTCGGCGTCCACGTGCGCGCTGCTGACTCCAGTCGCCCCCGCCGCTCCGTCGGTCAATCCAATGCGAAGTCTGAGAAGTATTACTTCACCACGGAATCCGACGAGCCTGCTTCCTCCTCCCCTTTCAATGCCGAGTCCATGCCGTTGCTGGCAGGCGCTGCAGCTGCGGTGGGATTAGGTTTCGGTAAGCACCACCTGGTTGTAAAATTACTTCAAGTACCTTGCGTCATCTCACTCTACCTTATCCTTTACGTTTCCCTTCAGAGTTGGCTGTAATTTTGTAAGAACATGATTTGGAATCATCTCGATTCTCGCGCGACTTTTCATCGTGTGATAACGTGCTCACGTCTTCTCATTCACCTGGAATTGATGTTTGCTGCTTATGGGTTTATTTTTTGTCGACTCTATTGCGGTGCTGGGAATTGGATTGCCTTTTCTTTTCTAGGGATTTTCTGTAGTCAATCAGATAACTCCAGGTGGACATTGCAGTGGTTTACAAGTATTTGAGCAAGAACGGCATTTCGCTCAGTATGCCTAAAATGAATACGGGAGTAGAAGTAGGAGGAGCAGGAGCTGGTGCTGATAGGAAGTTCCGACGCGAATCAATGGCGAAACTGAATGAGTTCTCTCGGGAGCTTCGCACTTTTCGTGAAGTAGATTTGGCAGGTGCAATTTTCTTACTTCGTAACTATTCTTCTTCGTCCACTTCGCTGCGGTTGAGTTTCATTTAAAATGATTATCGAGTGGCATGCTACCGCTCGTCCGAGCTATTGCTTATGTGTACAGGATAAAAATACTATTGGGTTTTTTTCTACGTGCATCTTACCCATGTCAAAGTTAAGCAGTTCAGTCATGGACTTCAGCTTCGCAGAGATAGTAGGTTACAGTGCTAATCCTGCCTCATTGTACTCTTCCGAAATTTGGTAGAGGTCATATCTATATATGTATTCTCTTAGCGTTGTTGGAAACTTACTTATCGTGAATATGGACGTCTGCATAAGGTTATGCTGTGAACTAACAATCCTGTACAGGTAAAGGTTTTGGAGACGAAGGTTTTGTGTATCTAGCCGAAGGTTTGGCATTCAACCAGGTCAGTAGCTACTCAAAGAGTTTTGTCGATGTTTGTACACATTTCTCGCTGCGCCTTATTTCTATACAGATTGGTGTCTTGAAGAGGTTTCATTAGTTTACAACAGTATCATTTCGGACTGTGATTCTAGCTACCGTAAACATAACATTGCCAATTATTTTAATGGATGAATCAATCTGAGAAGTTATTAACGAACGTGTAGGACATGGACCGCATGTGTTCTATTTTCATATAGTATTTTGTTGCTCAGGAAGTCTTACCACTTGTGGACCCCCTGTATTCATTTGTGAAGTATTCTGGTTTTCTGGATGAGGCAGAGTGCTGAAAGTGTCGATTTCTCGGCCAACGGCATCACGGCCACTGGGATCAAGGCTTTGTCTCAAGTGCTGCCTGCAAACACGTTTTTGAAAACCCTAAACTTGTCCGGCAACAGTATTGGCGACGAGGGTGCTGCGGTGCGGATCTCCCATGATGCATGTGTCTAGTGTTTAGAAGACCCTTTTATTTCTTTATTTATTTATTTATTCTGTTTTTGATTGGATTGCATCCCATCAAACATTAGAAGATCTGCAGCGACTGCCATTAGTGTATTGATATACATGGCATTTCCATACCTAATCATAACTGATAGATTTCCCGTCGTTTATTGTAGATGTATTCATGTAGATTTTGTCAATTTTTGGTTGGATTGTGAGTGGACACAGCAGAAGCGTAGTACGTCAATTATGTTATAATTGAATTAAGAGGTCTACTGTGTTATGACGTCCTGCTTGTTACTCGTGCAATTTTCCTGTTTTCTTTGTTCTGAAGTTCCAGTGTGGCAGGAGCTAGCAGGTTTACTGGAGAAGAATCAAGGAATCACAAAGCTTCAGCTCAACAGTATTAACCTTGGTGACGAGGTACGATTTAGAGATCTTGAAACCTCAACTTGGAGTTTGGTGTTAAGTGAGGTTAGACCTGCAAATCTGGCCGACTTGAACCTACTGCTGATTGGTATCGGTCTAGCTCTAAAATAATTAGTAGATGTGCATTTATTTTGTACCTGTTTCATCGGGATTTTGGATATGATTTGATGTTTCACAGGGAGCAAAAGCCATTGCTGAAATGTTGAAGAAGAACGAGCACATAACAACCTTGGAGCTTAACAATAACGTCGTTGACTTTGGGGTAACAGAACTCGGTCATTGATATCTCACTTTCACTGTTTAAAGTATTCCCATGTTATGCATCACCGGAAGGCTGTGAACTAGCACCATTAGGGAATTTATTCAAGATGGGGGCTGTTGAAGTTTACCAGCCTGATACGAATTGTATCTTAACGTTTTGCAGGGATTTGCTTCCATTGCGGATGCTTTAACTACGAACAAAACCCTTCGCAGTATTCAAATCAAGTTGAGTCGTTTTTGAGTTTATTACAATTAGCATCACATTTAATCTGGTTTTGCCCTGGTGGATAGGGGTTTTTGTGTCATGTGTCTTTTAAATAGCGCTCTTCTGTTATGACACTGTGTAAGCTGAATCAAATGCTTGCTTGTTGAACACTTGATTTTTGGAGGTGGGATCATTTGATGGTCATTTAATGGTGGTAGCCTTATGCATTTTAATCATACAATGAATCAATTTTTGAGCCTGTATTACAATCCGGTGAGACTCAGATGAGGTAGCATTCACAGAGATGTTATAGCTCTGCTCAGTACTCTTGAATTTATTAGTTGTCTCAACTATAGTTGAGTTGTGGAAATATTGATGATACAGCAACAACTACGGTGGAGCTCTTGGAGGATCTGCATTCGCAAAAGGATTGCAGGAGAACAAGTCTTTGCGGGTGAGTGACCAATCCGTTTTGTTCTACTCTTCATAGCTAGATTTTAGTACTTATTTATTTACTTACGTAATTGTTTGTAAGACACACATGTACTCATTAATTACTTACTCTCAGGAATTGCATCTCCATGGGAATGACTTGGGTAATGAGGGCATTCGAGAATTGATGGTGGGTTTGGTTGCCCACAAAGGTATTTCTTTGCTATTCAATCCAACTCAGTAGATGTGCTTTTATTAACTAAGCATTTACATGACCCTCATGCCGTCAGTGTGTCACGGATGGATATTGTCAAGAGTGTTGTGGGTTCCGATAGCTGCGTGTCTTAGACGATATCTTAGAATCATTCCATATACTCTACATGCTCTGAAGTGGCTCATCGCATGTTTGAGCAGGAAAGATCTCAAACTTAGACATTGGAAATAACAAAATAGGGCCAAAGGGTGCGTTTCATGTCGCTGAGTACATCAAGAAAGCTAAATATCTTCAATGGTTGAATATGTACATGAATGACTTTGGTGATCAGGTTTGTTCTCAATATTTTCATTTTCTTTCATACTACCCTTTTTCAATAGAGTCAGCGTTGGAATAATGATGTCTCGTGAAATTTGCATTCAGCCCTTAATGTTACTTTTCATAAATTGCAGTACTTCTTTTTCTCAGCTTCCCCTTAATTATTGTTCCTTTTTATGATTTTAAATTCTTTTCTGATTAATGATCTCCGAAGGAGTGTAGATAACTTAACGTTGTGCTTCGTTGGGCTGCCCAGGGAGCTGAAAGAATAGCTGAAGCCTTGAAGCGAAACAGATCTATTGTCACCATAGACTTGGTAAGTTCCACCCTAATACTTTGTATAAACTGATCTTGGAGAGTTTGTGATTACGTGCCGTTTTCTACATTTCATGTGCTTGTATGCCTGTGTCATAAATGGAGGTTTTCTGCTGGTTCCACAGGGTGGGAACAATATTTCAGCTGAAGGAACCGCTCATTTAGCTGCTGCCTTGAAAGACAATTCAACCATCACTACTGTAAGTGCTAACTTACTAATGATTCACAATGATTGCGTTACCTGGACACAGCATTTGTTCCTGCGAGTCTTACATTATCTATAGGTGCATCGGTGGAAATAAGTTGCCTCTTTGTGGATGCGTGGTATGTAATGAAAAACCCTGATGTTAAGATTGACTTTTCTGTGCTCTTGTTATCTTCAGTTTGAATTTAGCTACAACCCAATTGGAATGAACGGTGCCAAGGTTTTAGCTGATACCCTGAAGTTTCATGGTAAAATTGAAACGCTTAGGTTGGGCTGGTGCCAGGTATGTTTATCAGTTTTGAGAACCCCTATTATAGTGCATATTTTGCTTTAGGATTTTAAGTTGATGGTTTAAGACCGTTCTTCTCTACCACCCTTGTGGTCCCATCTATATTCAATTTTCTTTCCGGACTGTCTTTTCTCGTGTTTACTTAAATGCCCTTGCTCGTATATTTGTAACCTCTCCAATTTCTTCTAGTTGCATTCACTTATTTGTCTTTTTGGTCTACTTGTAGACAAAATAGATAATCAATGGATTGAACTTTGTGTTTGATCTATTCTGTGTTTTGCAATTTGTAAGTTAATATGAGAACACTTTTTTAGAATCTTACTGCTGTTCTTTTGGATGCATCTCCAGATCGGGGTGAAGGGGGCAGAAGCCATCGCCGATTGCTTACTTTACAATGCTACTATCTCAACATTAGACCTGCGGGCTAACTCTCTTGGTGATGATGTATGCTTTGGACACCAACAAATTGATGACGAAATTATACCAATTTTTGTCATTTACGTAGTTGTCCGAAATATACAGACTACGTCCACTAACATGGAATTGTATGTGCAACCAGGGTGCGGCTTTACTAGCCAAGAGCTTGAAAGTAGTCAATGAACATTTAACGTCCCTTGACCTTGGTTTCAACGAAATTAGGGTAAAACATTCTGCTATATTTCCAGGCTGCAATCACAGTTCATGACATTCAATGTATGATACCTTGAATCAGGCGTAGTTGAACGAAGCAAATCATAGCCTGCATATGAGTTATGCAATTAATTGGCACTTCTCGTTGTCTTGGCTTATTTTGGCTACTGTATCTTAGACTGGTGTATTCTACTTAGAGATTGTTTGTAGTGTATTTTGGTGCAGTAGTTATAACAGTGAAGTTGCAATTGTTTTCTAGGATGCCGGAGCTTTTGCACTTGCACAGGCATTAAAAGCAAATGGAGATGCTGCTGTTTCAACTTTGAACCTTACAAGCAACTTCCTTACTAAATACGGCCAGGTTCGAAGGATTGCTGCTCGCGTGTTTCTCATTATTTTTCCACGTCTTGATTTGCACTCACGATTAGTCCGGAACACAAAAAGCTCCAAGTACCAATTGTAATTCAAACAACCATTGTTTCTCGTGTATGTTGTTTGATTCGAGAAACTTGATCAACACAACGTTTGGTGTACGCAGGTCGCTCTTACAGAAGCCAAGGACCACGTTAGTGAGATGAACGATGGAAAGGAAGTTAATATTTATTTTTAAACAACTTGTAACTGGTCATCGTTTAGTGGTTGATTCAAACATCCACAAAGAGTTTGTAGCTAACAGATGGGGTTTCAGTTTGAAGATTATCGTGTAGGAAATCGGGGACACGACCTAGTGAAATTACCGTTGTATTTTAAACCCTTTACAAAATCAATTTTGAGCTTAGCAATATGTCTTGTCACATGAGTCTCTTGGTACCTCGGGCGCTCTGCCCTTTCTGAGGTTCTACTACTAGCTTAGAGCTTACTAGCTTCTGTATGAGGCAATATCAGACAAGAGAAGGTGGTCAGGCTTCCAATGCTTTTTGTTAATTTCATTTCCCGGTGTCATGTTCATATCGTTGAGACAATTGTTGTTTTACTCAGAGGTGGTCCTTTGTTTATCTTGAGAGCTACCAGTGGACCATGCGAAAGATGAAGTTGGGTGCCTCACAGGGTCTTGTGTAAGAAGCTTTATTTGTGGAACTGTATGGAAAACAACTTTCTTATTGCAGCCAATCTGAAGGGTGGCGTCTGAACGACCCATTTGAAACCATACAACTGGAGTTGCAAACATCGTAGTCTAGTTCTCTACCGAGGGCCATTGAGCTTAATGCTCCAGACAGTACAGGATGAAGCCTTTTTGGGAGGATGATGAGCTCAAGCTGACATGGCACTCAGTGATGTAAGACTAATCCTGTGAGTTGGCAGCCTCCTCTTCTCTTTACTATTCCCTTCACAGTTTCCTGAGATAGGACAGTTGATACATAACTTATACTGTAACTGGGCATGTGAAAAGGACAGGGAGAATCTCATTAATCCTTTCATGCACACTCCTAAATAAATGATGAGGCATTTGGATATCTTAAGGTATTTTTTAGGGGAATATTAAATTGATCCATCTAAATCTTAAATTGATCCACCACATGACTTTTAGTAAAATATAATTGCTATCTCCACCAAAACAATTGGTAAATTCGACATTTCTTAGTTAGGTGAGTCCCAACATTATTAGGGATTAATGATGAGGTTTTTATTATTTCACATTGTGAAGATTCCTAATGTGGTAATGCTTCAAATTAAGCAACACATTGTCTCAACCATTGTCACCCCGAGGCTCCTCTTGGTTGGCCTTGGTTTCTTTGCAATGAGGATTTTCCAACCTAAGTGACTTGTTTGTTAATTTAAGCAAACAACTTTGGAAGTCCTCTTGTTGGTGGGGTGTTGTTTTGTTAGAGATAGCAATTATATTTTATTGTAAGTCACATGGTGGATTGATTTAAGATTTAGATGGATCAATTTAATATTCCCCTAAAAATATGTTAGAAGTTTTTAATGTTGGTAAAATATCTTGTTTACAATTGTAAAGAAATACATATTTTATATATATATATATATATATATATATTCAAAAAAATTAATTAATAAACAAATAAAGTTATCTAATTTTATATTTTGATATGTTTTGACATGTGGATTTATCTTTTAAAATTTATCTATTATTTTTTTAATTAAAAAAAGATGTCTTTTAATTTTTATTCTATATCTAAATTTGATTAGGTAACTTGAATAGTTTATTTTTAAAAAAATTACAATCAAATCAAGTTTGTTACATTGTAGTTATAATTGACAATGTTATAATTTGATTATATTTGTTTATCTGTCTATCTATCAATAATAAAAATTAAATATCATGAATATAATAATTATATAACTTGATTAATTGTTCACCTCAAATTCCTAAATTTAAGCAAATAAGTGTGTGCTAGGATGAGTGCTTCTTTAAAATATATATATATATATATATATATATATGTGTGTATGTATATATATACATATATATATAAATTTCTAACTTCATTAAATTTAAAACATCTATGTTGAACATAAAATTTATTTTAAAAAATATGGTTTTTTTTATAGCATTGTTTATTTGAAAGTAAAGAAAAGAATATGTATATATATATATATATATATATACATATATATACATTCATTCATGTTCATGAGGTTAATAGTTCCAGAATGCATTCATTGTTAACTCGTTGACGACAACCATGATTGTTTGATTGTATAGTTTATTTAAATTAGAGATCATTCATTTATGAGTATGATAGCACTAAAATGTAATCATTGTCCTCTTCTCGATCCACTTGTTAGAATTCTATTGAACAAAAATCAATCAAAGGAAATTAATCTAAGAAATGGCCATTTTGGGCAAGAAGTGAAACTACACAAAATAAATAAAACCAATTATCATTTGAGGTTTTTTTTTTTTTTTTTTTTTTTTTTTTAATTATCAAAAGCCACGTTGTCCATAAACCAAAACGTTTTCTAAAATAATCACAAAAAACAACTCTCAACAGTCAATTATTCACATTCTTACGTTTCCAAGATGTAAGGCAGCCCTTTAACCGCGCGTGTTAAGAGTCGGATGATTCCGACGAAGAAGACGCGCGTCCCGACAGTGGCGTAGGGAAGGTCGGCACGGTCACAGAGGTAGGGCTCAGTAGCTCGAGGTCCAAGACCGTGGTCCAATGTGCTCCGTACGTAGTTCCGGCTGCGACCGCTGCTGCATCCCCAACCTCGCGCGATTCTTCGTTTGCTCGCTTCGCTTGTTTTGCTATTTTCCATTTCCATGACTGCTTGATTGTTGCATCGTCCCTACTCTTCCTGCTCGCTCACACGCTCTGTCTTCCTCCTCATAGATATATTGATGCTCATACAGTATGGTCCTCTCCACCAGTGTCACAATTGCGCTCCTCTTCTTCACCCAGTTGCTCCTGCAGGAATTTTATTCTCCTTCGCGTAAATTGCTTGAGTCTACATGGCTTTCGTCTGGGAATGGCTGACAGACGCCATGCTTTGGGAGCCTTACAACCCCGCTCTCTGCAGCGACATCGAAGCAGCCTTCCAGGCGCAGCAGCCGTCTCTCGACGTCTGTATTACTTCCCTCTCCACGCGCACTCATTCCATTACCTTCCGACCGCAATTTCCTTGCCAGGTGCTCCTCTCCACCAACTCCCATCCCTCACTTGCTCCCTTCGAAATTTCCTACCAACATTTCGGGATGCTGGATTTCTGGTTTGATCTACGCTTCCGTAGTCCATTTGTGGACGGATCCGCAGGTGCTCTAGTTCGCGTCTACAGTTGTTTGATCCAAATTTTCGGTGGGGGTTTTATGAGCTGTGACACGAAAGTCCCCCACGTTAACCTGTTTCCTAATTTGGACTGTATGTGTGCATGTGTGTAATTATGGTTTGTTGTTGTCATGTTCGTTGTCGTCATAATTATCATCACTGTAATTTGGTTATTAGACGGTCCTCTTAATTTTGGAAGGAAGTGCTAGCGTAGGATTACGATCCTTACGAGTGTCTTTCTTGTGCATTATGTTTCTTGCGCATCGGTTTTACTGCAAATTGCTAAAGCCTTGAGTTGGGTAATGAATGTAGGTAAATTCAATCACACATCGCTCAAGACCGGTGAGGAGGGATGTGAACCCTCAATCGGGGGCCGCGGAGTGGCATTGGTGGGAGGATGAATCTCAGCAGTGGCACCGCTATGACGTTGCGACCACTTCTCAGCTCGAGGTTGCGTGGGGTCAGTGCCGTGGTTCTAATAATTTGTATTTCCAGGCTTCTGCGCTGGGCGGAGTGGTGCTTCGTATACACCGTCGCAAGTACATCATCCAGTTCGAGGCCGATGGACTTCAGACAAATTTGACCACAAAATTTTCTCGTAATGTTCGAAGACGGCTGGTTTCTACAGAATCATCAGCAGCCCTGGTTGTGGTGGCTGCTTCATCTAGTGCTCGGCATGGCTCGTCCCCTGAACAAGTGGTAAGTGTACCTGCCCCATCGGTTGCGGCTGGGGCGGCTTCACTTGGTTACAATGTGGCAGATTTACAACCCTACGTTGAGAACTCAGATGACAATGACTGCCCAATTTGCGTGACGAGTTTACGGGGGAAGAATGCAGTAATGCTAGCCAAGTGCAGACACTTATTCTGTAAGAATTGTATCACGCGTTGGTTTGAGACTCGTCCTACCTGCCCAGTATGCACCATGGCGTATGCACTTAGGACCGGAACTCAACCACAAGGAACAATGACCGTGAGCATTATTCCTGCTGGTAGTTCTGGATTTGGAAATGGAATTCACGGCTATCCTGACATCGACATCATTGAAATTCAATATGACTTCCCGAACGGAACACAAGTGAGTTGCTGGTTACCTAGTTTTATTGGCTTTGCTGGTTACTTTTTCTCTGCTCATCAAGTGAGCATTACTGGGACTCATGATGCATTAGTCTGGTTCAGAGTGATGATGTTGGGATCTGTGATATATCAATTTCGAATTCTAAGAGGTTTATTTACACAGGGTCCCGAGCATCCAAATCGGGGACAGCCATATTCGGGCTCTAGTCGAGTTGCATACCTGCCTCGTACCAAAGAAGGTGAAGACGTATTGAGCCTTTTAAAGATAGCCTGGGATCGCAGGTTGCTGTTCAGCGTAGGAACCTCCATCACCACAGGACGAAGGAATGTAGTCACGTAAGTTTTTCTTCTTTTATTCTAGCTTCTAGTGCATCAACAATCAGATCATGTTGTCAGGAAGGAGCTTAAACCCCTACATTACAGAGTGATATAAAATGTGTCGGGCTATGATGCCTGTTTAGAATTTGGTATTGGCGGATATCTTTAGTGCATCAAGAAGTTTTTGGGCATACCAAACCATAAAATCAGAGTTTTTTTAATTTGAATATTTTTAAATATTTTTAAATTTTTGTATCAGAGTTCGTCAATTTGACAATCGTTGTTTTATGGTTTTGAACGCAGATGGGCAGGAATCCACCACAAGACCAGAACATGGGGAGGACCTACGAACTTTGGTTATGTGAGTATCACACCCCTTTTTTTTGGTTTTCTGTTTATTTGTGTTTGTCTGAACAAGTTATTCTGCTGTATCCTCTCGTTGCATTGAAAGCATCTCATTCTTGTACTCATCCGGGAAATCACAATATTGCAGCCCGACGATACGTACTTCGCCCGAGTTAAGGCGGAACTTGCTGAAAAAGGAGTGAAGTGATATTCTACAAGCTCCAACAAGCAAAGTATGACGGAGATACGGATTCCAGCAAGAATGTATTTTGAACAGGAAAGAACGGCTGGTTTCGGCAAGCATGAATGCCGTTCATGATAGATGAACATTTATACATTAGTTTCACCCCCAGTTGAGGGTTGCATGATGTCTCGTAGTTGGTGTTTCTTGGAGGCCATGTTATTGCGAAACAGAATGTCAACATTAGCTGTCACGAATAGTGGAACGCAGTTTTGCCTGTAATCATCCTTCATTGATGAGCTGAGCGTGTATGTAAACAAGTCCTTGGAGCATCGACACGAATCGTTGGGAATCCAACGCAACTTTCTCCAGATAGTGGGTACTGGTGAAGTTGCTTTCTTAAGTGATACTTTTTGGTTTTTTGTATTTTTTTTATTCGATAGTAAACATTTTATATATTAAGCTAATGTTGATCACCTAGAATTTTGTTGTTTCTATTGTGGAAAAGTGTGTGTCTATAATTAGATAAGTTGTAGGTATGCATGAAGAGAATCTGAGGAATATTTTTACATCACAAAACAGTTGTATAATTGGATTTCACTAAATTTCATTAAATGTGTTTATTAGGAATATATTTAAATTGTTTCCTCTGGCGATAGAAGTCAGTACAATTATCAATACATAAGAGTGCAATGCATCATGAATGTTTTTATTTCATATATATATATATATATATATATATACACATAATTCAAAATTATGATGCTAGCTAAATATATACATATGTTAACAATCTTACAGTATTTATACACCAATATGATAGAGTGTAATAAATAATAATTGCATAAATTCAATATTCAACATGTTCATAAATAGCTAATAGATTATATCAAGAACTTTGGTTTAAAATAAGTATTAGAAATACCAATGTACTTTTGCCATAAATACTCATGGATTGTCAATATGCTTCCAGAAAATTAAATAAATAAATATTGTAATGTAGTTTTAAAAACATCTTTTAGTTTCTTTCCACAAAATTTTCATTGACGATGATTATCATTTTTAAATCAAATTCCACATCCTCCAATCTCATTGATACTTCATTCATCATTTACATCTATTTGTTTCTTATATCTTAAAGTTTGAAATATATTAATATGTATAAATTATAGCATGATTACACACTGATGTATGTATGTATGTATGTATGTATGTACACATACATACATCTAAATACACACAAAATTGTGGTCACAAGAAAGATATTCAAATTGTTAAGTGCAATGTTTAAAAGTAAATAAATCATGTTATTTTCCACTGCAATCATGCCAGAAAGAAATTACTAGTAAAGTATTCTTCTAAAAAAATAAAAATAAATGTATTGATATTGTCACATTTAAAAATAGACAAATTGTAACAATGGATTTCTTGTGGCCATACGTGTATCCAAACTTCAAATCTTTTGTTATGACCGATCCAACTGTGTCCATTATTGAATCATTCTCATTACCCTGAAATCATCCTAAAGTGTTCCATATAATTGATGTTAATCTAATTGTTTTTAAGCATTGGAGTTTCAATTTTTCTTGTTCTGGATGCTAATCCAATTCTGCAGTAATGGGTCATAGAATTGGTGCACGTGATGTCGTTCTTTGCAGAAATTTTGGAGTAGCAGGGAATGAGCATCACCGACACCATTCTGTTAGTGTCGGTAGACCTGGATATCTTTGAGGAATTTCACACTTGATCATTCGTCATAGCCTGCTTGGGATCTATCTTCTGAATGTGTTTTCGTACCAATGGACTCACAGACAGCCAATTGAGCATATCTGACAGTGGTACCAGCTAGTCCATACTGTTGTTATTCCTGGATCTGGTCATGTGCCACATTTGATTCACTTGGGCCAAACTGCAGAAGCTCAAACGCTGTGCCGCAATGATCGGTCCAACATGATCTCGCAGCATTGTTCAGGTAGAGGACTTGTTAAATCCACAACGCAAGTAAAACTCCCAGATACTCAGAGAAATACTACACTTATGACTGCAAATACTATGAACTATGGCATTCACCAAGGCTCACATCCGTATGTATATATCATATTATCACCGCTCTAGAAGCTCTTAAAGTAGCGAACAATGCTTAGCAAAATTGGCAAAATCATGTGGGTCCCATTAGTTTAATAACTTTCTTAACTGCATATACAGTTTTTGATGCAGTTGGGTAGGATTCTAGACTGCTGGCCGAAACCCTACCTTTCGTCATCTTTATCACCACTACAATCACCATTTCAGTATATATATACTGGACGTATAGAGTGGAGAAGAGCACACACCTCCTCCACCCTCGATCATTCGAATCAGTGGCAGACCAAATGTGATACGTTATACTCCCTCGAGTCAATGCCACGACATTGTTTAACACTCGCATAGCAGCAGCCTTGCCTTGGGCGACAAACGATAATACGACAAACCACCTGAGGCACCACGGCAGTTAAGAGCTGGTGAAAATTGAGCACACACAGATTGCAACTCAGATATTTCATGTAGCTTACTGGTGACGGATATGTTGCTGATTTCTTCGGTTGTGGTTAGAACAGCAGGACCTGGTACGAGTGATAAAGGGTCATCATTGCACAAAAATGGCAACGAAAGCTTCAATGTCATCAGTAGGTCACACACGTATTTTGAAGTAGCAATTGAAACTTGGGAGCAAAATGCAGGCCTGTGGAATCTTGACCATGTCGCTGTAAGAACCAAAATGCGCATGACACGATTCAGACCAAGTAAGATAAGCTCCCTAGAACCATCACTGTGTTGATAAAAGCCTAGATTTGGACATGAGCGTAACATATAATTGTACACGGTGACTCTTTTCCTAACTGATGCTGTGATATCGAACTATCGAAACAAAATTATCAAACCCCCCATTTCTGGACTATCATGAGTGCGTTATATTCTAAGAGTACAAAGGACATCTAGTTACAAACATGTGTCATTGACCAGTGAAGCGGCACATAGAACACCCTAGGCAACATTCTTGCCCATTCGGTAAATGGGGTACCCGAAGGGGACACCAATCAGGTCCCCGGCACTGTGATAATGCAAGATTTCTAACCATATCCGGCCTCGAGTTATGACAATTGTCACAAAAATGAGTCTGCCCAAAGCAAAAGTATGTGGCAGGAGAGCAACAGTACGCGCATTTAAACTCTATGTACTCCTTCCCGTGTCCTTTAGCGCACACACCATGCCCACATGCAGCAGCTGAGCAGCCGCCGCAAATCAAATCCAATGGGTTATGTGCTCCGTTCTCCCCGTCTCTGGTCGCATCACATATTCCCAACTCACATATCAAAACGAAACAAGGGAGAATCTTCATGTGTAACAAATAATTAATTATTGACATACTGAATAATTCCTTTACTGAACCAAACATCTTCATCATATGTACGATCAAAAATCATATAATTTACCACAGCAGGATTGAAACTACTAACATTTGCAGTGGAAAATTCCGTGCATGAGACATCCTTACAAGAAAGTCCAATATGTCACAAAATGCAGCTTGATAAGTCATCTAAGAAAACCAACACTTAAGTGTCATTGCAAGATACAAGGTTACGAGATAATGAAGGGTACATGAATCTCAACCTTTCAATTCTTGAGCAATCACGCTTGCCACCACAGTAAGGAACACGGCACTTGGAGCAAATGTAGTATTGATATAAGTACAGAGCATATTCAGATGGTCTTCCTGCAAAGTTGCCACCTGGTAGGAGCTCTTCAGCGGACTTCAATAAACCTTCCATGGTCAACCTCTTCATGGCCTTCTCTCTCACCTATATAGATGACGACAAGACTCGTTAGTTCATTTAACATCTAGTGCAAAATGAGTGTATGCTTCCACGATGGCATTGATTTATAGATCGCATATGAAAGGAACAGTACCAGCCTTAGCAACTCCAGATGCTTGCGCATATCTGCATCCAAGCTCACGTGTTGCATGGGTCTTGGACACTGGGGACAGTTTAAGTAGCCAAAGCTTATTGCTGGACCCGGATAACCCTGCAGAAGCTTCTGTTTTGCGCAATGCAAATGCACCACATGCCCACATAGTAATCGTATCGAGGGTGCACGTTGAAGAGGCTCTGTGAGGCATATGCCACACAAATCAGTCGCAGCAGGCAAGAATTTCCTTTCCAAATGTTTAGATGCGCTTTTGCATTTCTCCTGTATAGAAAGATCGAATACTCAGTGGCAGCAAAAGCACTTCTTTTCGGTGCCTTTTAAGACCGGTATCAGCTGTTACAGCAGGTGCAAGTGCGTACATAACATAAAAGCTCGATTTTTATTAAAAAGCTACACTTGATTAATTGCTAGTTTAGATGCAAATCCAACAAAAAAAATAAACACAAAAAAACTAATTGAAACTTCAAAAATTAAAAATTGATAGTTACAGTTGATTCGAAAACATTTACCGGAGTTGTGAAGCTAATTATTATGTCAAACTAAAAACATTTGAATAAACGAGCACGGGCAGTAGGAGAAGATTTTGAACACAACAGGCTGATACTTCACACCTCAACTTACCCAACACTGAGAGTATCGCAACTCATGAGGAGTCAAGCTCTATAATCTCATGTATCTCCTACTTAAATTCATCATTCTAATCTTGCATTTCCTCACTGGAGAAAAGAAAAAAAGATCCTGGGTACCTCTAAACAAGGAAGACAAATTCGTTCACCTCGCACACCACCACAATGATGACCACATTCCAAAGTTCTAGTGCATGAAAAGCGTGCACGTTTGCAACAATCTTTGGCTTCACAAATACCGGCCACAAATCGATGCACAGCCACAAGGTCCCCTTTCTCAACACACCAAGCTGAATCCACATCCTCCCTTTCCAGTTGACTCTGAAGTTCCTTCACAGACCTTCAAGAAGCAGGTCAAGTCACTAATTAGATATATCCAACAGACCATTACATACATATAGACATGCATACATACATGCATATGTAATAATCAGGAAACTAAAAATAGTATCAAGTCTTGAGCGCAAATGTGAGCTCGGTCTCTTCGATTCCAGAAGAGACCCAACCAAAGAAAAAACGAGCATATAATTCAGAAGTTGCATCCCTCAGTTTCTTATCTAAGGGACAGACTAAAATGCACATACCTAAGATTCAAATCCTTCTCATCATACCAACTTCGAGTACCTCGCAATGAGGCTTCGCAAAACAAGCACTTGGCTGCGACTTTTTCTTCTGCTACCTCCTCACAGCTCCTTCCCAAGTGATAGGGGAACTCCATGCAAGCCCCGCAAAAATCAGTTGTGCACATACTACAACGAAATCGATTTGTGGACTTATGGCACATGGCTGACCTTGATAATCGCCGACCTTCGTTATCAAGTTCAATAAAGGGTGCTGTCCTGTCCAGCTCTGGTACCCCTGTGAGCGCCACTCCAGGTGGAAGGACTCCCATCACTTTCTCAAACACAACTTTGCACCCAGGGCATTTCACAAATGCAGCGTTTTCCATGAAAAAGGCATCATTTGCCGCCTCCTCCCACATTCTGCGAGAAAGCCGAGACAAAATCGTAGTTTGTTAGTATCCTCAAAGTGCAGAACAAAACATAGATATAAGATTGCAGAGGGTACTCGCATTCCAAATCCAACACCTCTGAGGTTTACAAATTAAGTCTACCTTATGAACAAATTTGTGAAAAAAACACTCGTTATATGGTTTGGACCCCTTGTGGAAATTCCTAAACATTCAAAGAATTATAGAGAGGCTAAAGGACTGCGCACATCAAAGAGTGTACATGGTAACGTAATAGCAAGAACTGTTGATTTGCATTCTGCGTTAACTCATTAAAACAACCATCATAAAAGAGCTCTTCCTAAACCATTGACTAAGCGGAAACAGAAGATTAGGCATATGGATCTAAGCTACAGAAATTGGACGAGCCAAGTCCATCAGAAGGCGATGCTTAAACGTTTAATGATTAAACGAACTTTACCTAACAATTACAAACACCGAAAAGAGTGCGAAAGTGCATATGAAGTCACTATCTCTAGGGTTTATGATTTTGGGGAGCCCAAAGACTTGACAATCGATAATGAAATAGATTCGGAATGGCATGTGCCAAATTTTCTGAACAGCACATAGTACAACGCTACCAACCGCATTGCAAAGACGGAAAAATAAACAGACACTTAAGGGCAAATGTTTCAGGTGCAATTACACTCTCCATACAGAACCAAAGCAAGGTAGAATTTTAAAACCTAAAGGTGAGCATAGTATGAGGCCCTAGAAGTTCAAAGAATTTTAAGGACCAATTCAACAGGTGATGAGCGCCAAATCAATTACAAAATGATTCAAGAACCCGACGAAAAGGGTAAGACAGCATTCAAAATGCAAGAGATTAAAACCTGAAAGCTTCGGGTGCCAGCTGCTGTGCTGACGAGAGAGAAAACTGCCCAATGCACTCCGGCTTTGGGCATGGAATGGATTCCAACGGTTGTCCAGCTGAATCGTCGATTGTGATGGATCCCTTGCTCGTCCCTGCCACCTCTTCCATCGACGGACCATCGTTGAAAGGATCCTTTTTGAGACCAATTTGGGTTGCTTTCTTGACGAGCACAGACTCAGCGTGCGCTCGCAAGCAGGGGACACAGAACAAGCAGGGGCAAGTAAGCAGGAAAACCGAATTCAAGGAGGCGCTCTGGTGACAAAGGTCACAAACAAAAGAGGGATAGTCATCGTCATCGTCATCGTCGGAAAGAACGACGAAATTGGATTCCCAATCCGGCAAGGGCACGGGAAGGACGGGTTCGGGAGGCGATGCATAGGGAGAGAAAGAGTGGGGAGGCTTGTCCGCGAGGATGAATTGGGTAGCAGTGTCGCCGTCGTCGTCAGTGAACTCACCCGGCACAAAAGAACGCAACCGGAGCGCCTGGTGAACGAGGGAAGGGCAAGGATGCAACACTTGTTCCAACACGGGCGCTCCTGCTGCGCCCAGGAGGAGCGATGAATCCATAGAATCGCCCTGCCTGGGGGAATCCACAGGGGGAGAGAGAAAGAGTAACTAGGCACGGAGGGGGGCAAGGGGGCTGAGCTACCAAGGCTACCAAGACCCACGGGGGAAATATCGGGAGCCCATGGGGTAGGGACAATAGCAAAACGGACCCTGCGACGACGCTAGAAAATCACAACGTTAAGCAACAAAGCACAGACGCAGGAAGCAGGGCTCCCATGATTAAGCTCAGCATGGAGCCCTGAATTAAGACGAGGTCGAACACAACACCAAACAAGACCAAATCGACGACAGAGAAGAAGAAGAAGAAGAAGAAGAAGCCGCGGCCGCGGCCGCGAACCCACTGCGACACCAAATTGGCGCCGCAGCCGCGACCCTTCCGTGGGGTTTGGATGAGCTAATTCATTCATCTTCGTTTCATTCTGTTCCCTTAGCGTTCCCACTAAGGTTCCCTTCACCGCACTGCTTCATTCTACTGTCACCCATCTCCACCATACCGTGGCTTCTCTCGGCATGATTTGCTCCTGTGTGAGAGATTCCCATCAAATATGCAGTTTTTATTTTTATTTTTTGATTTATACAACAATAAATAAAATTATGCTTTATTGAATGACAGTGATGATGATGTTAAATTTTTTGAAGTGAAATTGGGATTTACATTTTGTTTGTTTTCTGATCGAAAAATCTGGCTATGGTTTTGAAGAATACTCTTGACACAGTTGATATCCCATATAGATAATATTAATGTAATACCACAAAAGATCAACATCACACATGTGTAAGTTTATACGTGTCCATGGTATATAAAAGAAATATTATTAATTTTGTGGTGCAATATGAAAATTCAGTAGCATCACAGTTTTGAATAGTTTATGAAACTAAACATGATAATGTATAATATTATACAATAACTATATCTTAATTACAGGATAAAAATTGATGAAAATAAGTTAATGATAGAAACATCATGTTCATTGACAATGGGAAGTACTTTCTAAATTGTTTCTATAGAATAACTAGATAGTCTTTACAGGAATTATTTTCTGTTACATAGATAGTAACACTCCTACTTTGCCTATTTTAGTAATTATTTTATTTTTTGTAAACGTCAAAATATCAAAAAATTTGTATACTTGGCATTGCCAACCCTTATGCAGAGGATAAAATTCATCTTATAGTTCTTAGATTAATTTAATTATGTCTTGTAATAAGTTTTTATTTACTATAGTATATTATCATTGTTTAATAATTCATTACATCACACAAAAATATAATTAGTAGTAATAATTTAAGCAACAAAATTTCAACTAGAAGTGTGTGTGTGTGTATATATATATATATATATATATATAACTATTTTTACATAATTTAATATTGCATCATTTATGTAATACTATTGCAGTAAGCTAGTTTTGAACAGAATTAATTTGAATTGTTATTATTTTTATTTATTGATTCTAGATCATTAACCATACAGAACCACCACTATAACATAATGTAACATCATTTTATCACGATAGCATGTGTTATACTTCAAAATTATAAAAATATCATAAATAAGATGTATAATCATTTCATTAATTAGTATATATCAAAGAAAAGAAAAATATTATTTAAACCATATAATGTGGAAGATAAAGATGTATATTTAAATTTATTTCAAATATTTTAGATGGTATCAAGGTAATAATTTGTAATAGTTAATCTATTATAAAAATAAATAAAAATAATTTAAAATATAAATATAAATTAATTATTTTTAAAAAATCACATTAAAATAATTAATTTCTTTTGAATAATTTTGTGGTATAACAATTAAGCTTAGAATTTTCAAAAAAAATATAAAACATGTTGTTGTATATTCATAAAATATGTAACAATATCCAATTAAATATTTCCACTTAACTTTAATGTGTAATAAATGCGTTGCAAAGTGAATTAGTTATATGTGTATATACAAGACATGCCACACATTCACGGCCATGAATTGGATACTGCTTGTACTCTTCTATGATTAATCTCATGAATATATGAGCAAGCAAGGGAATCTTGTTGGAGAAGTTGATGTCCTTCAAGTGTGTCGTGAGGAGATCATGAGATGGTTCCATCTTGTCAACAAATGTTGACATGAATGGCATTACTCTGACTCTGCTCCATACTGCTTTATCAAACGTACTCATTTGTGGGATCCTGTTTGCAATAAGTACAAACTTTGCTGTCTGAGGTATAATAGTTCCTTCTTCGTACAGCCCTCTAACGTATAGACTGTCATTTCCTGTAAGCTCTTTCATAACACCAAGGTTAAGCTTGTCACCTTCATCAGGCTCCTGAACGAGAGCTATAAGTCTTCCCTTAAGCATTGCCAGCTCTGGAGTAGCTGCTGATGATTGTATTCTCTTTCCCATGAGCAGTGATGTTGGCATCTTTATTGCATAGTCTCCAAATGCTCGTTCGACCAGAGAAACCATAATAGTCTTTCCATTATCTCCAGATCCTGACCATATGGAGAATATCTTGTTTGCATTTCGTCCTTCTAAACATGATGAAACGAATCTCATAAAATATTTTCTTATATTCTTATTGGGGAATACTTTCGTCAGTAGATCAAGTACCTCATTGGTTGCTTCTGGATTACAACCAAGTTGTATAAATGGGATTTTGGTTGACAGGGTAATGTAGTCATCTGGTTCCATTCTTCTAAATCTATCTTTTGTAAAGTCGTACACACCACCTTTCATACCTATCACGTCTCGTCGAGAGTCCAACAGTTCTTCAAAGTCCTCTTTGTACAACATCCCGGCACAGGTGTACATTATCTTTCTCCTGTTGTCAGATGATTGTATAAAATCCATTATCTTAGTAGCAGGCTCAATGGTTTCCATATAGGACTCACATATATCTGTTATGAATTTATACATTCCTACAAGAATTTCTCTCATTAGTGATGCTCTAGAACTCTTTAGAGCCCACTTCTTAGTGTCGAAAAAATAAAGAGTTATCCTATCAAAGTTCGAGCATACAAACTTGGTGTTGTATATCACACAAAATATCTTCGAAGTAATAAACTCAGGGTTCTTAGGACAAACACATATTAGATCTCTTACAATCTCCTTTTTTCTACCTTCTGAGCACTGTACATGGTATATATCACAAGGCCATATAGGTGACATCCTAGCATACACATCTCTCTTACCTCTTTCTTCAAGTTTTATAGTCCATGTTGAGCATTCTTCTACCATCGTACTGTAGTGCTTGCTCTTGTTACAGCTTAAACCAAGATATTGCGCAGCATTGTCAGAAGTGTCACAAGGGAAACAAAACACTGCTTCTCCAACAGTGCAAGACTCGTTAGTTGAGAATGCAACATCATAGCTATCATCTTCCAAGGTTGTTAACGATGATATTAGCTTGTAGTCCGTAGATATTGTTGGAAAGAAATAGACGTAGATGTCTTCTTCTGATGTTTTGAAAGCTACGCACATCCTGTGTACATCCTCTATGATATACTTTCCATTATAAGTATCAAAGAACTGTAACATTGGGTCTTCAAAACCACCTTGGTTAAATCCAAAAAGTTTCACAAAGATTGATGCCATCGTGCTAGTGCTGAAGTACCACGTACGACTGCAACTGAAGAAATATCACTTCTTTACTTACTGGACATTATTACTTATATGTTGCAATACTAAATGCTTGCAAAGATGAGCAAGATGTATAAGGAAAAGATGTTCTATATTGCAATAAAGACTGGTCCATTAAGCTCCATCCTAATAGGCAAAGATAGATGCATAGTTCAGCGTGTTGATGATGATGATAAAAGATACTTTACTTTCTTTGAAAGTTGGAAGTATTTTTTAACATGGTACAAAAGACTGCTTCCCAGTGAAAGAAGATTCTCAGAAGTCATAAGAGAAGGACCTCAAAGATTCAGACTTGACATAGATTGTCCTGTTGATAAGTGGAATGTAGAAGCAAATGTCTTTGTAGAACATATAACGTCTGTCCTAAAGGGTGTGTTAAGAGAAAGAATAGATGTCCTTGTGTACCAGAGCGTCGACAGTAGTAATACAAAAGTATCCTTTCATGTTGTTGTTTCGAACTTGTATTTTGCATCATCACAGCAATGTTTGGCAGTTGCTCATGCTGTACGTAGTGCCACACACTTTAGCGACTTCATAGATATGGGAGTCTACAAAAGCTTGCAGTGCTTTAGATTTGAAGGTAGTACCAAACAAAGATCCAATAGGTTTAAGTACTTGATAGGCGAACACGATATATCAGAAAGGTTTCTTAGTGGTGTTATAAGTAGCATTAGTAACTGTTCACAATCTGTATTGTGCAATGTGTCTACTAGACCTATTGTACCTTATTGTAAGTATATGAGCCAGACACATGATGTAGGAACTAGATAGCAACAGTATAACCATACAATCCTAACAAAGGAATATGAGTAAGTAAATTCTTAGTATCGTTAGTCCCTATTGAGTAAGAGCATGTACAGTACATCATTCTTCATGACTAGTTGGACAGCAAATGTGTACACTTCTTGTACATATGTATCGCTGTTGCAGTATATATAAACTTACTGATTGAAAGTACGATAAATATAGCATCTTATTGCCACTTGTTGATTAATAGCTATATTGTGACATTAATACATTTCTTGTTAGTGTGACGATGGCTTACAATGATCCTCAAGGAGAATGGATCCGTCCAGTTGCTGTCAATACAGCAATGAATCCTCACCAGTCACATCCTACTGTTGAAGAGATTCATGACGCATGGGAAATAATCCATGAAGATCTTGAGCTGATAGAGAAGCACTATAAACCTCGTCTTCCATCACACATCTTATCCGGTGATGTGTTCGATAGGCACCATAACATGGAACTATTTGCAGTACCTAGAGCAATTGCTGTTGCACTGCAAGTTATTACTCCTACCTTACAACTGTTGCAGAAAGCTGCAGCTGCGTTGAGTGGCAGCAACTTTCTTGCAACGTCACACCAATACGTCAATGCACAAATCATATCAAACCTTACCATCAAGCAGATGATGGCTACAGTAACGGATCTGGGGAAATCTTTTGCAAGCGACCCAAATACAAAACAAATCTCAGGTAGGCTTGTGGCATTACTTAAACCATTTGTTAAGCTAGCTTTAAAGCCAAGTCCTAAGGATGAGAAGGAGGCACAAGGAAGTTGGGGTTTGAGTGATGATGAGGTTAAGCAGCTAAATGATGTAGATGATGCAGGTAAGCAAGCACAAAAAGAAGGTGCAGACTCTGTCAAGAAGGACATTGATCAGAGTGAGGATATAGGTCATACATACATCTCGTTTTATCAGCTCATTGTAACTGCTAAGTACAGCTATGTTACTAGTCTCTTTAGCTTTGGCTATTCATATGTATACAAAAATGACCACTCTGTATTCCAAATATTTAGTGACAAGAAAACCAAGGAGAAGAAGCTAGCTGGTATAAAAGTTGGATGCTTTTACTCTCTTGCACAAGCACTTGCGAACTCATCAACCATGGGACCTATTAACCTTGTTCGTAGCGATGATCCTTTCAAGGGCCAGGAAGCCTATCTGTAGTATATACTTTGCTTGTAGTATACGTATCCGTTAAAAAAAAAGATTAGGATTGCAATAATAGTACTTAGTAGTCCTAGTTCTTATTTTTTTTATTAATATATGAGGGACTGTAGCGAGAGTACTATACAGCGGTAGGAGGCACTAGCTATTAACTTGTTAACCTTATAGCGTTATAAAGCCAGTAAGTTGTGCTGTGAAAAAAGACTAGGCATAAGCAATGCTCTGCTTAAACACTGTTACGCTTATCACATTGATATCTTTCTATTAAAAGGTATAATTATTGATCAAAAGAAGAAGAGGAATAGTTTTAATTTCGAACATATACTAACTAGAAAACTGTCAGCTAATTGTAATCTTTGCTTTCTAGTTTCCTATTTCTGTTGCTACAAACAATGGCTTCTCACCTAACGGATGATATCCATTCGGTTTGGGAGTTGTCCTCTCATCATATTGCTTCAATAGATAAAGCTAGTACTCATACCGTGAGCACAGACTCCGATGATAGCAATGTCGTGACACTCCTTATTCCTAGCTCCGAACTATTGGACAGGGCAAAAGAAACTTTGAAGGAATGGAAACTTGGTCTTTCCTTTAGAGAATAGATAAAGAATGAGTACAATACTGGTCTTACCATCAGACAGACAATGGCAACTATTTCAACAGAGCAGGTAATTTAATATCTACCAACAAGGATATGGAGGATATTGGTACAAGACTAATAAATGTATACAAGCCGTTTCTTGCAAGTATCCCAGCTCTATCATACGACACAGACAGCAGCATGGCCTGGGATATAGTACACAATGGCTCTATAGCAATCAGCAAGTAAGGAGGTTGAAGGGATACAAGCAAAAGCTAAAGAAGTAGATGATGCCTATATCAAAAATAGAACAGAATTTAATTAAATGATAGTCATTGAGCTCTTTAAGTTATAAAATATTAATGCCATTTTGTAAACTGAAAACAGTATAAGTTTGAAAAGAACAGTATACAGTATTTTATGAGAAAATTTTAAAATTTAAATTTAACTACCAAATAAGGCTATTTTTAAAAGTAAATTAAATTAAATAGAATATGAGATAAATCTGCAAGCATTCAAATATCATGAAAATCATTTAAAATATGCATAAGCTCTGATTTTACAATTTATATTTATTCACAAATTTTTGTGTTCATCTTTAAACATTTTGATGGATTTATGATGTGTTGCATGTCACACATCATATATATATATATATATATATACACACAAAAAAATCGTATATATATATATATATATATATCCAAAATCTGAAACTTGTTGAAGTTTTCAACACATCGTCACCATCACAAATGAAAAATAAAACGATTTATTGAACTGTCACATTAGAAGAAGGAAACCTGTTTTCATTTTCCTGTAGTTGTTGTTGTTGTTGTCACATTCTTATTATTATATTATAAGTGTTATAAAATAAAATAAAATAAAAACATCAAAAAAATTCAAGCGTGGAGGTAACAGTAATTCCTTTGATAGTTCTAATTTTACTTAATTACTGAAAAGACATTTTTCAAAAAGAACATAGTTTATCACTGCGGCGGGCCGAACGACGACGAACAGAAGAGTGGTGGGCCAGAGTAACATATCATCCATACAAGACATTCATCCATCTAAGGGGGGAATTGGGTTTGGATAGGAGTTGCGGTATTTCCGTGCTCATCCCCGCACGAGAGATGGCTCGCAACAAGTAACCATCGCCAGCGATCGGAATGGCGGAGGACTTTTTGTTGCGTCGATCCATTCATTGTCCGTTTTTGGGTTGGATCGTGGGGAGAAGAAGGGCCGCGCTTGCTCGTTGTTTCGTCAGGACAACGGGGGCATTTCCGTCGTTTCTTGCGCTGAGGTTGGCTGTGGTGATATTATTATTGTTGTTGTTGCTGCTGGTTTTGCTATAGCTTATCTTCTTCTTCTTCTTCGTCGTCGTTGCAGGTCTGGGTCTTGATAGTAGCGACTTCGCTTCCTTCGTTTCGGCGGCTGGAGCTGCTCCTTCTCTCCATCTCCAATGAGATCCTAACCTCTGCCGTCCCTCTACCGGCGTCGTCGACTTCCTCATGGCGTGTCTCGCTCTTTCTCGCACAGCGGGTCCCTCCACGCTCTACCCACCAATTGGCTCTCCTCCCCACCCTCGCCATCTTGTCCGGGTACTCCTCCTCCTTCCCATTCCCGTCGCAATACCTGCATTTTTATTTTTATTTTTCCCTTCAATACTGAATTTTTCACTTTGCTATCTTTCAGTATTTGGTCCCGTCTTTGGACAACGCCAATCTGCACCCGCGCTGTGTCCTCTCCCGCCAAGGTTGGCCAATTATCTGTGGAACTAGCTGGAATCATCATGCTCGGAAGGAGACATCCGTAGATGGGCAACAGTGCTGTCAATCTCATAGTTGTAGTAGTTTTAGTGAGGGCAGATCGAATGACGAAGAGAGTTGTTCTACTGGAGAAGATGCCGACAAGTTATCGAGACATTCCCCGCTCCACCCTACGGCATTGCCCGCGCAAGCTCTGGCTATCGTGCCATATTGGCGAGCTAGGTTACATTGTTGCAGAGTTGAATTGGAATCATTATGTGAAGAATCGGAGCGGGAAACTTCCGACGGAGCGTTGCTGATGCAAGGGAGCTTGGGAATGGCATTGCTGAGCATATCCATGATTGCCAGAGATAGGATTAGTCCAGTTTTGATCACGCTCAGGGCGAATCCTACCTTCATGTCAGGCCTTGTTGCATGGGCAATTGCACAGGTGTTTTTTTCCAGAGATTTCACTCCGCAGTTTTGATCTAGGTTTTGGGTAATCTTCATAATCTTGCATGCGATCCGTCTGGTGGGTGTATGGTTTGGTTTTCGGTAGTTGCAACTGTGTGGACAAGTTCTCCGAGTAGGATTTTTTTTAATAAAGTGAGGATGACAAGTTGCCTGGCTGAAAGCATGGGACCAGGGAACTTATCTGCTACCGTGTGGTTCAAGAGGGTTTAGTGCGCTGCTGTATGCATGACAGGTACTGAAAGTTTTCACTAAGTATTTTGTGGAGAGGAGATGGGACTGGAAGATGCTGGTGGGTTCCGGGGGCATGCCGTCCTCTCATTCGGCCCTGTGTGTTGGTTTAACCACAGCAGTTGCATTGTGTCATGGAGTGGGCGACAGCTTGTTCCCTGTATGCCTAGGGTTTACCCTCATTGTCATGTACGATGCTGCGGGAGTTAGACGTCATGCTGGACGTCAAGCAGAGGTAAGTTGCTTCAAAGTTTCTCTTTGTCATAACGTGCCATCTGCTTGGGAAGTCACTCCTTACACAGCGTTGACAGGGAACTCCCATGACTGAGGCACACCTGTCGTGATAACTTTGAGCTGTAATACAGGAAGCGTCATGAATCATGCTCACTAGTTAGATCTCTTGTATGGATCCACTGTTGAGATGGGTTTAAACAGGCAGGTTTCTTAGTTGCACGCACTAGTCTGTTTTCTTAACTATTTCTGTAACATCTTGCCCAAGCTCGCAAACCGATTTAAGATCTCTACATGCTTACGCAGTGTTTGACTAGCGATGGACGTCTTGTATGCAGGTCCTTAACATGATTGTGGAGGATTTGTTCCAAGGGCACCCCGTGAGCGAGAAGAAGCTGAAGGAGCTTCTGGGCCACACACCTTTGCAAGTTGGTGCAGGTGCCATCTTAGGAATGATTTGTGGGTACATTTGTTCTCGTTCCAGCATGGTTTATTGAGTACGATACACTTCACCGTCACTGACGATCCTCCTTTCTTTTCTTTTCTTTTCTGTTTTATTTTAATTTCTGATTCCAGCTTTGTTGATGAATGAAGTACAACCGCTCTCGTAATTCATGCCAAGAACGGAGGTTTCTGTATTAGCATGTGTTGGTTTGATTGAAAAGCATATCCGGTGCTGCATACCTTGGAGCTAGTCATGGATATATGTGTGTGTATATATATATATATATATATATTGTGAAGAACCGAGGTTACCAAGTGGCTGTAGGTGGAGTATTAGAAGATTTTGTCTGTGTAGCAACAATTGTAGCTGCGGAGCCCAACTCAATAATGGGCATTCCACTATCTCATAGTCTCAATCAGAGCCTCCCGATGACCCAATTGGATTATTGCATCTGTTTCTCACTCACATCGTTCTTGTTGTCATTTCATCACTTTCAATTGCTAGACGTACATGGGCTTTGTCTTATCTTCCTCAACAGGCGATGATGTTGCAATACTTTTCAGTCCTTCTTCGCCACAAGTGGAGCTTCACCTTCCATGCCGGAGCTCAAAATCCTGCTAATCCTGGCGCAATCCCTGATGTTCTCTCTTGAGTGATGGGTGGTAGCTGATCAATACCTCTAGAATTTCTACTCAGTTTAGGAGTCCTCAAAAACTAGCTTAGAATCTGGTGAAATTGCTGTAGTTTTAGCAACGTATTGCTGTTTTTAAATGACAGTGCAGCATAGAACTAACATTTAAGTTTTGATTCCCGAGGAGAAATGAAAGTGAGATATATGGATCACAAAGTGTATGGAGTTCTGGAATATAAATGAATTAGTTTTATTTGTTTATTTGTGATGGAATTCATTTACAAAAATATGTTTTAATGAAGAATTCAATTGTGTATGCTAATACAAACCTTTATATGTAATGTGTGCACTTTTAGACTTCTTTCTAAAAGCTATTGTTAAGTGGAAACTTAAATCTCAACATGTTTGTAAAAATTTAATATAACAAGTAGTTTAGTGCTCTTTCAAGCACAATGTGAAATTGTAGAAGATGTTATTTGTATACTTTCATGCACATTATTGGAAATTATTTATTACAGAATAGTTTTACTCAATTTTAAGTGAGTGGTGATGTAAAAATTTAGCATTATCTTGGGAGACAGTTAATAATATCACATATGCAACTGAATTCCTTTAATGTCTTTGTTTTGATCTTTTTCCTTGAAAATTTAAAATAAACCAATTTATTTAATTGTAAATTTCTTAATTAATTTTATGAGACATATGAGGATAAATTGCAAACTTTAAACTTGTAGGTGTTTGTGGATAAACAAAAATAATATAATATATAATAATAAGTTTTATTTCTTGATTTTTAAAATGCACAAAAATACTCTTATTTTTTGAAAATATCATATTATTTGAAAGAATAGAAACTCTATAGAATATTATAGAATATCTATAGAATATTATTTGAAAATATCATATTATTTGAAAGAATGAGATTAGTTAAATAATTATGAATGAAGTTCAAAGTTTTATTAAATTTGATAATATACATGCACCTATTCAACCATCTATACATTCATCTATTTGGTAATTATTCAAATCCTTAACACTTAAGTATAGTATTTTCACAAAAGATTAATCTTCTCTTTTATAAGTGTATAGATGAGATATGTAATGTCTTTAGCATGTATAATTTTAACAACCACAAATGAGTTGTCATGATTGCAAATAAAAAATTGTAAGAAAATGAGCATCAAGATCCCACTCAACACCTCTAAGATGGCTTTTATTTTTGTAGGTTGCTTCTTCATCCACCATGCTACTGTCTCTGCATGATTTTGCACTTTCTTTACCAACCCCATTGTTGTTGATCATAGTGATATGCACCCTTTGTTCTACTTCCTTCCTTTCCTTTAAACTATATATACATGTAAAGATCAACATTTAATCCTTACCAAAAATTCAAAACACTCTTTAAATACAAAAACAACACACATATCCAACAAAATCATTCATCTTTAAATTATCAAATAAATATAATGCAAAATTAAGCACTCACCTCCAATTAGAATTTAAGAAATATGGACACTTAGACCACATGTCAAATTTTTATAGATATAGATCTCTAAAGACTTAAATGAAGGCAAAATAGAATAATAGATGGATGGATTAGTTGGAAGAAGTAGGGCAAAGCAAAGCAAACAATATAGATGGTGAATTTTCCAATTTGGCTTGGATAGATGGTTTGATTAATAGATTAATCAAGGCTAGGTAATTTGTAAAAGAAAGCAAGATAATTTGTTTGACTAGTCCCAACCATCCTTGAATTCTATGCCTTTTTGTACATCCCTTGTTCTTGTGTTTGCTACTCAATCTTGACATACTATTTCTTCTTTAAATTATTACCTTATATGTACCTATATAGATGTGCTTACATGTATTTGTTTGTATGTGTATGTATATTATATATATATATATATATATATATATATATATTTGTAGTATTAATAGAATATATTTATCTGATTCTTAGCTACATTGTTTATATTGCAATGTAAATTATTATATTATATATTATTATACATTAAAAGTTTTCTTTTAAGATATTACTTCTAAAACAAAACAAGAGACTTTTATACTAGTTTATGTTTATATGTATACAATTTGAACAAGTATTATATATGCAAATATATTTATTGATTTTAATTAATAAAATAATTTTAAATTATACATTTGAAACTTGTACTATATTTTTAATTACTTTTAAAAATAAGAACAATTTTTACATGAAATGAAGACGTAATAAGAAGACATAAAGAAACTCTCTCATTGGTCAAAATTTTATTTTTATTTTTATTTTTATCAATTAGAGTTTTACAAAAATATAAAAACAAAGAAATATAAAAACAAAAACATAAAAAATAATAATAATAATAAATAGAGTTAAATAAACTTTCCATAAGCTGTTTCTAAACTTTGAAGTCGGCAATGCCTCCAAAACAAAACAAATAAAACAACTAGAGCTCACACAAACTATATCCATATTCAATGACACAAAGTGTCTTGTATTAACTATCAATCCATAAATATTTATAACATGAATGAATTTTTAAGACCAGAAACTAAAATTTAACTAATATAATCATTACCTTTGATTATAACATTCACAATTGAGATTGAAAACAAATATCAGAACTCTTGATCATTTTTAATACAAAAGAGCTACATTCTGGGAATACATTGTGATGCTTCAATTGCGTATTCTTTGATAAAGAATTGTAAAACTTTTTCAGAGGACAATACCCGAACTGTTCCAATAGAACCCACAAGTGAGGAATTCCAATGAACCCATATCAATCAGCCTATTCCTTATTTTTAGTTTCCTTACTTGGGTTTCATAGAATTAGGGTTTGCTGTTGTTGCGTGAGAAAGGAGACTCGCAGCCGAAGCCATGGATATGGATATGGAGGGTCAACGGGGTTGAGCGCGGGGAGACTGCGGAGGATGCCTCGCCCTCGCCCTCGCCCTCGCAGCGGTGAAGAAGAAGGTGCGCCACCCTGTGCTTTCGTTCGGGTCTCATCCATCGCCCTTCCTTCTTTGTCCCCCACCCACCACACTCACAAATCACCTGCCACTGCGTTTTCTGCTTTCCGTTGTCCCAGGTTCTTTTTTCTCACACTCCGGGAGCCTCTCATTACTCTTTCACTCATCGCTGAGGTCTCCCTCTCTTTTTGTGGGAAGCATCACTCAGTCTGGAGCCAGGCTTTCGCCAGTTGGAAGGCTGCGGATATGTCTCCCGGATGACCTCTTCTCCCGCATCGCTGAGCAGGGCCATGGCGGACCTCAAGCTTTCGTCTCAGTGCTCATCTCTTCTGTTTGCTCATATGACTACTCCTTCCCTGCCGTTGCTTTGACCTTCCGCCCTTTGTCTCTTTTCTTCTTCTGGTTGTTTTTCTGTTTCGCTTCACGCCATGGCGCTGCGTGACAGCCGCGTCGTGAAGTTGGGCTTCTGCGTGGGCGGCGTCATGTCGACGCTGGTTATTTATGGTCTCTTGCAGGAAAAGATTATGCGAGCCCCATATGGTGGTGTGGACCAGGGTGCTCAAGAATTCTTCAACTTCCCGCTGTTTATTGTGTTTTGTAATCGCCTCCTTACTTGCGCGATTTGTCTGGGCATCCTGATGGTGCGGGGCGGGGAGATCGCTCCTGTGGCTCCCTTGTACAAGTATGCGGGCGTCTCAGTGTCCAATGTCGCTGCGACCACGTGCCAGTACGAGGCTTTGAAATATGTCAGCTTCCCGGTGCAAACGCTCTCCAAGTCCGCGAAGATGGTTCCGGTCATGATTTGGGGTACTGCCATTATGCAAAAGAGGTACAACTATTATGACTACCTTGTGGCGCTCTTTGTCACTCTCGGGTGCACCATGTTCTTCCTGTCGGGTGCTTCTCAGCTTGCCCAGGCTGCGGCGCTTCGGCACCCGTCCTCTGGGGATGACAGTTTGTGGGGTTTGCTGCTAATCACAGGCTACCTTGGATTTGATGGATTCACCAGCACGTTCCAGGACAAGTTGTTCAAAGGCTACAACATGGAAATCTACAATCAGATCCTCTATGTCACACTCTGCTCCTGCGGACTCAGTGTAGCAGGCCTTTTAACGCAAGGGCACTGGCTTCCAGCAATAGAGTTCCTTTCACGTCATCCTGACTGCCTTCTGGACATTGCGATGCTGTCTGCCGCGGCTAGCACTAGCCAGTTTTTCATATCCTATACCATTCGCACGTTCGGAGCGCTTGTGTTCGCTACGATTATGACCACAAGGCAGCTGGTTAGCATACTGCTATCGTGCGCGTTTTTTGGGAATCCTCCGACCGCCCCTCAATGGGCTGGAGCCAGCATGGTCTTTGGAGCTCTCTATTTCAAGACCTACCTGAACTCAAAGAAGTCGAATCATCAAGGGGCACCCAAGTCCAGTCTACCTGTGGAAGATGCATCCACCAGCGTCAATAACGAGAAGGATCAGCTTGTCGACCTAGAAATTGGTCGGATAGATCCACCGACGGTCGTTGAGAAGTCGACTGCTTAAATCCATTTAAGTATAGATCCCACGATGATTGTACATACACGCCTTGGCGAAGAGTCAAGGCAGAGAGAAATTGATGTTTAGAACAGTGGCTATCTCTTACAAATCCTGATCGCCTTCGTTGAATGGGTCAAGACTAACGATGCCAGGGTTTTGTCTCGCATATCCTCTGGAAGGATGATTTACTCATGCAGGCTCTCTCGGAGGTACAAACAAGATGCGTGAACTCCCTGCTTTTTCATAGGTTTTTAATACGCTGCACATTACCCCGAGGGGTCCACTGTACTATTCTCATTCTTAACTCGCCGAGGAGCCGTTGATTGACTTCTTGTGCGGTATAAATTGTGCGAGATGATTTTCCCGCTCTCATACTGGTTACGCAAATCATTTGGACACGTAGCACAGTATTTGTGCCACCGTTGTAGGCTGTCGTAGGGACTGTGGATTTGTACCCCCAAAACTAATCGCTTTGTTTATGGTGTCAAACTAGGGTATCTAGTGAAAACGAATGCAGTATGACGAAGTGCCATGTATAACCAGATGTGTAACCTAGTTAGAGAACTCTAGAGAGTCGATTATACTTGTGAGAGTGGTGGAACCGTTGATAGACGGATGCATTGTGGTCCGAAGCTATCTGAAGGTAGGTACTGGCACTTGGTGGGCTGACTTTTTAGGGCATAAAAAAAGGAGATTCTATGCAAAGATAGATGTATGAGGTTGTCAGATTAGGTCTTCCAATTGCTCTAAGTGAAAGAGACCCTCAATAATTCTTGTAGGTCCCTTGCATTATTTTAGTTATTACAATGTTACAGATTCGTCCTTTTGACAATGTTGCCTTCTTTCATCACCATGAGTACATGGGAAGGATTCAAAAGAGACGAGAAGTTGTCAAGCAAGGGATTGGTCTTGAGAGCCACGAGGTCTGCATAAGCCCCCTGAGCTACTATCCCAATCTCGCCCTCCATGTTGAACAATTCTGCACAGGTGGTAGTTGCCGACCGGAGCGCATTAGCAGGACTTTGAACTCCACACCGTAGAGAAAACTCTTGTAACTGATACTTATGCATGGAACCCAATAGGTCGGATCCAAAACATATTTTCACTCCTTCCTTATCTGCTAATGCTAACGCTTCTAATCCTTTGGCAAGGAGGTCACTGACCTGTACAGGCAGGACACAGGTTCAGTATCACCAGCAGGGAAAGACTATTGGTCAATCAGAAGGATGATGGAAAGTTGTAGGGGCTGACCTTTTCAACTTGATCCAGGGGCATTCCAGATGCCTCTCCAATGCGCTTTATACAATCGTAAGTCACTAAGGTAGGCACCAGAAAGAAATTCCTCCGCTTCATAAGATCAATGCACTCCAGGTCGATATGCTGTTAAACCCACACAACCAGCAAACGCGAATTCAACACTCAGAATGAATGATACATAACAACACGTAGGCATGAGAGAAAGAATTAGGGGTAAATTGAAAGATACATTGCCGTGTTCAATGGAGCGGACGCCCAACTCCAGGCAACGCTTGATCGCAGGTGCAGTGTACGCATGAGCACACACATATTTGCCTGCATGACGAGCTTCCTCTACTATGGCTGATACTTCGTCTGCGGAGAACTGCACCCGAGCACATCGTAAGTCGTAAAGAACATGTACACGAAGGAGATGATAAAACCATTTGGTGACATAGCACATTGGGATGGAAGGATGGAGTTTCAAGGACCTGGAGGTTAGTAAGGCGATCAGTTGGTGAGGAAACTCCACCAGATGCCATTATCTTGATGTGGTGAGCACCTCTACGAAGCTCTTCCCGAGCGGCCAACCTAACTTGGTCAACACCATCACACACTCGTCCCAGGGATATCGGACAACAGCTGGGCACCCTGTCTTCTCCACGGAGTCGCATATCGCCATGCCCACCTGTTTGCGAAAGTGCGCCTCCACAAAACAATATGCGCGGTCCTGGGATCGTCCCTTCCTCCACTGCCTGGTTCAGATTTCAATGCATGAAGCATTAGTGTGGAAAACCCAGCGTGTTAAACACGAACTGAAGCACCAGAGTCGTACACTGGTATTGCCAAGTTAGATGCAACGCACCTTAGCAAGTCCCCAGTCGCAGCCCCCTGCATCTCGCACGGTGGTGAAACCACGCATCAACATGTCGCGAAGAATGATCGTAGCGCGTGCGGTCACCAGACTAGGTGGCAGCATGAGCAAGTCATGCAGGTTGGCCGACACCGCGGTCACATGGACATGGGCATCGCACAGCCCTGGTATCACGTAGCCTCCCTGGATGTCTATCGTCTTCGCCATTGCGGTTCCATCAACGCAGTTCGAGAAGAAAGTCAGGATGCAGAACAATCTGGTTACAATTTTCATACACAACTATGCACCCTACTTGCAACACTCAATTCTGCGAATGGTTTACTGGAGAAACGCAAAGATGTATAACCAAGACACTGTCGAGGCGGGGAAGTAGGAAAGCACCTGAGATACAGAGACGGGGGGAGGCGAATGCCCGACGTATGAAATCCGTTTGCCTTGAACCAAGACGTGCACTCCCATAGCCACTTGAGCCTCTCCAGCATCATCATCGTGCATACTAATGACATTGCAATTGCGCAACAACAATCCTCCGGCTCCTGAGTTGTCCGCAGCAGACTGCTCGCTGAGCCCCATTCCTGTTTAGTGAAGTGGATGCTCGGTAGAATGGAATTGGGGTTGAAGCAATTGAAGAAAGCGAACTTGAGTGATCGACGATTTGTCCAGGTGGTCAAATTTGCCTCACTGGGCGTCAATGTACTCCAGGGTTACATCCCCGACATTTCAAAATCTGGGAAATGGAGAACAATTCTGGAGGTTTAGCTTTCGAGAAATGCTGCTCCACAGATCATTTAAGGGCATTTTCACCAAAGCAATCCGGGCTGGGTCGCAAATTTGAAGATTGCACAATTGGCGAGTTAGTCAAGCTTATCGTCCTAGCCTTGCATGCAGATGACGCGCGTCGAGAAGTGAGTCGCCTGGAAGTGGCTCAAACGAGTGGGTTCTCTCACCATATTAATTCAACTTGGGAGGTTTACACCGGGAGTGCAAAAGATTTCAGGTTTGGATTTGAGAAACATCACTTGTGGATTTGGCATGGAAATTACATTATTCAAACGAGTTGGTTGAGACCAAAATAGCCGCTTCTACACCGCATCCTTTTGTGTACTTTTTGAATATGGCTCTAATTTAAATCTCTTGAATCCAGTTTCTACTCTTGGCTAATAGGATTACTTCATTGGGTCTGTACAGCTCCTATGTTGCACCTTTCATTGTAGGTTGACAAGTTGTCACAAACCTTCTCCGTGCCTCTCACAATGCCCATGATTGTACTCCTGCAACAACCAGGAGCCGTTCATTTTTAGCTGTTTTAGAGTATGGTAGCTCTTGGTTTAAACCAGATCAGTGAAGGGGAGTGCACCAATGTAGCGGAAATCGAAAATGCAATAAAATTGTGTACTCAAAATGTCTCTGTAAAATGTACTTATTTCTCTGATATCGGGAAAATATCCATCATCAGGAACGAGTGAGCCTTCCAACATTCTTCTCTTGATGTTCTTCTCTTACTCTCAGTTTTGTTCTTCCTTGATGCTCAACTTACTCCTTAACACTACTGTTGACATGATTTAGGTTGTTCTTGAGTTCCTATGTACTGTGCATTTCTTTTTCTCTAGGTTTGTAAGGCATCTTCTGCCTTACAAACTGCCAAATCAACTTCGACAACTTTTTGTATTATGATGACTCATAAGAATGTCAGAATCTTCACATCATTTTGATTATCTCACCTCAGTGGATCAGATCAGTGGTATCAGTTTTCAATTCGTGTCGGGGTCTCGTCATACAAGTTGATTGACCTTCGTAATTCGCTGATGCATAACTCTCTGACTTGCAAAATGATCGTGGCAAGGAACCTTTGTTTGCAGCGACTCCACGAAGTATCCGTGCTGCTTCACTAAAATGCGTTGACATATATGAATGTCAACGCATTCTATGTAATCTGCATTTGAAGAAGATGCCCAGCGATGGATAGAAATACAATTATCTCAAGATCTCACAAGGAATCGACATAAGTTCCACAGGTTTTTGGATCAGCAACCTTGACGTTAGAGTTTCTCACAGTCGGCGACTGGTGCGAGACTTGCCTACTCTCCAGCGAGTTTTATACATACTTAGTGGCTCATATCTATTTCCAATTTGTGTTTAGCCAACTGGTTCTGACCTCAGGGCGAGCAGATACGCGTGCGAGTTCTGCTACCTCAAGTTGTTAGATCCTCAGCTATTAATGCGAAGAACAGTACCGACCGCAATCTGTCGGAAAGTATAAACCCTGGGTTTCTAACATCGTCTCGGAGGAATAAACAGCTTTCGCAAGATCTGCTAAAGAGTGCGCAGTCACTGAAATCGTGTCAGTGGCAGAATTTGGACCGGTGCCGAAGCCAGAATTTATAAATATCGTGCAATATGCCGTTTGCATATCTTGTAGTTTCTAACATGATTATACATTTTCCTGCATCATATCAAGCGCTCAATTGCTACAATTGAGTTGTCCTTTTGTAAAATTAAGAGTTCTTAGTAAACCTTTTGTTTCTCAATGAAATTTGTAAACTCTAAGCACATGTTTAACGAATCCACCCAAAAAATCATAACAGTTTTTAAATAATAATTAGAAAAAAACTGTGTTATTTCATAGATGAAATTATGTGACCCTAAATCCTAGTGACCTTCACACTCCTGCCCAAAGACCAAGGATCGCAAACACTTGATCTCGAAGCAGTTGATTTGGTCCAGAAGGCTAATCGAATTACAGATACCTTCTTCATCTTCAACGAACGCAAACTCCGAACAGGAAAATCGATAAAAACTTCGATGGTTCAGCAGCACTAGGTCTGGAGGTCATCAGGATCCGAAGGACGTTGAGTAGCAAAATCGATATGACTAGGAATCAATGGGAATCAAGGTTGCTGTAATTGGAGCACTTGCAGGCGCCGGATGCGCACTACACGAACTTAGGTATCACGAATTACACGATCCCATTCGCGATCACGCTACAATCATGCACTTAACAATCCTGGTATCAGCAACGGTAGTCTGTGTCGACACACACATACACCTCATGATTGAACTCCATAAACAAGACCTTACAATCAGACTCGATGACCTAGCACTCGACAATCCTGGCATCAACCCACGCCACCCGCTAATCTGCTTTGACATGCACATGACAATCCACTCCACAAGTGTAGTCCACGACTATACTCAATTATCCTGCACTGAACGACCTTGCTCTCGAGGAATGGTAATGTGGGTCAACAATCTGATGTCGGGCAAGCTGCAGTTCTAGCGAAGGTGCGGCATTCGATGGTCCTTGAGCGCACCACCGGAACATGATTTGTGGGGCCGCGGAGTTTTCGAGTAAACAACTCACTGGTCCAGCGCTGTTCACGCCTCATACCTGGAAAGCCGGCGCGTGGACACCCTAAACCTAGAATGCAGCCGCCTCCAGTACCGAAAACACAGAAACCAACACCACGGAAGTTTTGGGTTAGTTGTCAAGTCTAGGAGAAATCTCAAATTATGCCCAGCATTAGTGCGCTTACTGTAAAAGTGCAATTATTACCACGAGGTATAAAAAACAATTGGAATCTTTTTAATATTTACAAGGCTGAGAATTGACCTGTGATCTGTGACTCGTTGGAATGCGCAGTGCTCCAATCTCTATTTACCCAGTAAACCTGAAGAAAGTTAAAGTGGTCATGGGTGTTGCGACTAAGGTGCTGGATGTCTTCGTATTGGCCCACAGGATTCTGATTACGTCACAATAAGTAGCATCCCGCTTTGATTATCTTCAGATATATTCTTTACAAAGTTCTGTGCATGCTGAATATTGAGACAGAAGAATTGAATTAAACCGATGTACAGTGAAACCCTGAAAGCCTAGGAGATGTTCAGTTAGCAGTCTCAATTCTTCAAGAGTACGTTTTGCTTCCCGCTCTGAAGCGTTGAACGAATCCATGCTTGGCAATTAAGGTGGTCTATCTCATGTGCTCTTTTATTTCCTATCATTGTGTCTGCTTGGATAGAGTATGTAGCTGAGGACGTACTAGTTAGCCAAACGCAATGTAGGGTAGAGCGATACTGGCTCGCCTGGCGGGTCAAAGGCCTGCCATAGGTCGCATATCAAGGATCATAGCACGTATTCAAAAATATTGGTCGTGATAACCCTTATCTGGTAGCCAAAGTGCCCTTCCTAGTCGTGCTGATGATCGTAGAAGATAAGAATTGTGAAGTTTTAAGGTTGGGATCTCGCCTACTCCGACAGAGTTAGTTACATCACAAACCTAGAGACCAACCTGATTGCGTCTAGGGCGTGGATGTAGAGTCGGGCTTTCGACATGGATGCATGAAGAGCGGAGAATCTACTAAAAATAGCATATCCAGGCTTTTGTCATTGTTCAATAACATTGAACAAAACAGATCTCGGCGTTCATTCCAAAGTCCCAACGTTGACTACTTGGAAGTAACAAAACTCTAGTGTCTTCACAAATATATTTGACAAGGGTTTCCACAGACATTGATAAAATGTTAACACTGAAATTCTATTGCTAAACACCGTTAACACTTCAACATCGTCACCTAACACTCATTCGGCAAGCATTAAGCACTCTCCACCATGGCCATACCGAACGGCCGAAAGACAAGCCCATATATGCTTTGAACTAATTCTTTAAAAATGTTACCAATACATGTAGGAAGCTACATTGTAGTGAGCGGCAACTACACATGAAATACAACCCAAACGTCATAAATCTACATCTCATCCTAAATAATCTGCCGCCGAAAGATAGAGATGCCGCCAGAAATGCTACCAAAGAGCTTGTCCGCCGTAAAATGGAGTATAGAATTCTAGAGTCCTCTACTGATTAGCGGCAAGTACCTCCAGGATGAGGTCGGCAGCATTGCCGACCGTCACAACCTTATCAGCATTCTCCTGCTCAAATTGGATATCGAACTTTTCCTCTAGGGCCATCATGATCTCCACAGTGTCCAGCGAGTCGGCACCGAGGTCAACGAACTTCGAGTCGGGGGTGATGGCATCCTTTTGGCAGTCTAGCTGCTGGGCAATGATCTTCTGAATGATGGTGAATGTATCATCATTCTCTTTGGGAGCCTCCTTTCCGGCAGCCTACGCAACACAAGTAAATAAATAAATAACACCACATTTCGATACAAGCAAGAAACGGAATTTCATCCAGGAGAAAATGAAGGAATGAGCAACAAAGGAGAGGATTTGGGACGCACAGCATCAGCAGAGGCGCGGATACAGGGCACCATGCGAGAGTGGCTGGAGGCGACGGCGAAGCGGGGGAAGGCAACCATGGAGGACACAACGCAGGTGGGGCGAAGGCCGGAGAAGGAGACACTCCTGGGCAAGGCCGCAGAGGTAGCAGCGGCGGCGACAACAGCGAGGGAAGCCATGGCGGCGGGGTAAAGGGCGAGGAAAGGAAAAAGGGAGGAAGAGGAAGGAAGGAGTAGGAAGTAGGAAGGGGGAAGGGGAAGGAGGAGAGGGTTCGAGGCGAGAGCGGCAGCGAGATGTGAGCAAATGAGACTAGAAGGGTAGCCACGCGAGGACATAAAACCCCGACGCTGCGATGTAGTCGAGGGGCCACTCCCGTACTGGCAGGGATGCCCAATCTGTGCTGCCCCTGCCCCTGCCGCTGCCGCAACACATGCCGCTCTGTTTGCTGCTCCGTTTCCTGCTCCGATCGAGATCCTGCACAGTTTCGTTGCACACTGTGCGTATCGTTGCGTCGCGTTGCTCGGCCTATCCTCTCACATCGCGGATCCAGCGTCTGTCCGTTGGGCATCCGCGAATTACGACCATCCAGCCTCAGCAAATCATTCGTCCACGCATCCACCAGATATTCATTCATCCATTTATCCATCCATCTGGAAGTCCCGGCGTCCTCGCTGCCGCTCGCGGCCTCTCGCGCTTTCTGGAACGCTCGCTTTCTGGGGCTTTTGCTTTTTGGTGCTTACGCGGTGTTGCAATACTTTTCTTGTCACAGTGATTGCGAGGGTGAGTTTACAATGTTGCTGAAATGCTTTCTGCAAACTTTTGCTTTCTATCCATATCTGTGTTTAACTTTAAGAGATAGGATTGTTTCTTTTTCTGCTTCATAGTATTATGTGTGTTACATTTTAATATTCCTATTTTGGCATTGACTGTCTTTGGTACATATTGTTTGTAATATTGATTACAGAAAAACAGTTATGTACTAAGATAGGTATAAATGATTATAAAAAATAAATATTAAAAAAACCTCACAAACTATACTTTAGAGTTATATGTACATTTCTTTCTTAACTTGAGAGACCTTATGTGTAAGCAGTTGTTTCTATTAAAAGTAATAACACTTATTTTTTCAATGATTGACTATACTAAAATTAATTTATCATAATTATCAATATTATTAGCATATATAAAGAGAGACATTAATTGGTAACATTCTGATTATATATAACTTCTTCAATTATTATTATATTTTTAGTTGCTAAATATAAATAATTATTAAAATTTTGTTAATTACTATAATTTTAATACTAAATTAATTTATATAATTAAATATATAATATATTTTTTTATTGCAATTTATACACATGATTTGATTAAGGTACAAAATCTATCAAATTCTATGCATTTAGCAAAAAATAATAATAATACTAAAATAGAATTTGTAATTACTTATAATTATTAGTTATATAAATATTTATCTTATAAAATTCTTTAAACAATTTTCTTATCTAATTTTTTAATTGTATTTAAATCCATCTCAATAATAGATTTATTTATTATCTTGTTTTTATTTTGTAACAATCTAATTTTAAAGAAATATACATTAATATTTATAAGTATGATTTTAATATAGTATTTTAATTTATTTGGTACTATCTCTAAATGAGAATTAATAACTTATATAATAGGAGATATTTAATTTCAATTGATTAAAGCACTAAAATATTATTAAGTAAATGAACAAGTTTTTTGAAAATATTATAAAATATAAAATTTTATTTTATTTAGTTTGATATTAAAAAAATAGAATTAAATCAATTTAATGAATCAAAATATTATTTATTATTCCTTTATAATAAAAAAAATATAAATATATTATATAAATAACTAAAATACTTAAATTAAAAAATGGTGGAATTTGCATGCACTATATTTTTTATTATTACATATAACCATAGACAATTTTATTGTTCCAAAAAACTTATAATAAAATTTGTTTATTTTTTGCTTTAGTTTTTTATATTTTTATATTTTTTGTGACTAAAGTTATATATACAAATTAAAAATATTATTAAAATTATAAAACAAATTATAAATAACATTATTAAAAGATGGCATAGTAAATTAATAACATTGTATGATTTAACTATAGAGTGATTACATTATATCTTTTTAAAATTAATGATAAATACAAATGAAATTATATGTATCAAATTGAATCTACATATACTACTTAAAAAGGAAAAGAAAAAGATTTTTTTTAATAAATAATAAATCTTATAATAAAATATCTAAGTTGTGAATACTTATGTAAAAGTTTTTAAATCCATGAAACTTCTAAAAGATGTCTTTATAACCAATTAATGCATCAAATAATTTTTGTAAAATTAACTCATAAACCTAAACATGTTGATATTATTTCAAAGAATATTAATAAAAAATTAAAAGCATGTAATACAAAATATTAATACACAAATTTAAAAGATAGAAAAAAAAGTGATTATATATATATTTATGGTTTAATTTTTAAAAGTATAAAATATTTTTTAATTAAGATAATTATAAAAAATAAATAAAATTTTAATTTTTAAAAAATATTAGAAACTTGACAAAAAAATACTATTGATAAAGTTTTTTGAATTATGATCTAATTTATGCACTTAGAAGGTATTACCATTTCAAGATTTTTATTAAAATTATTACAATATAAGGCCAAAGTAATACTTTTGATTTATAAGTTTATAACACTTTAAGATTTTTAACTTTTTTTTATTAATATTGAAACTAGAGACATAAATTAGTATAGATATGTAATGAAATTTGGAAAAAATAATTGTTTTGAACTATGATAAAGTTAATGCACTATCTACTAATTATAAAAATTTATAATAATACCAACATCTCCAAGTATTTTTAAAATTCAACTTATATGAATTTAATACAATATATTTTTTTTCATATTTTTGTAATTATTATATTTATTGTAATTAATTTTTTTTAATAATAAGACCAAGTAAAGTTTTTTATAAATTTGTAAAATAATTAAAAAATAACTTCTAAGTCTTGTGAAGAAAACAAACATAAGGCTTATTTTAATTATCATAAGGATTTTTTTAATATTATTTATTTAATTATTACAAATTTGAGGTATATAAAAATAATCTCATTATATTTTATATAACCGAAATTAATCATGTAGTATTTTAAGTTATTTTCTATGATTATTTATCAATTAAAAGAAAATCTTTTTTTTGTAATTAATTTACAAAAAAAATACACACCAAATTCAATGAATAATACAATAAATATAAAAACTTGTATAGAGTTGTAGATGGTAGAAGTTGTACTTTAACATCTTGTACAGTAAATATACATATTAGTACTTAAAATCGGAAATAAGTTAATTAATCAAAAAAATAAAGATTAAAAATTAATTTTAAAATTTTAATTGATGTTAGAATTATTTTTAATCAAAATAATATAAATTGAATATCAAATATTACTACCAATAAACTAATTTAATTAATAATATCATATAATATTATTATAAAAAAATTAGAAGGTGTTATTTATTATTTATTTTTAAAAATCCTAATTAGTTATTTTTTTATTTTAAGATTATAAAAAAATTCTATATATTTAAATAAAATATTAAATAAGATTTCTTTTTATCTAATTTTATTAATAATATATATATATTAAAATTAAATATAAGAATATTAAATTTTGAATCATTTAAATTTTTTTAAATATCTATTAATATTTTATCATTATTTTTAATATAAGTCCATCATAAGTCCTCAATCTCCTCTTTTATTCTATTGTTAGATCCTATGCTTGTTACAACTATTTGTCTTTCTAAAGAAATCAACAACCATATTTATAAATGTAATTGAAGTATTAAGTCTCTTTTTCTATTTAAAGATAATTTTAACTATGAACATAGAAAAAAAAACCATATAAAATTTATCAAATTTGGCATATGGTAAATAAAATAAGAAAAGAAATACAGAAAAAGAAGAAAAAAATAATACAATCTAAAATACATATAGTTATAGATTTTATGTCTTATTTTCTTGTAGTAATGCAATTTAGATTTGCTATTGGATTATAGAGTAGCAAAAAATTTCAACTAAATTTGATACCTTATAGAAGTTTCAAATATAAAAGATATACTTGTAAATTGTGCATCAAGAAACAAAAGGTCTTGGATATGTATATGTATGTAGTTCTTAAAAATATGTTTATGATAACATTATTTAAGTAAATAGAAGTAAATAGAAGTATATAGAAATATATTAAAAAGATAATATCTTCTTTAAGAAGCTTTGAGGATGTTTCTTAGATGCAAATTAAATATTTAAACTTTTATTGATATATTGTGGGACTATTCAAACTTGTACCACAAGTTTCTTATTTTTAGGAAGCTGTGTTGGAAGCAATTTACAACTTTACAATTGGGCCACAAGCCTTGTAATCTCTGAGAAGCTTCCACAAGACCTTCTTTGTAATTAGTATATATAGATATAAGATTGAGGCCATGCTTAATCTTGTTAACATCTTTTTTGAGTTCCAGTCTTGATTCAAGACTCTCTAGTCTCTTTGTACTTGACATTATCCATTTTAATTCCTTTCTATCTTATAATTATCTCTTCTTTTTTTAATTTCTTTCTTTTTTAGTGATACATGAGTATACTGTCTAGATTCATGTCCTTAATACATTAAGTCCAGCTATATTTCTTTTTCTCTTCTAATTGAATTTTTTTAATAAAAAAAACTAAAATTCTACTTTAATCTACATTTTTTTAAGCAACATTAAATATATAATATATTCTTGTTTAAAATAGTTTAAACTTCTTGAAATTAAAAAATATCTTTAGTATTTATGTTTAAATAATAATTTTATTAACACAATATTGTGGTATATAAATTCTTGTTTGAAAATATACCAAATAAATGGTTATAGAAAGAAAATTTTTATGGCACCATAATTATCTTGTTATTCTAAAAAAACTCCTTACAAACCTCAATTTTCATAATAATCCAAAATTTTAATTAATTTTAAATCCTAAACTTTATCAAGTCTTAAGAAATTCTAACAAATCCTAAACTTTAATCAATATATTACAACAAGAAATTAGATTTAATTAGATTGTTAGATTTATCACAAATTATACATAATATTGTTTCTTTTTATTATTTATATAGTTACAAAATTTTAAATTGATTCAACTTATTAATAAATATACCTTGAAATTAAACCTTTATTGTTATCACTTTATTTTTTTACTTCTAATTTGATGAAGACCTTCAACCACTAAGTCTCTTAATTTACTTAACATATCAACTATCAATTTTTTTAAACTTAACATACAACTTGGTCTCATTGTCTTCTATTTATATCTTAGATGTTAGTTTTATTCAATTTATAATATTTAAATATTTAAAAAATTATCATTAAATTTAAATTATTAAACTTACAAATTTCTTATATATATAATTAAATATATTTTAGACATATTTTTTTAATCATAAATAATCTAAATAGCATGGTGTTTGCTTATACCTTTACACAATTAAAAAAAATCAAGCATAGATAAAGCATAAAATAGAAAAAATAGATTAAAAATAATATTGTATTATTATTGCCTTTAAATCATTGTTGCTATCAAAATCTTAATTTTTTTGTCTTTTTAATGGTCTTTTCTTTATCATAACTCCTACAAGTTTTATAACCTTAGAATTATCTTAAAGCTAGTTCTCTAACCACATCTCCTAATCTTCCAAAAATACTTTTGTTTGTAGCAATTCTTTGTTTTTGTGCCTTAGAATTAGATTTTGACCTTGTCTTTTAAGTGGTCATTTCTTGGATATCAATTCTACCAATTGTATGAACCTAATCTTAATTTTTCTATAGAAATAACTATGTTATTTTTTTACTAACTTTATTTCATCTTAACCTATTTTAAATTCTATCAAGGTATTATTTTATTTTATTTATTTATTTATTTATTTTTTTAATACAAAGTACATTTTAGAACAAAAACACAATAACTTAGCTTAATCTACTAGCTAATATGGTTCAAGAAAAAATGTATAAAATTTGTAATAGATTCTATTTAAAGTTTTTGAATCTTTATCAACTTTTTTACCAAGTTGTCATATTATTATAACAAATACATATATTACTTATGTAAATAGAAGTAAGTAGAAGTACATAGAGACATCTTAGGTAAATAATATCTTCTTTAAAAAACTTTAAAAAAGTTTCTTAGATGCATATTAGATATTTAGACTCTAATAGATATACCATGTAGCTATTAAAACTTATTATACAAGTTTCTTAGTTTTAAAAAGTTATTGAAAGCAACCTACAACTTCATACTTGAGCCATAAACCTTATGGTATTTAAAAAACTTCCACATGACCTTTTTGATAGCTAGTATACATAAAAGCAAGATTGAGGCTATTCTTAATTATATCAACACCAATTTTGTATATAAGTCTTCGCTTAAGATTCTCTAGTTTCTTTATAATTAACAATATCTATTCTAGTTCCTTTTCTATCATATATTTATTTCTTCTTTAATTATTTTCTTTCTTTTAGTAACACAAGAGTATATTGCCTTCTTAATATTTTATCCAGATTCATATCCTTGAAAATAATAATATAACAACAAATCCTAAAAAAAATGGTTGTATTTGATGATAAATAAGAAGATGAAGAAAAATAGTGATTAAGATTAATAAAAAAGTAATTTTGTATATATTACAATTGCACTATGATATTTTATTTATGTAGAAAAAATTAAAAATTAGAAAGAAAGAAACAAAATCTATGGAAATAATAGAAGATAAAAGTAAACAATTTAAAGATTTAATGTAGAATAAAAGCAAGTTGTAGTTGCAATTAAATATTGCATTGTACTATTGGAGCATTTATGATTCTAAACTAGATGTGTCCAAAACAATAGTTTGTTGAAATTCTTGGTTTTTTTTTTTTTTTTTTTTTTTTTTTATTCAAAAGAATCTGTATCAAATCAATCTTTAATAAAATTCTATTAATTCTAAAACACAAACCCTAATTAGACAAAGAAGTCTTTAAAATAATTATAATAAAAGATCTTCCACCTAAAACATTAGTGTTAGAACATGTTTATCTCTATATTTTAATTTTGTTCTAAAAATAATTCAAAATCCTAATATAAGACTTACTTACAAAGCACATACAATACAAAGTGCAATAGTATTGCCATAGATTAAGAATTATTTGGAATCTGAGTTTTTATTAATAAAAATTAAATTAATTGTGAATTAAAATAGAAGTGAATAAATAATTGTGCAGCCATAATTATATGTGTGGCTATTGTATGAAAAATTAAGTGGATATTAGAGTGACATTTTGTCACCTTAGAATTGTTATATAAATTCACACAATCATGACCTATAGAAACATGTATCACAAATTTTTATTTTTATTGTTGGTATTATATACTTAATATTTTTAATATTAATACTGAAATATGTTTATAGAGTGCATCATTGTTGTTTAATTTTTAAAGTCAAAATCCATAAACATTTGTTTTACATTTTCTTCATTAACAATCTACACTGTTAGTGTACTAAATTTTTATAGCATTAACTGGAAATACTCATGTTGAAAAACCAATCAGTCTTTGCAACAAAACCAAAATTAATCATATTGTATACCTTAATTCATCCCTTTGAATAAAAAAGAGTTTAAAGTTTCCATGAGAAGAGCAAATTTTCACAGAAGGAAGTCATTGCACTAAATGAAGTCCCTTTGAAAAACCAAGTCATTGCATACACACTACTTATATTATTACAAACTTATTACAATTAGATTCCTGACCTTTAAAAGGAATTAATTATAACATAAAATTCTGTTAAATGTACATAGACTAGCGTAAACAGCATACGCTATATACATATACATATACACGGAGAAACAACACGTATGATATATGGACATGGGCTCATACGATACATACAAAATACGAGCGACGAGGAGGGCGGGGACGGCTCCGACCTGCGGCGAGATGCGGAGCGAATTGAAGCTTCTGCATCGCTTCTGGGGCGTCGTCGACGAAATCGCGTGGTGGAAGCACCTCGTGCTCTAGAGCTAGCATTGTTGTGCCTTCTGGAGAAAAAGATTCCACGAGAGACAGACGAGTTTCGTTAGTGGGGTATCGTCATCGTCGCGATGGTCGCGGTGATCGTGGATTCGTCAGCTGCGAAACGAGCAGAAGAGGTATTGTGATCACCATCGTTGCTTCACCTCTACAGAAGAGGAAAGACGCTGACGGGTACTTGCTTTTTATTTTTGCCGATCGCGTCGTGCGGGTTTCCGTTAGTTGGAAACACCACGTGGGGCCCTGTTGTTGACATCTGAGTACTTGGGACTTTGTGTCCTGATGCGCCTCCTTTTGACTCTCTTGCTCTCTCTCTCTCCCCCTTCCCTGAGTTCCTCCTGTGTCACGCTGCACGTCACCCCCCCTTCCCCTCTTTATGTCATCTGTCTCTTCCACTCCTCGCTTAGTTTCTCTTCCTCTCCACCCCGCTCTGAATTCGCCACATCTGCTCTTGTCATGCGTGGTCCCCGATTGCCTGTCTCCCCAACCTCTTGGAACTCTATGTCTGCTGTAGGGTTCCCTGTTTAAAGTGTTGCCGATATAAAGCACGACTCACTGTCGACGAGCGGCCCGCGTGTGCTGGGTTCTTGGAGATCTTATGGCGTCAGCTGCCTCTGTACCACGTGCTTTTTGTGGATATGGCATTTATCACCTTGTGAGGTTCGTGTGCAACCTCTGCCATTTCGAGAGGTGCAATGGGTATTGTTTTAGAGCAATTGCCTTTCTATGGATAGTTTCCCAATGATTACGATGCTGTCAATTACGTCCTCTGTTCCGATGGTAACATTGTCCTATGTTCCTGGACCCTGCGGTGGGTTGCTAAGTGCATAGATTGTATGCCAATGACCATCGATGTTGGATCGGAAGCTGAACAGCAGGACTTTACCCTAATTCAATTTGCAATCTATCTCCTCGAAATTCTGTGGTCTTTTCGCGACGAGGATTGGACATCTTGCAGTAGACCAGTGCTACTCTATTGCAGAGGCTGAAATTGAGATTTGACCATACGTTCCTTAGAGCACAATTCGAGATCCCGCAGATGCGATGATTGTTTTCCCAACTGGCTCCTTTTTGGATCTCTGGAATCTGAATGCAGTAGATATATCTCCTGAAGTCTGTTCTTTCGCTGTGAACGATGTGGGAAAGAGCAACCGCAATTCAGTGTTGTGGCAAATTTTAACTTTCGCATGCATTTGGGAATGTCATGATCTCATGAATGTGAGGTATTCTTGTAGGAGGAGCTGTAGGGTGAATGCACAGATAGGTTCTGAAAAGTAGAATTGTAAGCACGGTGAGAGATTTGACAATCTCATTAATCTCCTTGTGATTTTGCAGTTTGGTGTGCAGCTAAGGATCTTTACGACTCCTTCCGTTGCAGAGATATAACCCTCAGGATGTTTCAATGCAGTTAGTGAGAGATCCTCATGCCTATTCTCATATAGGAGCACCCGTATGTAGTCCGATTGCAGGGTCGCCCGCACCATGTCTTGGGTTACAGGCTGGAAGAGGCAGGTGGATGCGTTCCATCTGACTCTTGGCTATGGTGACCAGGTCCAATCTCCCAATCTGGAGTTACTTAAGAATAGCCAGCATTTGAAGTCCGACATCGGCAGCGACCTCCTCTCGTCTTGCAGGTATCGGGTTGAGCTCAATTGGTCTGCTGGCGACGATGAAGATCAAGTGGTTCTGAAGCTCCAGTCCCTAATTATGATAACACTGCCGGCTCCTCAAGACGATATCCATGTGTCGTTTGCACTCACACCACCAACAAATGAGGAATCGGGATATCACGTCGAAAATGAAATCTTCAAGAAGGTACAAATCAAAATGGAAGTACAGAAGCGGGGGGAGCTTCTCCGCGTTGTGTCACTGTCGAGGACAGTGGGTTCAGGACCATCAGGAGATGGACTGAGTGTGCTGACAAGGTTGGTCGCACCAGGATCATCAGTTGACCACGTTGCAAGAGCGACGGTTTCTGAGGAACTTTTGGGCTACAGTCGAAACTATCGATCCATTACCATTCTCAATCTCTCAAATTGCTTCCTTACTGTAAGCTCCGGTGCGACTTTTTCAATCCATAGAGTTTGTAACGTTCCTTCGTTTATCGCACGGTAAATGCATGACGTGGTCTGTACTTTCTGTGCTGTGTCATCAACACTTGCTTTCCAGGCGCTTCTTAGGGCTTCGAGTACGATTCTGTAGCGTTAGCATCACGAATTCAGTATCAGTTGTGAATGTTACCAACATTACCTGCGTCATGGCTTGAATCAGGCTTTGCAAGGTTGGAGTTGCTCATGACTAAAATATCTGCCTAGCCCTCCTTGCATGTTGCTCAAAACGTTGTGGTTGTGAATATGCAGACCATACCTTCGGACTTGATGAAGCTGCCATTGCTAGAAAAATTATACTTGGATAACAATAAACTCACACTATTGCCTCCAGAAGTTGGACAGCTCACACGGTTGCAAGTGCTTCAATGTGACCATAATGCACTTGTGTCTGTTCCAGGTATTCTGCGAAGCCTCGACCCTCGTCGTAATGGTAGATTTATTTCTGTTTTCTTTTTCAGTAGTTTTATTTTGTCTGTAAATACGTCTTACATGGTAATGTGTTGCAGCCGAGCTTCGGCAATGTATCGAGTTGGTGGAGCTTTCACTTGAATATAACAAGCTAGTTCGCCCTTTATTAGATTTCAGGTGAGCATCTACATGCTTTTGAACTCGATTAACTTAAAAATCATACCTGTGTTTGACCCAGTGTATTGAGTTACCGTACTCAGAGGTAAGGCTAGGCGGGAAATAGTCCGAATTTTCAGTGGAGGTGACACGTGTCATCGTGTGAGTGATCGGAGCCTACGTAAAGGTGATGTGGCTTGGAACTGGTATCAGGATTTGCCATCGAAGACTATCACCAAGTGTGCATGGTTTCCAAGTATTCTCAGTTGTGGAGCTTCACCTAGCATAACAGGGATTCTGATGGAGGGTCTATTCTGGTGCCCTCATTATCAGGGCTATATCCAAGCTACGAATATTACGACTTTTTGGCAACCCTCTGGAGTTTTTACCAGAGATAATTCCTTGCGCAAACTTGCGTCATTTGTCTCTTGCCAATGTCCGCATTGAGGGTGATCAAGATCTCTCTACCATCAAAGTTGACATTGAGGTGTGCTTTTACAACTTTGGCTTGCGGTTTTCGTGGTGATCAATCTTGTCAAGTTTGAAGTTGTGGGCTTTACTGTTAAAAGTTGGTCAAAATATATGTTATTGTTCGTTTTCTAATCTAGTGACAAATGAAGTCATGAGCGTGGCCAGAGGGCTGAGAAAACTGGATTGTCAGTGCCCTGTTTGCTGTCGCCCTCCACCCGGAATCGCGGCTTCAAATTATTTGGTCATAGTGACTTATTGAAGGAAAAGTGAATTATATGTATCTAGAGTTGCATGTATGTATTTAAGAAAATTGATGAAATTGATTGGGATGAAAACCACTTTTTTATTTTTTTACCAATCTTGATGCAGGCTGAAGCAGCTTCGTATTTTGTCGCATCGAAACACAAATTGAGTGTGTTTTTTGCTCTCATATTTCGGTTCTCATCTTGCCAACATCCGCTGCTAGCATCTGCTTTGGCAAAGATGGCGCAAGATGATAGCAATCGGTCTGTCATTGGCAAGGACGAGGGTGCTCTCCGTCAACTTCTTAGCATGATGCTTAGTGACGATCCTCACGTGGTTGGTTATGCTTCACCGAAGCTCAGTGTATCAATACAGTTTTGTTTAGATGTAGCAGCTTTTGTTGTGGTCAATACGAACCTCTATTACTACATTGAACATTCTTATGCATACACTGTGCTAAGCATGTGCTGGCGTCTTTCTTTGTGAAGGTGGACCAAGCGTGCGTAGCGTTGGCATCGCTTGCCGTAGATGGAGCAGTGGGAGTCCGCTTGATGCGGGCAGATTTGGTGCAAGCTATTGAGATGGTGTTACGCAACACAAGCAATGAAGACGAATTGCTTATATCTGTTTTGCAGGTCCTGATGAACTTGGCCTTTACTTCTGATGCTGTTGCATCTCGCGTCCTCACAAAGGAGATACTCAGGCGACTTAAAATATTGTGTGTTCATAGAAGTACCGAGGTTTGTACTAACCATTCCAGAGGAGAACTTTGTTCCACATTTGATGCGATTGATTCTCATCATTAAATGGTCATTCAGTGTATACGAACGTTAGTTGGATATTAGCTCTTCCCGGGTATATACGATATTTGGACCTGTTGAAGCGCATTAAGTCATCACACACTGAATGACCCTGTGTTGCTTTATGCTCAAGCAGGTGCAGCGACATGCTCTTCTGACTGTAGGTAACCTAGCATTTTGCTGGGAAAATCGACGTACCTTAGTTGCATCTGAAAGTTTGAGAGACCTTCTGTTACGTCAAGCTTCTGGTACCAATGCACTAGTATGTAAAGCTGCTGCTCGAGCATTGGCCATCCTTGGTATGTTCCTCACAATTATGTGCACCAAATCAGCGTAGTTCTCAGCATGCATCAAATTGCTTTTACTCTTGTTAATCTCCTCGGTTGTTGCACAGTTGTTGAGAATGTACAAGTGTCCTTCTGTTGATGTTCAGCTCCTTTTTCGTTACCTGCATGGTTATAGCAGCTCCTATGAAATGAATATATTGCTATCCTGTTTAGTTCGAATTTTGTTAATTAGTGCTCTCTCAACGTCCCAGGATCCTTTTGAGCGTTTATGAGGGTCAAGTGTAAGTTGTTCCGTTTGCATGCAGGTGAAAATGAGTATTTACGGCGGGCAGTGCGGGGCCGGCCCTTATCCAAACGAGGGTTGCGGATTTTATCTATGGATGGTGGGGGCATGAGAGGAATGGCCACTGTACAGATGTTGAGGAATATTGAGAAGGGAACAGGTCGAAGAATTCATGAGATTTTCGATCTTATCTGTGGCACATCTACTGGTGGGATGCTTGCTGTGGCTTTGGGTATTAAGCGTATGGACCTTGATCAATGCGAAAACATTTACAAGTCATTAGGTAAACAATGTAGATGTAATTGTTTACTTATTTTTTTTTGGGAGCTTTCTAGCTTCTCTTCGTTTTTCATTTTCCTTTCAACTGATTTTTGCTAATCATATTAGGAAATCGTTCTCCGGTTAAATAATTGTGAACAAGACACTAGTGGTAGCTGTAACTTCTAACCTATGCAGTTTTCCTCTACTTTGATTAGGTTTTTGTCGTGTAGACCCTGTTGAGCTACAGTTGTGATAGCATTGTTAATGGCGGCTGCAGGTAAGTTGGTATTTGCCGAGCCAATTCCGAAAGATAATGAAGCAGCCACATGGCGCGAAAAGATCGACCAGGTCTACAAAAGCTCGTCACAGAATTTCCGTGTCGTGGTTCATGGCTCAAAGGTAGCTAACTTCATATGTAATACAGTAGCTAAAGACGATTAATGTTTACCATCAATGTCTCCTTACTCTTTATTTACATGTCTGCAATTATCTTCACCGTGTTGTATGCTTCGTAAGTTGAGTTCATTGTGGCTCTCCAACGTTCTAACGTGGTCGAGTGACATTGATGGGGCATTCTTGTGGGGCTTCATAACAGCACAATGCGGAGCAATTTGAGCATTTGCTGAAAGAGATGTGCGCAGATGAGGAGGGGGATTTACTAATTGAATCGGCTGTGAAGGGCGTTCCAAAAGTTTTTGTTGTTTCTGCTCTTGTTAGTGTTACTCCTGCTCAGCCGTTTGTGTTCCGCAATTACCAGGTATAAGATTTTGCCACAAATATTATCTTCTTTTCTTCAACTGCCTTTTTATTTATTTTTATTTTTTGTAGTTTGGACGATAATATCTGCTGCGTCTTCTTCCAGTTCTAGCTTCATGTGCCTCGTAGTTGCTATGAAAGAACGAGTTCTCTTCATAATTGTGATTGTGGTTGTAGTATCCTCCAGGAACTCCTGAGACAGCACCCTGGTCCAACGATGGGCCGGCAGCCTCAGTTTCTGGCACTCCGGCCACCGCCACCCCATTAACCACTCAAGTAGGACCACGAAGAAGTGCCTTCATAGGTAGCTGTAAGCATCGAATATGGGAAGCTATTCGTGCATCATCTGCAGCTCCCTATTACCTCGATGACTTCTCACAAGGTATATTACCGTACATGATAGCAGTACAATACGTGTGTGAACATTGGTTTGGTTAGCAGTGGTTTTAGAACCGGAGGTTACTAAATTTCAAAATCCACTATTTTGGGTGCTGGCAGAGTCCAATCGGTGGCAAGATGGTGCAATTGTCGCCAATAATCCAACCATTATTGCCTTACGTGAAGCGCAGCTTATATGGCCTGACACTCAAGTTGATTGCCTCGTCTCTGTGGGCTGCGGTAATGTCCCTACAAAGGTGTGTACTCTACTCTGGTTTCACGTCCATGAGGATCATGTCTTTTTCTCAATTATTTATCATGTGAATATGTGATTGGCTCTCTACTATGTAATCCAAAGTCATTCGATTTAAGCTTTGTGGTTGAGGTTCAAAGTTGGCACGTTATATTGGCCATGTCTAATGTTCTGCATTTTTTGGTCATCCTTGAACCAGCTTTTCCCTTTAATTGACGTCAAACCTCAGTATGACATATGAGCAGCGCTGTTTCAAGTTCATTGATCTCAAATTCGTTAAATAATACCTGTAGGCACGCGGCAAAGGAGGATGGAGATACCTGGACACTGGCCAGGTACTAATTGAGAGTGCCTGCTCTGTTGAGAGGGCGGAAGAAGCTTTAGACACTCTTCTGCCCATGCTTCCAAACCTCCAGTATTTTCGCTTCAATCCGAGTAAGAAAATATAAATTATTCAGTCTGCTGTATCCATTACAGTAATATATGGTTGGTTATTTAAGGCAGAAGTTATTTTTGGTTCGAAGTTACTAAGCTTTTCATGTGAAATCGTGTATGATCTTTGTACTATACGTAAGTGGTTTTTTTGGCTCAAAAAGTACTGTGAATCAACCCTTGCCCTTGAATATCTGTGACATGTCATGCTTTCTTCTGAATGTGTTCATTAACACTGCATGTCAATCTATGCATGACTGTCGCTCTGAACATTCTGTCGTTTGGTGCAGTTGACGATAGGTGTGATATGGAGCTTGATGAGACGGATGCTGCCGTGTGGTCAAAGTTGGAAACCGCCACTCAGGAATACGTGGATGCAAATGCTGCCGTATTCCAGGCTGCGTGTAATGCACTTTCACCACTTTCGCAAGCAGATGGTCTCTGGCATGACAAAGCTCGCTCTACACGAGGGGGTTCCAGAGGCTCACAGCTTGGAAAAGGTTTGTTGCTTTTTAATTTAGAATTATGCAACTTTTTCTACTCAGTGTCATAGTATCACAGTGTTACAGTATACTTCTGACCTTGCAAGATGCCACTTGGCCTTCATTTCTTACTACAAGCATCATTTCAAATGCATCGGGATGTCATGAAATCTTTTGTGAAATTTCTTCTTATTTAGTAGGTAACTCGTATAACTCTGTAACCTTTTCAGTAGTAACACTGAAATCTATCATGGTTTTGTTGTGTGTTTGTATTTTGATTGCGTCAGTGAGTTCTCTGAGCTCTTCTATCTTAGACTAGGGTTATCTTAAGCAATCTTTGTCGAAGTTCTGGCGTTTCAAGATTCTTCGTACATATTTGACCTGCATACATGTTCTTGTGTGACTTGAACCTCACAATCCTGCGCTCGGTTGCTGGCAGGAGATGAATCGGTAGTCGCCAGCATTGGATGGAGACGACGAATTCTTCTTGTTGAAGGGTGTCGCAGTCCGGAGCTTGTCAAGCCGTGGCGACACGCCCGGATCGTGGAGGCTTTTTGTGCACGTCATGGTCTCAAATTAGAGTTGTTCAGTTACGAAAACCCACCTCCACCGATCACTGCACTACGAACCTCGAATTCACCATTTACATCACCTTTACTTGGTTCGAGAAGTCCTGGGTTGTTCAGTTTAGAACCTGGACTAGAAAGCTTCAAAAATCATGATGGAATGCCTCCCCTGAGTCTTGATCCTCACTTAATGAAAGGCATTCACTCGCTTCCTTCGTCGCCACCTTTAGGGTCTCGGCAACTTGCCCCACCTGTCATGGCTCTCCAAGAAAAGCTGCATGGCTCAAATCAAGTGGGTGTTGTTCATCTTGCACTTCACAGTGATCAAAATGGCATGATTCTAAGGTGGACCTCTTTTCTTCCTTTTATCTCTACTTTACAAATGCACTTTTCTCATTTCTAGCACGTTTTCTGGCACTGCTTGTTATGGATATACCTATGCATCAACATTGCAACTTCTTTTGTCTAGGCACAAAAACATATTTCGATTTAAATTCTGGTGCATGTGAGGCTCTTTGTGTATCTATTACCTTCACGTAGCATAATGAAGATGGTAAAGCGTAAATTTTCAGAGGTTCAATCTTTTAGGTATGTGGCATTATTCGCAATATTTGAATTTGACCTTTCTACACATAAACATTAATTTCCTGTGTAGTTGGCGGAGTGACCTTTTGGCGGTAGCAGAACCAGGAGAAAACGCAACAGAGTTTCTGCAGAATGTAATCAATAGCATGCGGCTAGGATTAGCAGGCAAGACGCGGGCGCAGCTGCCGCTAATCTCGAATATAGCCGACCTTGTCGCTGGGTTCCCAAGATTTAGCGTCGGTGGAACCCTGTATAGTTTCATGGGGCGTCATACCCAGGTTGGCTTCATTCAATTATCTTTTTACAAATGAATTAGTGTACATCGACTTACACAGGGTAGTATAATAATTATGCTTCAGAGCAAGCCTGATCAGCCGGTATAACCAGCTCTGTATGGCTCATCACATTTTACTGTTGGCTTTCATAGACTAGGCTTTGATTCCACGCCAAGTTGTTCCTGCAAGTATCTTTATGAGCACTTCGCTAACGAGTTAAGACTTAATTGGCAGGTGTTGGCAGATGGTCAAGAGGTGGGCGCCTACATATTCCGCAGAATACTTGCTTCTGTTCACCTTACTCCTGATGATGTGCGCTGGATGGTGAGATAATAGTGAAAATTCTGTCCATTTCTGTATCCTGAGAAAATTTCATTGTTTTTCTTGCATGTTAATCAGTAACGTAGCATTGGCTATCAATTGGAGTATCATAAAACTGCACTACGGAGTGGTATAAAATCGTCAATATATACAGCACTGACGTGCGGTTCTCGTATACAGGTGGGTGGCTGGCGTGACCGCCTGGTCTTGTGCACTGGGAAGCAAGGGCCGCCAGAAACACTTGTTAAGGCTTTCTTGGATGCAGGAGCAAAAGCAGTAGTTGTTCCTATAATAAAGACGGATATGCAGGCTGCCGAAGGTGATGTCCTGACACGAGCAGGGAGACCCAACACTCAGGATGTGAATGATGCAGGTCGATTTGTGATTGCTGACGATGATGATGATGGGGATTCCGATGAAAGCAGTCCGGAGAGTGATTGGGAGGATAGCGATTTTGACAGGAAGGAGAAGCTAATGGAACGGCAAGAGGCAGAAGAGAAGGATCTGGCCGCTTTTGTTGGTGTTATTTACGATGCCCTCTTCCGTCAGGGCCTGGGGATTGAGACTGCTCTCCAGCTCGCCATGGAAGTTCATCCGAAGCAGCACTACAAATGCATTACGCCAACGACATAGAAGATGCTTCCACTTGCAAAAGATTGATCGGTCTCTTCTGGATTTCTTTTGATACAACTACTAACGGACTAGTTTTTTTCTGCATGCATCAATTGAGTACCCTTGAGTGGAAGCAAGTTTAATGTGGTTGGTTAGATTCGACACAACCTGATGCTAGCCCTTTTGAATCGAGGGCATTTATACAGAATAATAATGAGAATAAAGACGGTGTGGGGCGACGGAGCGAGTATGTATATATTCAGCGGACCAGAAGATTACTAGCACTACTAGCACTGGTTAATAAACTATTTATTTACCCATATATTCAAACTTTCATTCTTATCTGATATAACCGACTTGATCTGATTTTCTGATCACAAAATTTATATTTACATTTTTAGCGGATTTGTGGAGGTACCCACTCTAATGATTCGGTGGTCTACTGGCTTCTAAGATACAGAAAAATGACAAAAAGCTTGAATGGAGTTGGAGCAACTTTGATTGCTCGGTTCAAAAGCCACAGTTGAATGAATGGTTTTGTAAGTGGTTGCCACTTCACTTACATTTCCCCTCCAACGACCAGAATGTGGAGGATCTAGTAAGATTTCAGGCATCAATTAGATCGTCAGGTGTGGGAAAGATGGATGTTATTGAGCATTCTTTCCATTCTATATCCACTCACAACAGCATTAAGGACTGAATAAATAAGACTGAATCACGATCAAGCAGTCCAAAATGTCATAGCAACTCCAACAATACATTGGGGCTATAAAATGAGAGTGACACAAAAATAGACAAGCTGATTCAAAAAGAGTTCGAGCTGCACAATCATGTGAAATGCCTACAATATAGATTAAACAATGGCAATACACCTTCCCATGCAGTGGCAACCACTTACAAATCCTTGTATCAACTCGGGATAGGATGCTCACAGTAAGCACCTATATGCTAAATTATCGTTTGCTCACTCCAACACTACAACCTTTCAGGAAAAAGGGACCCATTAGATGGTCAGGTGTAATACAACTACTGAAACTTGGCCTTCAAGGGTTGTTTCTTCCTCATCATTGCACGCTGGGCAGAGTTCTTCATCCCCAAAAAGAACAAAAGTGCTCCGAAAAGAGATAGGTTCTGCGGCAAAAGAAAAAAAGAAAAGTGCCCTGAGGAAATATTTCTTTCAGAAAAATCCAACAATTCAAAAAAACAACAAAATACCCCAAAACCAAAGCACAGCCAATTACACAACGTCAAGCCCTCTTCTGCGCCTGAGAGAACTCTTAGTTCGGTCGAAATCACTCTTAAACTGGTCATTGTTTTTGATCACATGTAGCTGAGCTTCATTAGTTTTGCTCTTGATTGTCGCGAAGGACCCAACTGCAACTTCTTGCGATGAACTGTTCACTGATTGACACCAAACTGAGAAATTTAGTGCATGGATTGTAGATCCAGGTAAAGAAGAGAAAACATACCTTCAAGAAGGAGTTGAATTGATGCAAGTAATCACCAGTTGCTATATCATAGTTGTAAAAATCATGCATAACCGGTGTCACTGCTGCAAGGAAAATAAGCTACAACCACAAGACATGAACAATTCAGCAGTTAAATCAAGTGTCCATAAATTGTAGGAAACACATCTTGAATCTCATTCACAGAGGCATGCAACATACAGTGTGACTTAACATAAATTCAGGAGAGAAGCAACATATTGCTCAAAACTCCCTAGTAAACCAAATCCGGATCGCTGCTAGGTGCCCTACAGCACAGCTCCCTTAGAAATCCATCGGTGACAATAATCCCTAAAGTAAACAACTAGATCAACATATTAACACATTCACCATTATCCGACTTGTTAGCTCTTCAATGAACGGAGGACGTACATCACAATATCTTTGCACAAAGCATCCATACTTCAGTGGGTAAATTCTCACCAGTAAATAGGCACCAAGGGTGCTTCCCAAGGTGAAAAGAATACCGCCCAGACCCTCCAACGCAATGGCAACCATTAACAAATGCTTTGTCTGAAACAATGTGCCACTCGAGATACATTAGAGCGCAATTTTTCAAATCTCGCTAGTGATCCAACGCTCTTAACTATACAGAAACCCTGGTGCTACTCAAGAGCGGGGGGACACGGATTACATACCCAACCTGCATTGTAGTACTAATTCATGATATATAAATGAAAACCTAGGAATGCAGCGTGTCACGGGCCTATGTATGAATAGTAGCGAATACAAGGCACAACTACATATGCATCAGTGGATATGGTTAGATCGGCTTTGACGCGCACCTCAACGCCACTTGGAAGAGTCAAGTGCAGGTTGAGAGCCTCGTTGACATTTTTTAGAAACAGCGAAAACTTAGGGTCCATAGCCCTCAATGCTTCACCGCCATCCTGACCAAAATCCTGGATTCTGAAGCATGGCACAACACAACCACCGTCACATTAAGTACACATTAACCAATTTAAGAATCGAAAGAAAGAAGAACAACATAATAAATAAAAAATCGCAACAAAGTCCCCACGCAGCTCGTAAAATTAGAAAAAGTCGCTGAACCAGCTCAATCCTCCTAGAACGGAGACGATACACGCAAAAATACTCTTGCCCTATTATGAACTCACTTAAATCAAACACCCCAAAGCCAAACCAGCCCGCTTAGGCAAAGCGCAAAAGACAGAACACGCTCTAGCATCATACGAGAACCGAAAACGCCCCTATTTCGTCGTGGATCATGAGCGAGTGGCAACACTTACTTCTGCCATGCAGCCAAGATAAAGATGGCCGAGAAAGTTACACGGCCCATGAAGGACATGAACCCCATGTTGCTACAGCTCCCCGCCCGATCCCTGGCAACTTCTACAATATAAAACCTATTCTCCTCCAAGTACTCAAACCGGAAGTAAGCACTCAAGCAGACATGGGGCAACTACACACCAACAGTCCCACTTACACCTCGTCCTCTACCGTGTTTCTCAAATCAGCACCGAGTTCTCGTTGTGCCCCTAACACTCCGTATCAAACTCTTCACGCCTCCCTCGCCTCCAACAAGAAAGAAAAAGCGGGAAAGAGCGAAAGAGGCTCCGCACTGTCCTCATCCAACCTCCAAGTGAAAACGAGTCGGCGTGTTGTGACGCTACATAGTGACAACAGCGACAAGTACGTCGTCAAGTTGGAAAGCACACAGAACGAGTCGAGTCTTCAACGAGTCCAGTCTACATCCTCTGCGGTCAAAGCCTAGGTTCGCACCTGGAAAGGCTTCAAAACCCACCTGCGGCTTCCTCATAGCAACTCAAAGCCTTCGGAGCTCACAGTTTGAGTTCGCCAGAGCAATTATTTGTCGGAATCTGTGACGTTGGGTTGACGATGCTCTGGTCCTCGAATTCGTGCGACTTGCTATGTAGATGGAATCCGCTTTCTCCGACAAACGTTTCGCTGTAAGTCCGTTTGCAGAGTACGAGCAGGTGCCCAATTCCGTAAAATTCAAGTACATGTAGGAGTAGATCTAGAAAGCAAAAAAAAACATTGAAAGAACCGCAAATTAGTATCAACTCTCTCGCGTAATTTGATTCGCCGACGTAGCGCGTCGTCGTCTTCTCGGTGGGTCCCGCTGGACGCCACGAGCTGGAAGGGCAAGCACTTGAGGATGAATGAGGCAGATCCGAATGAAAGTTTGGAGCTTCATTCATCCAACGAAAGCACGAGCGCATGATGGAAACGTAGAAAGTAGCATTTATTTATGGAAAGTGGCGGTTGTTCTCCACATGAGACTTATCCACTGAAGACCTTCGAATAGGAAGCGGTTTTTCATTCATCCATCACCCATTTGCTATTCAAAGGTTTGAGCTTTCTGTACTGAACTTCATGGGATATCCTTAATCATTATTTTTCTTAAAAAAGTATATTGAATAAATGCCAATGTACAGAACAATTGACCTAGTAAATAGTTGCACAAGAAAAAATATTTTCAGAGCTTGTTTTACTCTACATAAATATTTATAATATTAATTTTATTACTGGTATTATTTCAAAATAAGTGGATTTTTTAGTATCTTTAATTTCAATACTTTATATGTGTGTGTATGCATGTATATACAAATACATATATTTTGATACTTTACCAAACACAATTCTTGACCAATATTACTAATTGATTGTCAATTTGATTATTTTAGAAATTTTAGTTTTAGTTCTTAAATTATTATGTAATTTGAAGAAAAAACTTTAATTTGAAACAAAGGTATATTTTTTACAAACTTGAGAAACTTTTTAGATATTAATTTAGACCATTAACTACTTTTATATCTTTTATTTTAAATTATAAAAAATTATGTATAAAAAATATATGAATTATTAATAATACCACCAAATAATATATTACATCTTAAAATTATATAATATTTTTAATTACAATTAAACCATCTATAAAATTTTAATTTTAAATAAAAATATTTTATTTTTTGAATATGATTTTTTATTAAGAATAACAAGACTTTACCAACTTCTATCTTTAATTTGAATTATAAGACTTAGTAGATACTTAATTATTTAGTGGCTAAATAAAAAAAGATAATATCCAATCATGATTATAAATATACTAAAATAATATAATAGAACAAGGGCATATATATTTTGATATCCCATAAGATCAAATTGATGACTTTATTAGAATTTTCCCTCTCCACAACCACCAACTACCACATTGCTTCTCTACCTTGCAACCTTGCTTGTTTCTCACTTGGCTTCCGTCTATTTGCATTTCACAAGAATGTCTAGGTATTCAATGACGCTTCTTGGTAAGATAATATTTAATTTCATTGCTATCTATCGTTGAGTTAAATTTTCTTTTGTTATAGTAAGATATTGAATTCCCAATCTTTTAAAAAAGTTTTTTCATTTCTTATTTGTTTCAAACAAATGCTTATATTTAGCTGCAATATTCTTATTGATATACCAAATGCATATCAATGATTGGAAAATATGATACTCAGTTGTTTTAAAATTTATTAGAACAAGCTATTGATTAGTTATAAAAACTTCAAGTTACAATTGTCCAAATGCCTTCTTCACACATTTCAATGTCCATCAGTAATTGTCCTCTGTTTCAGCTAGTATAAAAACAACAAATGTTATAAAGCTTTTATATATGCTTGTTGCACTAATAGCATGGAATATTAGCATACCAAATCAATTAGTTTTGCATATTAGGTTCAAAACAAACATTGTTAGATATACTTGAGTCAACTCAACAATATATGAAAAAATCCAAAATAAATGAGAAATATGATTTTGATGATTTTTTTATAATAATAAATGCATTTATTTACTTTTAGTATGTCCAAAAGTACATCAATTGGTTTTTGTCCTTGAAGTTTTTTACAATATGATTTAACTACAATATTGGCAATATCTTGTGCAATTGCCTTTGTTGCTGATTCATTATAAGTTAGTAATGTGAGGATCTTTTTTGGTGGAACTACACCAATAGCATTATTTATCACCAACAATTATTGATCTTCTAATAAAATTTTAGCCCTCATATGACATCCAATGTTTGCAACTATTGTAGTTGTATGGTTATAAAATAGATTTGTAATATGTACAAATCAAAGGCCATCATTCTTTAATTTTTCAATCATAAGGAATGGATATCCAATTTGCCTTGTAGTTATATATTTTTTTATTCCATCTCACTCTGATTGCTTCAATTGATTTTAATATTTTCAATCTTTGTTACATTTAATCCTTGCTTTAAAGTTATAGCTAACGGAAGCCACAAACTCATCATGTCTCTTACTTAATACAAATTAGACTACATCTTTAAGGAGTAGCTTCTTAGATGTATATGTTAAGGTATCTTTAAGATTATGTGAAAATTTAGAAATATAAAAAAAAATAAATTATAATATTATCTAAAAGTGGCTAATAGAAGCTTTAGCAAGTAGCAATTGGAGAATTACTAATTAATGCAATACTTTCTAATATAGGTCCATTTTGAACCTTTTTTATTTTTTTTTCATCTCAATAGGTGCTTTTGTTTGACCAATATGGTATTGACAAAATCTAATATGACTTTTAGTATGAATTTTTATTTGTATTACAACAATACAATCTTGCAACCATTCATTATACAAGATTTTATAGAAAAATTTGGATAACAGACAATTAAAGTCCATAACAATTTGTATTGTTCTTAGATCTATATTTACTCTTTATATATCCAATTCTAAAACTTTGGACATACCACATTATCAAATAAATTACATGGAACAAAAAAATTGATAAATCAAGCAAGCATACCATAAAAAGCTAATGAATGGTTCCAATTTCTTATGGAATAGTCATCACCATGATAGTATTTTACATATTCATCAAATCTTTCTATCTATTAAATACAAGTACCAATCACAATATATTTCTAGGCTCTCCCTATTTAATAATAAAAAATTGAATTCCAATTGTATGAAATAATGCGCGGTTCTATTGAAAGCTTGTACATCTTTCATTTCCTTTGGTAGATTATACAAGAAAGTACTAGCATAAGCTTTGAGATTTGATGAAATGAGAAGCATGTATGGTATGTAGATAAAGATTGAAAAATAGAAAAGAAATACATGCACAGACTAGCAAAAGAAATACATAGATTGGAACTTTACATAGTCAAATAGGCAAAAGAAGATATTCTTTTAAAACACTAATAGAAAAAAGATAAGTAAGAAATGAATAAGGTTGCTATGTGGTGAAGTTGCAAGGTAATATAGTAGGTGGTAAAGTGATAAGATTGTGGAAAGAAAAAATTTCAATAAGGTCATCAATTTTATCATAGGAGGTATCAAAATATCTATGCCCTAGAACAACTCTATTACATTAATAATTTGCTTAGAATTATTACAATATTATAACTTTTTTATTCTAAAATTTAAACAAGATATAAGTATTCTTTCAACAATATTTTTTTTATAGAATTTAATAGTCCCTCTCTTCCTTCTTTTTTATCTTTTTATTCTTTAAAAGATCAATTACTTGACTTAAGAACAAACTTTGAAGCCTTATCAAAGTTGTATCTTCTTTAATACTTTTTTCGTTTGGATTCAATGACTATTCTATCTTAGTCTTTTTATATGAAATTCTATTTAGGATTCTTAATATTATTTAAAATTATGTCTTTATTATCCAACTCTATATTCTAAAAATATTTTTTTAATTTTAAAAAATATTTTAATTAGTCTGTATATATTAAAGAAGCAATCATAAATCTTAATAATTTAGATCCTTGTCTTTATTCTAAAGTTCTATGTAGAAAGTGTAAATCCATCCATTTTTATTTGTATTTATTTTTCACATATTTTTATTTTTAGTTATATTTGTTGATGATTTTATAGACCTCCTTTTTTATATTACTTCTATATTCTTGTATTTAATAGCTTGTTATATCTTTGTAAGAATTTTGGCTATAATATCTTTATATACTAATTTCATAGGAAATTTTTATGTCTTTACTTCTTAGTTAAGTAAATTAATTTATCTTAGCAAAAATAAGAATATATAGATGTTGACTTTTTTATATTCATTTATTAGTCTTAATATGTTAATTAAAGAAGATATCTAAGATTTTTTTAATAATTAGTATATTTGATATTTATTCTTTTATTATTGTATGATAATATACCTAATCTTTGAAAAAGATTAATATGGCAATGATCTTTTTTTATCTTATTGGTATTGTATTCAACGTAAGAAATTATATATATATATATATATTTATTTATTTATTTAATATACTATATAATAGATGGTTCTTACATACTTTTTATTTTTAATATATAATTTAGAGCCCTCAATATTCAATTGTATGTCTTGAGACTACAATCACTATTGTTCCACCAAAGAAATAGATAAGACAAAATTATAATAAACCTTTCTAAATATTTGTGGGCATTAGAGTAGGAAAATAATAAAGATATTTTTTAAAAAACTTAGACTATAGATTTTAGCCTCATCCTTTATACCCTCATTTAAAGTTCTTTTAAAATAATGGTCTATTTTTTTCTTATTCTAGTAGCTTTTAAATTCTTTAGTAAATTTGATATTGGTTCTTTTTTATTGGCTTTTCTATTTTTTAAAGATTTTATTTTATTTTATTTCATTTTACTTATTTTTGTATAATATTTTAAGTCTAGTTTTTTTAGCAATTTGTATAAGTGCTGGTAATTGGCATGACTTAGAAGTTTGTATAATCTAATATAAATATTATTTAATTTATTGTATTAAACTTATTAGTAATGTAGCAATCATTGTTATAGATCTATATTGTTCAAAGTATAAGTTGTGTGATATACTCTAATTTATATGAAGGTGTTGTTACAAACTAATTCTCCTTATCCAAATCACATAAGAAACAACAATGATTTTGCTTTTGTTGTAGATGCCTTAGATATTTAATTTTTCACAAGAGGTTCTAGTTCTTAGTAAATACTAACTATCATCTATAATACCAAAGTAGATGTATCATTCTATATTGTGAGTATTATTTTTAATATCACACATTCTTTTTTATTTCTAACTTTGTATTCTAATTTATTTTGAAGTTATAATTTTTAATTTTTTTAATTTTTTTAAAAAAAATTCTTTATCTTTTCTTTCTTTTACTTCTGTTCTTATTAAGTGGTCTTTATAATTGATAGTTTTCTTTGATAGGATATTTTTTAATATGATTTTTTAATTTAAAGTAATTTTTATTATATCACATAAGAGTATTAAAAATAATATTATATTATAGTAATAATATGATAGAAGTTATAAAGAAGTTCTATAAGAAGATATCTTATTTGTTGATAATATCTAATACTAAAAAAAATCAAAAAATCAAAAAAGTAATTACCAAATCATTTTTAAAGAATAGCACCCTTTTTACAAAAAAATACTTCAACATGACCAGCATTTGGTATTTTAATTCATTTTTTAAATTCATATTTATTTAAACTTAAATAAAATATATGATTTTTTAATTATATAATATTAATATTTTTTTGAATAGTATATCTTTTCCAAATGCTTTTAGAAGTTTTTAGCCTCTATTCCTACAACTATTTGTATTAGGTAAAGATAGACTTTATTTCTATAATTAAATACAAATAATTTCATCTTTGATAACATAAATTTTTAGAAGTTTTAAACCTTCTAATTGTGTAAAATATTCTCTACTTCTAATAGATGTATTTTTTGAAATAGAAGTCCTTAAATATACTAAGGAACATTTTGCTGCAACAATCCAATACAATCATACTTTGATTAATTTGAATTCAACAAAACTTGGTGTTAAGGATATGGATCTAAATAAAACTCAAAAAATAATATGTTCATGTATCATTGAGAGAGAGAAAGCAATGAAAGAAGATATAAATATAAGATTAAAAAAAATCTAAAATAGCTATTGCCAAAAATAAAGCTAAAAAATCTTGAACCAAGACTAAAATATAAAAAAGGCATTGACAAGAGTGAGGATGGGCTCATTCTTGTCTCTACATACATTCGTTATCAAAAAGGCCTTCTAGAAGCTTTCGAAGGACCACCAGACTTGTGGCCTAAATATCAAATTATAGGTTGCTTCTAATGCAATTCTTGAAAATAAGTAAATTATGGCATAAGTTTTAATAGCCACATGGCATATCTATAGAAATCCAAGGATCTAATCAATGTCTAGGAAACTTTCTTGATATTTTTTAGAGAAGATATTATGTACCAAACATGTTCTACTTACTTCTATTTACTTCTATTTACTTAAATAATATAGACATCTATTATACTTGGTATATAATATAAAAAAAAAGATATTAACTTCTATTCCATATTGATGGATTGGTTAGAAAAGCATAAGAATTATACCTAATATAAAAATACAAAGAAAAAATAACATAACAAATCTACTTTAATATATAAAAAAAATTAAAAAATTAAAAAATTAAAAAATTAAAATAAATATTACAATTTATACTTATATATCTTCTATAATATATCAATTGCAAGAAATATTATTATAATTATATTTTTATTTATTAATTTAAATGATTTATTTTATAAATCTTTCAAAATATATTTAAATATATATATTTTTGAACTTATATGTAAATTTATTTTAAATTTTTTAATAAAATAAAATACTTCAAACAAAAGTATAGAAAATCTTTTGATTATTTAAGATGTATTCGAATTAGTTTAGATTTTTTTAAAATAAAAAGATGGATCTATCATAAATTTTAAGTAACTTTCTATTTGTCTACAATGCTATCAATTACAATTGATTATAGAAAATAAACCTTTTATACTACTCTCATTTATTGTGAATTTGAAAGATACACTGGATCATATTATTTTCTATGTTGTGCAACTAAATCCTCTATCTGCTTTTATATCCTTTTGTCTTATGCAATATAAATCACATGTTTTTTTAGAAGATGAACCAATAGGTTTACAGTCCTCTAATACTCTTTCTCCTCTAAATCCTCCTCTAAATTCACATCCTTCTAATAGTACTCCTATTAATATTTAGAGTTTAAATCAAATCATTTAAATAATTGTTCTAGTACAAAATAGCTTCATTATAAGTAGAGACTAACAACATTTTACAAATATCAAGAGTATATTACCAATGAAATGATTATCATTAAATAAATTGCTTCTTCCATCTACCAACTCCTGATGAGAAGAGTTTGGTTCTAACAAAGTTATGACTAGGGAATGATTAATTGGAGTAGTCATGACCAAATCTTTAATATAACCCAATTTGAATTCGGCAAGAAAGACTTGAGAATCAAGCATTCAGCGTGCCTTCTCTAGTGCATCAAAGTTCAAGAAAACTAATGTATGTTTGTCGACTAATCGACTGGAGAATCAAACTGGTGCATTTTATTCCCAACACAAACTCACGTACTCCAGCAAGGATTATTAGAATGACCACTACAGGTAAAAAGTTCGTATGATATTCAAAAAACACCTCTACCCATTCATCACTTTGACGATGAATAAGACTCAGTCTTGTAGCAAAATGGCTAGAATTATTGGGAATGACCAAGAATTTGAGCTCCTAATTCTCGAGCGAGCCCTTGTTCTCGACCCAAGACAACTGATAAGTGATCCGCTCCAGGTATTCTGGACAGCGTCACATTCGAGAATTTTTGGCTCAGCGCAATGCCACATTCAACAGAGCAAGTCATGTCGTCTTCTCCATGGATAACATGGACGTGCCGACCTGCCTTTGCAAGCTCCGCCATAGAGTGTTCAATAACGAAGGGTCCAGCGCAGATGGTGTTGTGGAACATCTTAAAGGCCGACGCATGGCTGTGCTGCATATAGTCGTGTATGAAGGAAGGCGGCATTCTGCACACAAGCCAACACACAGCAGTTTGAGATCCAAAGTCCCTTCTATGCTAATCATCTTATGTTTGTTCCTAAGCTTTGTATAGAAAGACCGCGGCATATACTCAAGAAAGACTCTGCTAAGATATGGAATATGTAGATAGAGAAGCTCTACCAACTTTCTTTTCCTATATTATTCGCTAAGATTGTGGGACTTATTTGATAAGAATATATTATCAAAAAGAGGGTAAGAGAGAATTACTTGCTGCCTAATAGCCTGGCGACGAACGTCATAAGAGGGATCCAGAACCTGTGATGTTTGCAAAACACGAGGCAAACCACTCTTCCCAGATGCTCGTACCAGGACATGAGTGAGTGGACAAATGCAAAAAAGGGCCAGATTTTCTGTGGTGCTACATTAGTCAAGACGTATGAAGCAGGTGGCACGCCTGGTCTCGTTGAGAAGTAAAGCTGGATGTTTGATAGCAGGTCAGTCATTTCCAAGAATCCATATCAAAGAAAATAGCACAAAAACATCAAAAGAGGAAGGCATGTTTCACAAAAACTTAAACCTTTGAGTATTTAACTATTACTGAACATTCTTAGCGCATCCATAGTCGGAGGAGACGGGGACTTTCACTCAACTTTGCAGAAAAAAAAAACAATCTGGCATGTTAATGAGAGGAGAAGCATCGCACCGGTGCAAGAATCGTAATAGAATTTACAGCAGCTGGGTCTTGGCCAGCCAAAGCCAAAGCGATAGTGCATCCCATGGAGTGAGCCACCAAGTGGAACTTACGAATTCCATACTTCTCGAGGACAGATCTGAAAGAATGAATCGATATGACAAGGTTATGATCCACCGGACTAAGCTCCAAACCAAATAAACTGCTAACTAAAGAAATCACCTCGCTATTTCATTCCATATTGATGCACCCCACAGCCTCCCCGTCAGAAGACAAAAGGTTTTCACAAAATCTACCACAAGAAGAGATTTCAAGAGGCTCTCATAAAATTAGGCGCACAGCCCGGATGTGGACGTTGAAAACCTAGCAAATAACCTTCAAGCCACACAATACCCCAACATTACGAAGGAGTTTGCTTCTGAAGCGAGGCGCAACTTCGAGCTAATCTCCTTGCTAAGAAATCGTATAGGCTACTCATTGAGAGCAATGTGAACCTTAGGTTTACCTGCGAATCATTTCCACATGGTCTGCATTAGTGTACAAGAAGTCGTCAGGTCGTGGGCTCTTGCCAAGACCAAGCACATCCACGGCAAACAAGCGATGGGAGGATCGAACTTCCGGAGATAAATGCGGCAGCACCGTGTCCACCCAGAAAGATGACGACGATAGAAAACCATGTAAGAAAATGACATTGTGCACAGCAGCTTTCGATTTGAAGTCTTCCCCATTCGCGACAGAAAAATCTGCACAACATAGACGAGGTCGTAAGAATCCTACACTTACATTTTCGCAAAGCGCCGCAACCTTAAACGAGTAAATGCGGAATTGTACCTTTATAATCGGCGTGAACGTAGAGAAAATTCTCCCTCGTAAGCCAAGCTGTGCACAACTTGCACTGGCAGTCCGACCAACATGTCAACCGTGCACGGTTTTTTTTCACCACCTCCTGACCCAATGCATTTGACGACGCGGACACTACCGCCCCGCTCTTCGCCTTCCATTTCCCCACAAAGGTCGGCAATGTAGCTACAATTCTCGACTTCTCCGCCGCGGCGTCGACTTTCCCCCCTCGGGAGTTCTTCCACATCCAACTCCACCATTTTCTCCGGTCATAAAGTGTGTGACTTGGACCAGTCCAAAAATCTTGCGCATAGTGTCCCCCCTCCACGTGAAGCTTACTTGCGGGCGGGTGGGCGCAATGGCACGGCGAGGAGTTTCTGTCAAACTGCCAATCCAGGAATCGAAACACAGGACACAGGAGCTTATCCACCAAGTCACACAATCCGAACATGATGTAGTTGAGAACAGTAACAAAAAGATCTGCAGTTCTCCCAGAACTTAGAAAAGCCATGCTCAAGCAGTACTTCGCGGCGCTATATCTTCTCCGCCTCCTCCGTTGACCTCGACGTCATGTGCTGTACAAGTCGAAGAATCCCCTGAATCGATTCATCCCGCATGAGATCAGCTCCTCTCACGCGCAATCCTCCCCGTCCCGAAAGTTATCAAAAACACTGTTTTATCAAGCAAGAGTTCCTAAACCCATCAATGAGTGTCCACGTGTAGTGAACCGTAACCTTGAGACCATACTAAACTCCGGAACCGAATTCCTCGCAAGTGCCCAGGAGCGCGTCTCAACCTAAAACCTATCATCACATCTGCACCCACAATTGCTTATGCTCTTCATTACAGGTCACAGCCTGTGCAAGAACCACTTCGCAGTCTGGGTGAGGAATTCGGTTCCGGAGTTTAGTACAGCTATACTACAGCTATTGCATGACCAACTGAATCTCGCAGAGGCTGTTGGGAGTTGCTAATCCTCCAAGGGTCAGCATTTCATCCGGCGTTGTCAGCAGACCAGGTAGTTGCCACGAGTGAATCTGGGGATTTGAATCACCCTAAAGGTGAGTAAAGCACTGGCAGCGCCACAGTGACAAATGGCTGCAAGCGAGTGCGCTCATTAATCACTCACCTGTCAGGTCCAGGTGTGGTTAAAATTAAGATTCTGGGTGCTACGCAGCGAATAGGACTAATCCTCGTGGACGCAGGAAAAATGGGAAACGTCAAACGAGGGATACGAATATGTGGCGATGCCCCAGGGGGGTGGAGAGGTGGCTGCCAGGTTCAACACTTTCACTAACAAAACTCCAAAACAAAGGGGCACCCAAACCCAAAAAAAGAAAACTGAATATCGACAGCGCGAAAGAGAATGAACGGAAGCAAGACGCGTTCCAATGCGCAACGAGAAGTATTTCACCGTCAAGCGTCAGTCGTAGCGGAATTCAAAGCGGTTAAATTGAGAGAAACGACTCTCACAAGGAATGGAAACGTTCGTTGCACAATCGTGCACATGAACAGGCATCCTTGTGCCCTCCTTCCAGAAGCGCCAACATTCTATGAATTAGTGGCGCATCAGCGGCGATGACTATTACACTCTCAGTTCCGAGAGAGAAAACCCAAAGTACTGACTGAGGCTTTCCCCTAATGCTCTCGGACCCAGTGATCCGATGCGGTGCTCAATGCGTAATCGACACATCCTCCATTTCCTACTGGGGAAACAGGTCTTGGGTCCCATCTCGCTCGGTAAAAGCTTCGCCATGGTCTCCATCGCCGGCTGGGGTGGATGTTCCCCTAGAACCGCACCATGGTCAAAACAAGGTCATCCGTGGTGGGATGAGGGAGGTCATCCCAAGCCTGCCCGTGCAGTTTCGCGGGCAGAACGAGGCTCCTGCCCGAGAGAATTTAACCTGCCCGGGAATTTTGTTGGGCTAAACGAGGCTCGTGGCCGGGGAAAAAATAACCTGCCCCGGCAATTTACTGGACAAAAGCTCTACTGCAATTTCTGTGTTGAGAAGGAGTTTAGAGAGCTTCAAATCTGTCTATATTGATGTGATTGTGTATTACATGCATAGAGAAGGAGAGAATATGAACAGTAGCTCCCTACTAAACTCTGACAATGTAGCTATAATGTTCATTGTTTACTATTGTGAATGGTATGGAGAGTGTGGTTGTATTAAATTCTTTCAACACTCCTTCTCGCTCGATATAATATAAAATTCATATAGAATTATGATCTATACTTTTTTATAATCTTGCAAGATCTATAGTTGTTGCCTCATTAAAACCTTATCTAGAAAAACTTGACTATAGTCAAAAACAAAACCACACATGAAAGAAAAAGAGTACAGCGTCTTTTTCTAATACATATTCATGGTAAAAATCCAATAAGTAAAAAATCCACTGAGTAGATAAAAAAAATTTGTTTAATTATTCTAAGCAATTTCTTTCTTAATGCATTCATTGGCTCTCTTGCTTAAGAAAAGTAAGTCGTTGCATATTAATGCCATAGACAATGCGACGATGGATGTATAATGGAAGAGCCTTAGTAAAGAAATCAACAATGTTATCTACATATGTTATTTTTTAAATTTCAAGCATCTGTTTGGTTACCAAGTCATAGCTATAATTAAAATATTTTGGATCTATATACTTTGTCCTATTGCCTTTGATGAAGCCAATTAGTATCTATGCAATACAAGAATTATTGTCTTCATATAAGACAATTAAGAATCATCATACAAAAGTTCGTAGGTTGTCTAGATGAGCTTGTCAATTGATTGCAATTAGACGTATTTCTAAGATGCTTCATGTAAGGCAATAATTTTTGCATGGTTGAATGATATTACAATTATAGTCTATTTTATTAACTTCAAAAAAATTGCAGCTCTATATTGTAAGAAAACATATCTCGATTGAAACTTAGTTATTACAAGATTAGATATATAACTAACATTAATACATCCAACCAATTTTGGATCTATAGATCTTGAATAATATAAATCCAAGTCCTTAGTACCTTTCAAATAACATAAGAAGTGCTTAATATCATTTCAATGTTATAGTGTTAGATGTATGTTATGTCTTGTAAAAATATTAATTACAAATGTGATGTATGATTTTGTAGATGTACCCAAGTATAAAAGTGCTCCGACTACTATGAAATATAGATATTATTTATCAAGTGGTTCCTCTTCCTCTTCTTTGCAAAGGTCGTAGGAATCATATTTATTACAATTACAATCAACTATTAGTGTTGAAAGTTAATAGGCATGAATTATATTGAATCTCTAGAAGATTTGTCTAATATAAGCTAATTGATAAAAAAATGCTACTATCTTTTATATGTATAATTTAAAGATCAATATAAAAAATTATTATTTTTAGCACTTTCATCTCAAACTCATAAATAAAGTGATTAGTAGTTGCAACACATGTATATTTAGTATCTACAAGATTAAAGTCATCAACATATATTACAATGATGACAAATCCATTTTTGTCTCATTTGATAAAAAGACAAGGGATCAATGGATCACTTATAAAATTATTTACAATCAAGTACTCTCACTGTCAAGGACACGAATTAAAAGAGATGCGTAAGTTAGTAAAAACTATGTCACAAGAAAATAACAAGATAGAAGTAAAGAAGTATGTATATTCAAGAAAAAACTAGAATGACTATTGCCAAAGATTAGAAAATATATGAGACTCTTAAACTAGACTAGAAGCAAGAAAGGAATTGACAAGAGTGAAGAAGGTTTCATTCTTGTCTCTACATATATTATCTATCTAAGAACTATGTCGTGGCATTCTATAGGACCTCCTACATGTGTCTAATTTGTAAGACACGTGTCAAATTTACAAGATAAGTTTCCTACATGTGCGCCACATACTTAGTTTATTCTACAAGCTACCAATATGTGCAACACATGGCTAGCTTGTTGGTTAAGTTTCTAATCTATCAATCACCTATAGACATGTATAAAGATGATTTCACATCTATGAAGCTTCTAAAAAACTTCTCTATAAGATATTATTAAATTAATTTATTTTACTTACTTCTATTAATTAGATAATTATTAAAATAAATCTTATGTCTATGATATTATCCCTCCTTTTAGAGACAAGTTCCACGAGGAGCGGTGATTATATGTTGAGGAAGTCCAGGATATGTTGAATTGTGCTTGTCACATATTCTAATCTTTATTCCCTTTGAAGGTAGTTGATAGGTCTTTTTAGCCATCGATAGTGTTCCATACCAAGGCAAGAAGACCACCATGTTATTTGATCATTGTTGAGGCCTTCATAACTTCCTTCAAAGAAAACATTTGAAACACCATCATGAGTAGTTCTTACCTCTAAAAGTATCACCAAACATCGAGAGTCTCTTCCAAGGTTGTGATACCAAACATGTTATATTTTACCATCAATCCAAGGAAGAACATGTCATTTTTGAGAATCTTCATTTCTATTCCATCATCTTAAAGGTAATGATAGTCATAATGTCTCATCCAGTAAGTCAACAAACGATGGTTCTTGAGCTGAATTCACTAATTTTTGATCCTCCATCTCTTTAGTATGAACAAATTTAAAGAAATAGCAAACAATGATACAAGATAGAATGAAATCTGTATAGAACCTGCTTTGTTTTATAGCAAAGATTTTCTTGAATCTTTATCTTGCTTTTGATGGATGTTGTCGATAAAATGCATTGACTTTTGCTAATATATTTACTAGATTCGTAGATGGCTCCCATGTGCGTTCACTAATATTGTATCTGTACTAATACAGAAGATATTCTAGTCAATTTTGGCACCACCTTGAACCTAAAATCTCTTCTATTTTGAATTCTTCATTATTGTCTATTTCTATAGGAGGTGGTGGCATTTGTCTTCTTTCTTATATATTCACTGTCTTGTATGGCTTGAGTAGTGACATGTGGAATATATGATGAATCCTCATAGATTTTGGTAGGCATAATCAATAAGCAATTGAATTGATTTGTTTACAAATCAAAAAAAGTCTAAGTCTATAATAATCCAATTTGTTGCAAAGATGGATACTCTTGATATTATGACAAAGTAACCATACCTTATCGCTTATGTAGAATCAAGGTTGTTCCTTACAATAGACATGTGCACTGATTTTTTTTTGTTCTTGAGCTTTCTTTAATTGTACTTTCATTGTTGCATGTAGCTCTAACAAATGATTTGCCAAATCTTTCGCCATAGGATTATTAGCTTTTGAAAAGTTAAAAATATCAAGTCATGGATGATAACCATAATTTACAAAGAATGGAGTTTGTTGAGTAGACAAATGTATCGAATTATTATAGGCAAACTCTACTAATGGCAAAAAAATTATCCAGTCATCTTGATAATAGTTGATAGTACATCTCAAATATTACTACAAAACTTGATTTACTTGTTCTATTTGTCCATCAATTTTAGAGTGGAAAGTTGAAGATAGTTTTATATCTACTTTTAATATTTTGAAAAGAATCCTCCAAAATCTTGATACAAATTAAGTTCTTCTATGTGATATAATATCCCTTGATAATCTATGATAGTGATAGATATTATCAAAGAAGAGTTTAGGTATTTCTTCACTTATAATAGATTTTATACATGATACAGAATGTGCCATCTTAGTAAAACAATCTACAATCACAAATATAGAGTCATATAAACTTGACTTTGAAAGATCCATGATAAATTCCATAAAACAGAGGATCAAGATTGTTTTGATATAGATAATGGTTAGAGAAGTCTGTAAGATTGGTGATGAAGAATTTTTGATCTTGAATAAACGTCTTACAACTATACAAACTCTTTAAGAGCCTTCCACATTTGAGGCCACCAAAAATCTCTTGATATTAGTTTTAAAGTCTTATTATATCCAAAATATCCTCTCGTAGGAAGGTTGTGACGAGATTCTAGAGCACGTATTCATGTTGTGCCTTTTGAATTATGTAAGTGTCTTTTAAAATAGAGTAGGTTGCTCTTAAACTCAAACTTGGAAGTATCATGATACTTAGATTAATTATTCTTAATCTCATGGACAAGAGGGTCTGAAGACATATTTGACTGGATTTTCTTGATAAAGATTGAATCAACAATCAATGTTGATTTCATTGCTCTATTCAAGTTTATTCTTACAAGTTATGGATATAAGTAGAGCTACAACTTGAGAAAAGTTCTTGATGAAGATTTGATATTAATTGAAAAATCCTAAAAAATATTACACATCTCATATTATTTTTGGAATCTTCCAATCCATGATTGTCTGGACTTTCTTAGGATCCATTTTGAAACTATCATTTGAAATGATGTATCCTAAGAAATCAACTTGAATAGTATAAAATATACACTTTTCCATCTTGGCATATAATCTTATATTTCTAAGTTTTTGTAATACACAATGAATATGAAGTTCATGTTCTTCCATATTCTTAGAATAAATCAAAATATTATTTAAATAGCAGGCAATAAAATCATCAAGAAATTTATGAAAAACTTCATTTATAAGATATTGAAAAGCAATTGGTGCATTTGTAAGTCCAAAAGGCATGACATTATATTTGAAATGTCCATACCTTATTTGAAATATAATCTTTCATTCATCATCTTTTTTAATGCGCACTAAGTTATATGCTCTTCTTAGATCTATTTTTGTATAAATCTTAGTTTAATTCAGTTGATCAAGAAGTCCAGATATCAAAGATAGAGGGTATCTATTCTTGATGGTAATCTTATTGAATTGTCAATAATCTACACACATCTATAATGATCCATCTTTCTTCTTTACAAACAAGATAGAAGCTCCTATTGGAGATTTTGAATAGTGTATGAAATTCTTGGCCAAGTTTTTATGAATGTATTTCTTGAGTTCAGCTAATTCATTCTAGAATAAACTGTAGATTGATCCGAATGGAGGCTGAGTTCTTTCTTTAAGATCAATTGAGCAATCATATGGACAATGTTCTGGAAGAATATTTGCATTCTTCTTGTCAAAAATGTCTTGATAATCTTGATATTGGCTCGAAATGCCACTTGAAGTCTTTCCATTATTAAAAATGGATGTAGCATAAATAGCAAAAGATGATCTTTTTTTTGCTGCATTCATAAAAGCTTCTGTGCCTACAAGTATGGATTTTACTAGACTTATGACTTGTCACTTGACTAACAAAATTCTTGTTAATGCTTTGAAAATAATTAAGTATATAAGAAATCCAATCTATTTGACGATTATATTTTTTTAGCCATGATAAACCTAAAATAATTAGATTAGACAAAGATTTAATTATATTAAAGATTACACAACTATTATGACCATCTATTGTTATATTTATAGGAAAGATTTTATGAATAATATTTCTAAAGGATAATGGGCAACCATCTATGACTTCTACATATACGGATTTAATTTTATGTATTGAAGGTATTCTACAACTTTTAATAAATTTTTTATCTAAGAAATACATTGAGGCTTTTGAATCTAATAAGACACAGGTTTTATGATTTTTAGGTCCCAAACAAATATCTATTATAAATAAGAAGAGGATTCTTAGGAGAGGATAGGACCTTTACTAGGAGTTGTATAAGATTCTAGCTACACAGTCCCTATTGTAGCTGGACAAATTTATTTTTTGACATATTGCCTTCTTTAATAGCCATATTTTTCATCTTGTGGTTGCGTTGTTTCTTAAGACAATGCTAGGTAGTGTTAGATTCTTTAATAATATAAATACAATCCTTTTTGACAACGACAAGTCTTTTTTTATTCAGTAAGAGATTTAAAATGTACCGCATCAATTTGCATGTCTTTTACTTCTAAATGTATATGTTGAGAAGGCGTTGATATTGCCATTATATTATATTAACGTTGGAGCTCCCTTGTACAACTCTCAAATCGAAATTCAAAAAAATAATTATCACATTTTATAACAAAATCAATTGCTTGACTCAATGTTTGAAGATCAGATAAGTTGAGCATCAATTTCTTTATCTCATATTGTAATCCAAAGAAAAATTAGCTAATAAGCACAACATTATCTCACTTGGTGTCAATTGCTAATTATCAAAATTATAAACCATATGATATCACTGATCGATTGTTTTGCCACAAGATATAGATCTTTTTGGTTGCAATACAAATTGTATTATGTTTTTCATATATAGATTGAAATTCTACTAAAAATGTCTCCAAATTATCAAATATTGGATCACATTGTTTAAGCAAGGATGAAAACTATGATATAACAAAATCTGAAAGTAGTGTTCCAATAGACCTGATTTGTGACCCTTGGATTGGATAATTTTGGGATTGAAGTTCAATCATTAGTTATACTTGATTGATGAATCCTTGAAACTCAAATATGGTATCAACAAACTTCTTCGGTAAACTAATTTTTGGTTCTTTAATGCTTGAATGGTGTTCAATCATAGATGAAGTGGTATGACTTGAAGCAGCTCGAATCATCTCTATATCTTCACTTGTTGCTAATCTTGTTGCTCTTTGTGATAGTACATTGAGTTGATGCATTGCAACCATTAATTCTCTCATATGCTCTTGCATTTGTACTAGTGCACTCTTCATTTCAATAAGCTCTATCATAATACTACAATTGAAAAGGAAAAAAGTGTCTACTCTTATTATAAAATAAAACACTCAAGAACAAAGAAAAAAATTCTAGGAATAATATCAATTTAGAAGTGGATAATCGACAACTTCTAATATGCTTATGTCTTATTAAGAAAAAAGGATAATCCACTCTTAATCAAGAAGAGATAAGGCTTTGATATTGTAACTTCACTCTTATCAATCTGTCAAGGTTGTGAATTAAAACAAATACGTAAGTTAGTAAAAACTATATCAAAGGAAAATAATAAGATAAAAATAAAGAAGTATGTATATTCAAGAAGAAACTAGAATGGCTATTGCCAAAGATTAGAAAATACATGAGACTCTTGAATTAGACTAGAAGCAAGAAAGAAGTTGACAAGAGTGAAGAAGGCTTTATTCTTGTTTCTATATATACTATCTATCTAAGAACTACATGGCGGCATTCTATAGGACCTCCTATACGTGTCTAATTTGTAAGACATGTGTCAAACTTACAAGACAAGTTTCCTACATGTGGACCACATACTTAGCTTGTTTTACAAGCTATCAACACGTGCGACACATGGCTAGGTTGTTGGCCAAGTTTTTAACCTATCAATCACTTATAGACATGTTTAAAGGTGATTCCATGTCTGTGAAGCTTCTAAGAAGCTACTCTATAAGATATTATCAAATTAACTTATTTTATTTACTTCTATTAATTAAATAATTATTGGAATAAATCTTATGTCCTTGATATTCACAAATATTGATATTATATGCATCTAGATTGTTTCAGACCATACAAGGCTCTTTGTAATTTGATACCATAGTGTTGTCTTAGAACAAGGCTATGCAAATTTTTTGCATCTATTCTAGGTAGTACCTCCATGTAAGTATCTATATCAAGAGAACCATATAGATATCAATTATTACATCCATGAAATGCATCTCAAGGTTAATATATACTACCATTCTAATAATATATCAAAAAATGATTGAATCCATAATTAGAGAGTATGTGGATTTATAATCAATCTTGAATTGTTGAATAAAGTTTTATACAAAAAGACAAGTTTTATAGTAAATTATGCAATCTTGAATATTATTCTTGTGTACCAATATCATCTTATTTCCTAAAAGACAAGAAGTAAGAATATCTACAATTGGACTAAAAACTTTTTTCTTATGCAAAGAGGTATAGTCCTCCTCAATGGTAATTTTTTATTTTAACCAGTCAAGGTGACGCATTATTTTTTTGATGGTTTTAAGCTTGGAATCTTTTTTCTTACAAAAAAAAGCTTCTGCAATCATACAAGCAATTTTTTTACGTAATACAGTAGATTGTCTATCTCAAATATCATTTGTACCATAGTATAAAATAAATAATTTTATATTCAACTTGGTCTTATTCCTTTCAATTTCAAAAATCTCTCTTGTAAGAATAGAAAGAATAGTTTTTATTGATGGAACATCAATAATTAATGGCCTTATAAAATTAATAGCTGTCATGGATATAAGATTTATTCTAATAATTATCTAGCTAATGTGGATAGATAAAAATAGATTAATTTGATAATATCTTATAGAAAAGCTACTTAAAAGCTTTGTAGATGCAATTTCATCTTTATTCATGTCTATAAATGATTGGTAGGTTAAAAACTTGGCTAACAAATTAGCCACATGTTACACATGTTCATAGCTTGTAGAATAAGTTATGTACGTGGTGCACATATAGGAAACTTGTCTTGTAAATTTGATACATGTCTTGTAAATTGGACACATATTGGAAGTCGTACAAAATGCTGCCATGTAGGTATTAGGTAGATAGTATATATAGAGATAAGAGTGAAGCCTTCTTTATTCTTGTCAGCTCCTTTTTTGCTTCTAATTTAGTTCAAGAGTCTTTATATTTTCTAGTCTTTGGCAATAGCCATTCCAATCTCTTCTTGAATATATATACTTTCTTATTTTTATTTTGCTGCTTTCCTTTGATACAAATTTCATTAGTTTATGTATCTTCTTTCAATTTGTATCCTTCACAAATTGACAATAATGCTCATATAGTATCAAAATTTTGTTTTTTTGAAATTAAGAGTGGATTATTCTTTTTTCTTTATAAGACATAAGCATATTAGAAGTTATAAATTATCCACTTTTAAATTGATATTATTCTTAATTTTTTTTTTTTTTCTTGAATATTTTATTTTATATTTTTTGAATGAAAGTAGATACCTTTTTTTCTATTATATTATTATAGTAGAGCTTCCTAAAATAAAAAAATTCAATGATACAAATATAAAAACAATTGAAAAAATTAGTGCTTGTAATACATCAATTCAATGTATTATTATAAGGAGCAACAAGATTAATAGGAAGTGAAGATATAGACATGATTAGAGCTGCTTCAATATCTACACCAAGCTATACTATTTTACCTATGATAGAATATCATTTAAGCATCAAACAATCAAAAGTTAATTTGCTTGAAAAGTTTGATGGCATAAGATCTAAGTTTTGAGGATTCATCAATCAAGTACAACTAGTGATTGAACTTCAACTTCAAAGTTATTCAATTCAAGGATCACAAGTCAGGTTTATTGAAATACTACTTTTAGGTTTTATTTTATTATGATTTTCATCTTTTTTTGAATGACATGATATAATATTAAATAATTTATAAGAATATATAAAAGAATTTTGATCTATATATAAAGAATAAGATATAATTTATATTACAACTAATAAGATCTATATCTTGTAACAAAATAATCAATCAATGGCATTATATATTTCATAATTTTAATAATTAGCAATTGATATCAAATGAGATGATGCTGCACTCATTAGCCAATTTTTCTATGGATTATATTATAAGGTAAAAAAAATTGATGCTCAACTTATTCAATCTTCAAACATTAAGCCAAGCAATTGACTTTGTTATGAAGTGTGACAATTGGCTTTTTGAATTTTAATTTGAGAGTTGTACAAGAGAGCTTCAATATTATTATAATTCAAGGTAACACCAATGTCTTTTCAATATATATATTTGGAAATAAAAGACATACAAATTGATGTGATATATTTTAAATTTCTTACTGAATTAAAAAAAACTCATCATTGTCAAGAATGATTGTGCTTATATTATGGAGAACTTAAGCACATTACTCAATATTATTCAAAGAAACAATATAACTACAAAATGAGGAATATGGCTATGAAAAAAGATCATATATTAGAAAACAAGTTTGTCCAACTATAATAAGAATTATACAATTGAAATCTTATATAATTCCTAATAAAAATTCTATTTTTTCTTCAAAACTCTCTTCTGGTTTTATAATAGATGTGTATTTGAAATTTAAAAATCACAAAGCTCTTAAATCATTAAAGCATTAGATTTAAGAGCTTCTGTGTATTTTTTAAATGAAGAGTTTGTTAAAAGTTATAGAATATCTTTAATATAAAAAACTAAATCTGTATATGTAGAAGTCATAGATGGTTGTCCATTGGTTTTTGAAGATATTATTTATAAAATTCTTCTTATAAATATAATAATAGATGATTATAATATTTATATAATCTTTAATATAATTAAATCTTTTTTTAATCTAATTATATTAAATTTATCATAATTAAAAAAATATAATCGTCAAATAGATTGGATTTTTTATATACTTGACTTAATCTAGAGCATTATTAATCAAATAAAAAATTATAAGTTTAATATAATAAAACTCGTATTTATAGATACAATTTTTTTTATGCATGGAGCAAAAGAAGGATCATCTTTTGTTATTTATACTACATCCATTTCTGATGGTAGAAAGACTTCAAGTGGTATTTTAAGTCAATATCAAGATTATTAAGACATTTTTGAAAAGAAGAATGCAGATATTTTTCTGAAGCATCGTCCACATGATTGCTCAATTGATCTCAAAGAAAAAACTCAGCTTCTATTTGGACCAATCTATAATTTATTACAAAATGAGTTGGTTGAATTCAAGGAATACATTGATGAAAACTTAGCCAAAAATTTCATATGCCATTCAAAATCTCTACTAAGAGTTCTTATCTTATTTGTAAAAAAAAAGATAAATCACTACAAATGTGTATAGATTATTGAAGGTTCAATAAGATTACCATCAAGAATAGATATCTTCTATCTTTAATATCTAGATTTTTTGATCAAGTAAATCAAGCTAAAATCTATATAAAAATAGATCTATAAGGAGCGTATAATCTAATTTGCATCAAAGAAGGAGATAAATAAAAGACTGCATTTTGAATAAGGTATGGACATTTTGAATATAATATTATGTCTTTTGGACTCACGAATCTACCAATTGCTTTTTAACATCTCATGAATGATATTTTTTGTGAGTTCCTAGATAATTTTGTTATCTATTATATAAATGTCATTTTAATCTATTCTAAGAATGTAAAAAAATATCAATTACATATTTGTTGTATATTACAAAAACTTAAAAATACATGATTATATGCTAAGATGGAAAAACATGTATTTCACATTACTCAAGTTGACTTAGGATATATTATTTTGAATGATGGTTTCACAATGGATCCTAAAATAGTCCAAACAAACATAAATTGGAAGATTTTAAGAATAATAAGAGATGTAGAATACTTTTTGAGATTTGTCAATTATTACCAAATCTTTATTAATTTTTTTTTTTAAAATTACAACTCCACTTACATACTTAACTTGTAAGAATAAACTCAAGTGAAATAAAGAAGCAAAAATATTGTTTGAAGCTTTGAAGATAGCTTTTATTTCTACACTAATCTTATATTGCATCAAAATTTTTAAGGCATTTTTTATGAAAATTAATACATCAAACTTTGCCTTGGGCTCAATATTGTCACAAATGGGAGTAAATGATAAATTCCATTGATTAATTTTCTATTCTAAGAAATTTTCAGCAATAAAAATCAACTACAAAATCTATAATAAAGAATTTTTTGCAATTGTAGATTCTTTTCAAGAATAGCATCACTATCTAAAAAGCACTTTTAGTTTACTCACTATATATACAGATCACAAGAATCTTAAGTATTTCATGTCAATATGCATGTTGAATCATTGTGAAGCTTATTGGAGTATGTCTTTATCAAAATTCAAGTATATTATTACTTATTGGCCAAAAAAAAATAAGGTCTATTTGATGCTCTTTCTAGACATTCTTATCTTACATCAAAAGAAGAAAATATAATCTTTGATCAACAAAAAATAATCTTCTTGAAGTTAGAGCAATTTCATCTTTGAGCAATAAAATCAATATTAATTATTAATTTAAATTTTTTCAAGCAAGTTTAATTAAATATGTCCTCAAATCTTCTTGTTTATAATACTAAGAATAATTCTTTTAAGTCTTATGATACTTCAAAGTTTAAATTCAAGGACAATCTATTTTATTTTAAAGAATACTTATATATTCTAGAAAGTAAAACACAACTACGTACTCTTGAAGCTTGTTACAACTTTTTTATAGGAAGATATTTTAGATTTAACAAGACTTTGGAATTAATATCAAAAAAAATTTGGTGGCTTCAAATGTAGAAGGTTGTCAAAGAGTTTATATAGTTGAATGATATTTATTTAAGATCAAAAACTCCTCATCATCAGCCTTATAGATTTTTTCAATTATTATCTATATTAAAATAATCTTAGTCTTTTGTTTCCATGGATTTCATCACAAATCTTCTAAATTCAAGTTCATATGATTTTATATCCATGATTATAGATTATTTCACCAAAATGGGATATTTTGTACCATGTATAAAATCTATTACAGGTGAAAAAATAGCTAAACTCTTTCTAAACAATATCTATAACTATCATAGATTACTAATGGATATTATATCAAATAGAGTGACATAATTTGTATTAAGATTTTGGAGAGTCTTTTCAAAATATTGAAGGTGGATATAAAACTATCTTCAACTTTTTATCTTCAAATTGATAGACAAACGGAATAGATAAACCAAGTTTTGAAGCAATATTTGAGATGTACCATCAATTGTCATCAAGATGATTGGACAATTCTTTTGCCATTGACAAAGTTTGCTTACAATATTTTGATACATTCTTCTACTTAATAAAATCCATTTTTTATAAATTATGGTTATTATCTATGATTTGATACTTTTAACTTCTCAAAAGTTGATAATATTATGGCGAAAAATTTGACAAATCAATTGTCAAAACTATATATAATAATAAAGGCACAATTAAAGGAAGCTCAAAAACAACAAAAGATCAAGATAGATGTCTATCTCAAGAAACAATCTCAATTCCATGAGGACAATAAGATATGGTTACTTTATCATTATCAAGACTATTTGTTCTTATGGCAAGCTAGATTATTGTAGGCTTGGACTAATTTTGATTTATAAATAGATCAATTTAATTGCTTGTGAAGGTAAAATTCCACACTTCAACCCAAATTACAAGATAGCTTCATTTAAGAGTTGCTTGTAATTAGTGGTTTAAAGTGAAGAAAGCAAATAGCAAAAAGAACTAGAAAAACAACCACAAAATAAGTGAAGTAAATGGTATCAAGCAAGTACATAATTCAAAATTAGGTCATAATTTGTTCATTATATTTGCACCTATCAAAATCTGTAAAAATCCATCATATATTTTACATGTCACTACTCAAGTCATACAAGATAATGGATATATAAGGAAGAAGACAAATGCCATTACCTCTTGTAGAAGTGGATAATAATGAAAAATTTGAGATGGAAGAGATCTTAGATTTAAGACAACATCAAAATTGGTTAAAATATCTTATACATTAGAGCAGATATGATATTAATGAATATACATAGGAGCTATTTAAGAATCTAACAAATACATCACCTAAAATCAATGCATTTTATTAACATCTATCAATAGAAGATAAAGAGTCAAAAAAATCTTTGCTATAAAACAAAATATGTTCAATAGAGATTTCATTCTATCTTATATTATTATTTGTTACTTCTTTGAATTTAGCACCAAAGAGATAGAGAATCAACAATCAGCAAATTCAGCTCAAGAGCTATTATTTGTTTACTTATCAAAGAAGACATTACAACTATCATAATCTTCAAGATGACAAAATAGAAATGAAGATCCTCAAGAATGGCATATTTTTTTTCAAATTGATGGTAAGATATAATATATTTGATATCATGATCTTAGAAGAGACTTTTAGTATTTGATGATACTTTTAGAGGTAGGAAGTATTTTTGATGCTATTTCAAATATTTTCTATGAAAGAAGTTATTAAAGCCTCAACAATGATCAAATATAAAGGTGATCCTTCCCTCTTGGTATGAGACACTATCGATAGCCGAGAAGACCTATCAACTACTTTAAAAAGAAATAAAGATCATAATACATTTCAAATATAATTTGATGCATCTTAGACTTCCTCAATATGTAATCATCACTACTTGTAGAACTTGTCTTTAGAAGGGAGGATAATATTACAAACATAAGATTTATTCTAATAATTATCTAATTAACATAGATAAGTAAAAATATTTTAACTTGATAATACCTTATAGTAAAACTTCTTAAAAGCTTTATAGATATGGTTTCATCTTTATTCATATCTATAGGTGATTAATGGATTAAAAACTTGGCCAATAAGTTAGCCACATATTGCATATGTTGATAGCTTGTGGAACAAGTTAAGTACGTGGCACATATATAAAAAGCTTATCTTATAAGTTTGACATGTGTCTTGTAAATTGGACACATATTGGAAGTCCTATAGAATATCGCCATATAGCTATTAGATAGATAATATATATATAGAGATAAGAGTGAAGTCTTCTTCACTCTTATCAACTCCTTTCTTGCTTCTAGTCTAGTTCAAGAGTCTTTAATCCAATTTCTTCTTAAATGTATATATTTTTTTATTTTGATTTTATTATTATTATTTTTTATACAAATTTCACTGGTTTATGCATCTTCTTTCAATTTGTATCTTTGGCAATAGCGATTTTTGCAAAAACAATAATATTTTCAATAAGATCAATAATTATCATGGTCCTTTTTTTTGTATGGTGTTTCATCTAGTGTATAAGTCTTTTTGATTGTTGGTGTGACAATCTAAGGCAGTGGAATACAAGCAAGTACATTTTGAGCCTCATTGATAGGAACTTTGGTAATTCATGGCACATCATTAAAGCTACCAAGTGCTTGGTTCAAGATCTGCTTCAAATCCAAAATCTTGACAACCTTAATTTCAGCTAGAGATGTTATAGGATCAAGATTTATCGTGAATGTTTTTTGTGCTTCAAATACAAGTACTACAGTACTTTGTTGATCACTGATTTCTACTCAAAAAGATGAAAAAACATCCTCTTCAAAACAACAATTAATAAAATATACACACAATAATGTACTAGTTGATAGATTGATAAAATGAATAATACTCGGTGAGTCAAATCCAACATATATATCTTCTTATTGATAAGCTCTAATAATATATTATTGGAATTTTGGTACTAGAATCCACACATGACAATCAAACATCGATAGATGAGAGACATTAGAAACACAATTGAAAAGCAGCTCTTATGATGAAATAATCTCAAAACATGAAGGACAAAGATAAATTAATGTAATAGCATGTAAAACCATATAATCCCACATAAATACAAGTAAATTTGCTTAAAAGAAAAGTGGTTGAGTAATGAATTGAATACGCTTAATAAATAACTTTGTAAGTCTATTTGGTATATGTTCATATAAAACATAATATGTCAATTCAATCCTTATTGCAATACAATAATCTTCAAAGGATTTTGATGTAGATTCCTTAGCATTATCCATATGTAATGTTTTAATATGATAATTTTAAAAATAGGTCCAAAAAAAATAAGCATAGAGAGAAGATTAACAAATACCATATTTTACATTGATAGCAATAAAATATGTGATTGTTTGTCTAACGCATCAACAAGGATTAGAAAATAGCAAAATAGGCAAGAGAATGGATTAATAGGACCACAAATATGTCCATATAGCCACTCAAGCATTGGCAATAATTCTTGCAAGAGTTTTCAAATTGAGGGCCTAGCAATCATTTTGCCTTATATACATACCTAACATAATTTCATAAAATCTGTATCTGCATGTCTTAATTATGTTTAGTTAAACATGAAATTATTTTTTTAAATAACATAAATTAGATGTCTCAATCATCCATACTAGAAAGAAATGCAACTCTTATTGATAGATAATACAAAAGAAAATGTAGCTAAAGGCAGTATCGTAATATAATATAAGCCACTTGTTGCAATAAAGATTTTTTCAACAATTTTATTATTCTTTGCAAGAACCAAAGCCTCTTGTCTATCTAGAATGGTAGTCAAGAGATGAAAACTATTGGCTCACACATCTTGATAGATAATCAAACTTTAAGGTGCAAAAGGAGTAAGCATTGTATGTTTATATTTAATAATAGAGTCTTCATGCAATATAGGTTTTTGCAATCATATAAGCCCCTAGATCATCATTTATAAATAGATCCATAGATGCATTTATAATATGAATTTCAGAAGTTGTAATTCAAAGTTTCTTATTTTTTTTATAATCTTGACAAAATATTCAAAAGTTTAGCATGCATGCACTAGATGTTCAGTTGTACCACATTTGTGGCAAGAATGTATCTCTGATTAGTGTTTGTCACAATGATGAGTGATTAAATGCTTATTTTATCCTTGTAGACAATGATGGTCATTGTTAAAGATACAAGAATACAAAACAAGAGACTTGAAATTAGGACAAGGTTTCCAAAAAAAATCAACAAGAATTTAAATTAAATAAATGAATACATGAATAACACTAAGAAAAGTGAGTTAGAACTCTAAGGCATGTATTGTCAAGATTGAAAAATTCTTCAGCCTCGAATCCTATATTGTCAAAGACATACTTATTAGAACCTTCTAGAACATTCTAGAAATTTCCTAGAATTCTCTAGAACCTTCCAAAGCCTTCTAATATCTTCCTAGTTGGTAGAAGTTGCTTAAGAAGCTTTTTAGTTAGTAGAAGTTACTTGAGAAGCTCCCTAGTTGGTGGAAGCTGCTTGAGAAGCTTCCTAGTTGAGGTGGAGATTGAAGCTCCTAGTTGGAGAACAATGAAGAACTGGGTAGAGTATATTTATACCTTCTAGATGGAGATAATCCAATCTCAGACTCTAGGCACCATCTTTTTTAGTGTTGTTTTGTATTTTCCGATTAATCAAACTCTTGCGGTTCTTCTTGAGCTTTCTTGTTTAGACTTAATTAACCATTACGTAATGAAGTGTGGAGTTTATGGGTATTCCTGTAGTATAAGGCTAGTTCCTTCGTGTTGGGTGTTGGATTACCCCTCTTCTTGAAGGTACACTTTATTATTTTTAAAGGTTTGCAGTTCCTCACGTAAATTTGATATTTTTTTGTCGTAATATAGGAGTCTTATTAACTTTTTAGAGAGTGGATTCTGCACTCTTAACGATTCTTGAGCATTTTTAGGATTATAGAATGCCTTCTTCTAAACCAATATTTCCTCCTTGTAGAAACAATTACTTCTTTTCTCTTAGAATGGTTGGAGGTCAAGACATTAATATGAATGAAAGTTTGGAGTCCAAGATGGATGCCATTATGAATGCTCTTGCTACGTTATCACAGAGAACTACGGTGATGGAAGGAGTCTTTGCAAGACTTCATAATGATGGAACATCCGAAATAGCACAACTTGGGCTTTATCAGCCTTGAGCTTTTATACCAAAAGAAGCAACTTTACTTGTGGTTCAACAAGAACCATTACTTCCACAATGAAAGGAACTTCAAATTAGCCTTCCAGATAAGTTTGATGGCACACGCTCCAAGTTTCGAGGTTTCATCAATCAAATCAAGTTAATAACAGCTCTACAATCCGAACGTTATCCGACGGAGGAATCACGCATTGGATTGGTTGGAACTTTGCTTACGGGACAAGCTCTATCGTGGTTTGCTCCTCTATTTGAAAAAGGATCACCGATTTTGAACAACTTTGAGACTTTTTTGGAAGCATTTGCAGAAGCATTTGGCGAGCATGACAAGGCTCGGTGGGCTACAACAAAAATTTGATTACTACGACAAGGGACGCGCTCTGCATCAGTCTATGCATTGGATTTCAGGCAATTGGCATGCTACATCAATTGGGATGAAGAAGTATTGATGAGCCAATTCTTTTGGGGTCTAAGGGACAATGTGAAGGATTTGTTATTATCTCTTCCTGATCCACAAATGCTTAACAAAGCCATTAGCCAAGGTGTAAAGTGCGATAACCGCCTATTTCAACGTCGCCAAGACCAACTCTCCAAACAATATACAAGTCATCATGGCGCAATTATATCGGCAAGTAGCCTAAATTCACAAGCGGAGACAGAAGACATGCAGATTGATGCGATACATGTCAAATTCCTTACTTTAGAAAAAAAGAAGCAGCGTATGGAGAAAGGTTTGTGCTTTTATTGTGGTGGAGAAGGCCATAGAGCTGGAAGCTGTCATAAGAAGCAAAATGGATGCAGCATCAAGAATAGAGGTGCATTCATTCAAAAAAGCGAGGATGCCTAGCTACAATAGGAATGATGCGGTTGGACAAATCAAAACCAGGTTCCTCTCTTTCTACTCAACCTGCCCGTTGTTTTACAATTCCTTTATCTTTTGGTCCTCAAAAACTAAAAACCTTAGCCTTATTAGATTTAGGAGCATCTGCTTGTTTCTTAGACCAAGAATTTGCTAAGCGTCACAAAATTCTCCTAGTACAAAAATTCAAACCTGTTCACGTAGAAGTAATAGATGGACGACCTTTATTATCTGGTAGTGTCACCCATGAATCAGAACCTATAGAAGTGACGTTTAAAGACCACAGTAGTTATATTATTTTCAACATTATTAGCACCCCGTCAAATCCTATTATTCTTGGTCTTTCTTGGTTGAAAAAATATAATCCATCCATAGATTGGAGGTTGCGGAGGATAACATTTCCCATAGAACAACTTAAGAACCAACGTGAAAGAAGACCCCAAATCAAAAAATCCTTGTTCATTGGAACAAGAACGTTTGTAAGATCGTATAAGGAAGGCACACCATTGATCATTTATGCGGCTCCAACTAGTAGAGAGCAGATTTCAATAGCAAGAATATCGAAATAATACAAGGATTTTGAAGATGTGTTCCAAGAGAAGAATGCTGACATGCTACCAGAACACCGACCATATGATTGTGCCATAGAATTGCAAGAAGGAGCAAAACCGCCTTTTGGCCCAATCTACAACCTATCGCAGATGGAATTGGCTGAGTTGCGGAAATACATTGACCAGAACCTAGCCAAGAACTTCATTTGTCATTCAAAATCGCCATCTGGGGCACCAATCTTATTTGTGAAGAAGAAAGATGGCTCACTACGGATGTGCATGGACTATCAAGGTCTCAACAAGGTGATAAAGAAGAATCGTTATCCATTACCTTTAATCTCTAGTCTTCTGGAACAACTTGGACGTGCAAAGATCTTTACAAAGATTGATCTAAGGAGAGCTTACAACCTTGTGCGAATCAAAAAAAGAGACGAATGGAAGACAGCTTTTTGTACAAGGTATGGTCATTTTGAATGTAATGTCATATCATTTGGTCTTATCAATGCTCCGGCGGTTTTTCAACACATCATAAACGATATTTTTTGTGAATATCTAGACGATTTTGTTGTCATTTATCTGGATGATATCTTGATATTTTTTGAGAATAAAAAAAAATATAAGAAGCACGTTCGTTTGGTACTTGAAAAACTACGCGAGCAAAGACTCTACGCCAAGTTGGAAAAGTGCTTATTTCACCAAACTGAGATGGAGTTTTTAGGATTTGTTGCGACTACAGAAGGCTTGAAGATGGATCCCAAGAAGGTGGAAGCAATTGTGTCCTGGGAAGTTCCAAAGACGGTTAGAGACGTACAATATTTTCTCGGCTTTGCTAACTTCTATCGGATCTTCATCAAGAATTATTCTCAAATTGCTGCTTTACTTACTCGATTAACATGTAAGGATAAGCTAGAATGGAGATTTCTAGCGGAAAAAGCATTTCAAAATCTTAAAACGGCATTTACTACGGCTCCAATCTTGGTACATCCAAACTTTGCAAAGGCTTTCTATTTGGAAACCGATGCTTTGGATTTTGCTTTAGGAGCCGTACTTTCACAAATGGGCATCGACAATAAGCTTCATCTGGTTGCATTCTATTCACGGAAGTTTTCTGCGGCTGAGATCAACTACGAGATTCATGATAAAGAACTCCTTGCTATAGTGGATTCTTTCCAAGAGTGGCGTCACTTCTTCAAAGGAGTTGCACATCCGGTGACCGTATATACGGATCACAAGAATCTGGAATATTTTATGTCTGCTCGGAGTTCTAAATCGTCGTCAAGCTCGATGGAATATGTCGCTATCTAGATTTGACTTTGTTATTACTTATCGGCTTGGAAAGCAGCAAGGACTATCCAATGCCTTATCAAGAAGATCATATCTTGCACCAAAGATTGGAGAAGCAGCGCTTGATCAGTAGTGTACAACATTATTAAAGCCAGAGCAATTCAGGATTTGTACTACTGTGGTGCCAATTGATGTTGATTTCCTTAGCCAAGTACGTGCTACAATCATTGAAGATCCAGTAGTCCTTGATATTAAGCAACGTATCAATGATGACAAGTTTAAGATTGAAGGAGATCTCTTATACTTTGAGTAGCGGCTATATATTCCAAAAGGGCCAGCACGACTTCGAGTCCTTCAATCTTGTCATGACTTTCCAACTGCGGGACATTTTGAATTCAACAAGACCTTGGAACTCATTTCTCGAGATTTCCGATGGCCCTAAATGTACAAGGATGTGAAGGATTTCTTTCTCTCTTGTGACATTTGTTCAAGATCCAAGAACCCTCGACATCGCCCTTATGAACCTCTACAACCATTGCCTATTCCGTGTCGTCCATGGTCTTCAATTTCTATGGACTTTATTACAGATCTGCCGCCATCAAATTCATTTCACAACATCTTTGTTGTAGTGGATCGACTTACAAAGATAGCACATTTTATCCCTTGCAAGAAGACATCGCCAAGCAAAAATACAGCAAGGCTCTTCCTTGATAATGTGTATCGATATCATGGTCTACCAGATGATATCGTGTCGGATCGAGGAACCCAATTTGTATCAAAGTTTTGGAGATCTTTTTTTAAAATATTGAAGGTAGACATCAAGCTTTCTTCGGCATTCCGTCCTCAAACGGACGGCCAAACAGAATGGATGAATCAAGTTTTGAAATAATATTTACGATGCAGCATCAACTATCAATAAGATGATTGGATTGCATATCTATCGCTAATCGAGTTTGCATATAACAACACCCTTTATGCCGTCAACTCAAAAACACCATTCTTTTTCAACTATGGGTACCATCCAAAGCTTGATCTATTGAGTCCGTCAGCGATTAACAACCCAGTTGCTGAAGGATTGGTGCAGCAGCTATCGGAGCTTCAAACCACATTGAAGCTTCAATTGCAAATTGCCCAAGAGTCTTACAAAGCATCCGCGGATAAATTTCGGAATCAAGCACCTAATTTCAAGATTGGAGATAAAATATGGTTGCTTCAAGAGAATATCAAGACCAAGCGGCCATGTGATAAGTTGGACTATCGGAGATTGGAACCATTTGTTATCTAGAAGCAGATCAATCCTGTGGCGTACCGCTTAGAGTTATCAGCTGCTATGAAGGTACACCCTATCTTTCATATTTCTCTGTTAGAGCCTTATCGGGAATCGTCTTTTCTTGGAAGAGTGCAATGTCCGCCACCTAGTATAGAAATTGAAAACAACAAAGAATATGAGGTGGAAAGGATACTACATTCACGACGAAGATAGAATAAATTAGAGTACTTTGTGCATTGGAGCGGCTACGATATTAATGAAAGAACATGGGAACCGGCCAAAAATCTTGCCAATGTGTCACAAAAGGTATGGAAATTCCATCGACGATATCCTAATAAATCAAAAGCTGGTCATTAATGAAGCATGAAGATGAAGCCTTCTCTAGAGAAATGAATAGAAAAGGGATCCACATTGTATCCAAACATAACTTGTTGTATTTTGTAGTATCAAGATATCTAATATCAAGGTGTATTTAGATATGGCTAGTGAGAATGTAGATAGTGTACTAGTGATACCATCTCAACGGAATAGCTCCTGACGTCAAACTCGAGATGAAGAATTAGAAGAGCCAAGAAGACGTCGAAGAATACCAAGCAACAAGTCACTTGTAATTGTCTTTGAAGTTGAACCAGCTCATACAAGTAGTGGCGAAGCGAGATTTTCAGGTCGTTTTCACAATAAAGATACAAAAGTTCAAGCATGGTCTCAAGTAGAAGGTATTAGTTATTATCGGTGGCTACAAGGACCCATGAATCATCTGCCTCATGAACAACAGCTGGAGTATATTGCAGAGACTATGCGACAAATTTTTGATTTTCTACGTTTGTGAGTATATATCTCAAATGGTTTCTAGGAGACCTCAAAGCTAGAGGAAGAGGTGATGTCAAGGACATATTTATTAGATATCTTCTAGAACATTCTAGAAATTTCCTAGAACTCTCTAGAACCTTCCAGAGCCTTCTAATATCTTCCTAGTATCAAGGACATACTTGTTGGAACCTTTTAGAATATTCTAAAAGTTTTCTAGAACTCTCTAGAACCTTCCAAAGCCTTCTAATATCTTCCTAGTTAGTAGAAGTTACTTGAGAAGCTTCCTAGGTAGGAGTATATATTGGAGTCGAGGCTGAAGAGTGCTTCAGTCTCGACAACACATCTTTTGGAGCTCTAGCTCATCTCTGTGGTGTTATTTTTGTACTCGTCTAATTAATCCAGTTCCTGCCAGTTCTTGTTGAACTTCTTGTTTAGACTTCAAGTCTATATTCTGTGTCCATGATATTAATCCAGTTCCTGCCAATTCTCTTTGAACTTCTTGTTTAGACTTCAAGTCTATAATTTGTGTCCGTGACATTTTGTGAAATATATTGGAGTTTACATTTTTGAGTGTTTTGTGAGATTGTTTACAGATCTATAAGTGATATTTTGTGGATTGATGCATACAATAGTGCTTGTAGATTGTTGTAAATTTGAGCTGAATCTAATAATTTAATTATATGTAACTGAGGTTTAAATAGGTCAAGGTCTTGAGAATTAAGCTTTGAAGGTCAATTGGGATTTTTAAGATCTTGAGCAATCTGCTTATTGGATTGGAATGAAATTTATGTGTGAGAATAGTAGACTTATTTTCCTACACATATGAAAGATTTGAGATTGATTGAATGGTGAAGAAGGTAGAAATTATCATTGGAAGATCATCATTAAGGTTGGAGAAGGAGGCTGACCAACACCCAAGGAGTTTTTAAGATTTTTCTTCCAATTTGTAAGTTTGATTTCCTTAAAATTTGTTGTGTTCATTATTGACTAAGAGATTGAAAGATGTACAAAGTTCTAAGTAAGATCAATAGTCTAATTGATAGATATTGAGGTTCTAATTTTTCCTAGGATTGATTTGAATTGGTTAGGATTTCATTTAGGATTTAGGGTTTAAGGCTTGATTAGGATTTGATTAGAGTTTAGGGTTTAGGGTTTAGGACTTGATTAGGATTTTATTAGGATTTATTTTAGGATTTTCTAGGATTTGACCAAGGTTGACTAGGATTTCTTTAGGATTTGTTTTAGGGTTTATTAAGGTTTGACCATGGTTGATTAGGATTTGTTTTAGGATTTTGTAGGGTTTGACCAGAGTTGATTAGGATTTTTTTAGGATTTTTTTTAGGATTTATAAGAGTTTGATCAGGATTGACTAGGATTTCTTTAAGATTTCTTTAGGATTGTTTTAGGATTTGCTAAGGTTTGATCAGGATTGATTAGGATTTATTTTAAGATTTGCTAGAATTTGATTAGAATTTGACCAGGATTGACTAGGGTTTGTTTTTGGGTTTTTTAAGATTTGACCGGGATTGACTAGGATTTGTTTTAGGATTTTTTAGGATTTGACCAGGATTGACTAGGATTTCTTTAAGGTTTTTTTAGGATTTATTTTAGGATTTTTTAAGATTTGACCAAGGTTGATTAGGATTGTTTTAGGATTTGTTAAGGTTTGACCAAGGTTGATTAGGATTGTTTTAGGGTTTGTTAAGATTTGACTAGGATTGACTAGGATTTGTTTTAGGATTTTTTAGGGTTTGATCAGAGTTAACTAGGATTTCTTTAGGATTTATTTTAGGATTTGCTAGGATTTGACCAAGGTTGATTAGGATTTTTTTAGGATTTTTTTTAGGATTTGTTAAGATTTGACGAGGATTAATTAGGATTATTTTGGAATTTATTAAGATTTAACCAGGATTGACTAGGATTTATTTTGGGATTTATTAAGATTTAACCAGGATTGACTAGGATTTATTTTAGGATTTTCTAGGATTTGATCAGGATTGATTAGGATTTCTTTAGGATTTCTTTAAGATTTATTTTAGGATTTGTTAAGGTTTGACCAGAGTTAATTAGGATTACTTTAAGATTTGTTAAAATTTGACCAAGGTTAATTAGGATTTATTTTAGGATTTACTAAGATTTGATTAGGATTTGATCAGGATTGATTAGGATTTAGTTAAAGATTGATTAAAGACTATTTAGAGATTGATTAGAGAGATTAGGAGTAATTATTATTACATATTTCTTTTTTATCTTCCACAGCCAAGTGCCCGGAGCATTCTTAAGGAATACTTGACAACATACGATAACGGTCCTTATTATAGTTGGACAAATTCATTTTTTGACATATTGTCTTCTTTAACAATTGTACTCCTCATTTTATAGTTGTGTCATTTCTTTAAACAATGTTGAGCAGTGTGCTTAGATTTTGTACAATATAAATACAATCCTTCTTGATAACAATAATTTGTTTTCTTGCTCAGTAAGAGGTTTAAAATATACTATGTCGATTTGCATGTCTTCTATTTTCAAATGTAGGTATTGAAAAGACATTGACGTTGCAATTGTATTATAATAACATTGAGGCTCTCTTATATAACTCTTAGATTGAAACTCAAAAAGCCAATTGTCATACTTTATATCAAAGTCAATTCTTTCATTTAATGTCTCAGTATAAGGTAAGTTGAGTATCAATTTCTTTATCTCAAATTGCAATCCATAGAAAAATTGATTAATGAGTGCAGCATCATTCCATTTGATATGAATTACTTATGTCAAAATTGTGAAGCATGTAATGGAACTAATCGATTATCTTGTTGCAAGATACGAATCTTATTGGGTGCAATACAAATTCTATCATGTTCTCTATACATAGATCAAAGCTCTATTAAAAATATTTTTAAATTATTTAATATTAAATGATGATGTTCAAAAAAAAAAAAAAAAACCACAGTAAAGTAGGACTTGAAAGTAGTGTTTCAATAAACTTGACTTATAATCTTTGAGCTACGTAACTTTGAGGTTGAAGTTCAATCACCAATTGTACTTGATTGATGAATCCTTGAAATTTAGATCTTGTGCCATCAAACTTCACAAGCAAACTAATTTTTTGTTCTTTGATGCTTGAATAGTGTTTTATTGTAGGTGAAGTAATATAACTTGGTATACACATTGAAGCAGCTCCAATAATCTCTATATTTTCACTTTTTATTAATCTTGTTATTCCTTATTGTCGTACGTTGACTTGATGCATTGCAAGCATTAATTGTCTCATTTGTCCTTATATTTATATCATTGTATTTTTCATTTCAGCAAGTTTTGCTATAATAATACAATGAAAAAAATAAAATAAAATAAAAAACAAAATGTCTACTTTCAATGCAAGATAAAATACTCAAAAGAATAAAATAAATAAAATAAAATAAAATAAAATAATATATGAAAAATATCAGTTTAGAAGTGGATAATTTATAATTTTTAATATGCTTATATCTTATTGAAATTAAGATATAATCCACTTTTAGTCAAGAAAAGACAAAATCTAGACTAAAAAAAGATATATAAATTAGTAAAATATACTTCAAAAAAAAAATGACAAAATATATATATATATATATATATATATATATATATATTCAAGAAGAAACTAGATTAGCTATTACCAAAGACTAAAAAATATAACGACTCTTGAACCAAAATAGAAGCAAGAAAGAAATTAACAAGAATGAAAAAGGCTTCACTCTTGTCTTTACATATATTATCTACCTAAGAATTATGTGGTAGCATTCTATAAGACCTTCAACACGTATCAAACTTGCAAGGCAAGTTTCTTATAAGTATGCCACATATTTAGCTTGTTCTATAAGCTATCAACATGTGCAACACATGGTTAATTTATTGGCCAAGTTTCTAACCTACCAATCATCTATAGACATATATAGAGGTGAAACCGCATCTATAAAGCTTCAAAAAAGCTTTTCTATAAGACATTATCAAATTAACTTATTTTTATATATTTCTATCTATCCATATCAATTAGATAACTTTTAAAATAATCTTATGTCTATACTAAAGGTGCAATATATTATAAATTATTCACAAAATAAGATATATCAAATAAAATTTAAGATCCAAAGTTTAAAAAATCTCATTGCTTCTTCTATGTACTATATATTACATATATATTAAGTTATATATATATATATATATATATATATATATATATATAATAAATATAATTTTAATAGATTTTTTTAATATTATGTTATTATTTTTAGATTTAATACTATTAAGATCTATAAAAGTGAGGCAAGTATTAAATTTAAAAAAATTTATAGATACATATAAAGATTATCTATGTATACTGATTTATACTTGTAGATCATTTAATGTAGATAGAATAAATAGATTAAAAATAACTTAGATAAAATTGGAGTATATATAAAATAAATCTAAATGTAAATTAAATTACATGATTTTTTTGTACAATATATATAAATCAAAAATAAAATTAAAATATTTCATAAATATTTAAGATATATTATTATATTATTAACAAAAAAAACTATCCCAATTTTTTTAAAGATTTTAAAAAGAAATTATATAGTAATATAAATAATTATAATACAAATTATAAATTTTTAAAATATATTTATTTATATAAAAAATTTCTTTGTAAATTTTGTATTTTATTTTTAAATTAATTTAAATTAATAGGTTGTGATATACAAAATAGACATGATTTGTCTCCTACACCTAATCTTAAAAGTTAAAAATAATAATATATTATAATTTTAAAATATCATATAAAAATAATAAAATAATGATTATATCTATTTAATTTAATAGATCAAAAATACTTAACTTTAAATAGAAAGATTATGGAGAAGTCATAAGAAAAACATAAAAATCACATTTATAAAAAAAATAACAATCTATAGTTATTTGTAACATTTTTTTGGTTCATTTCTATATAGTTTGTTTGAATAGGTCAATCTCTTAAATTATAATAAGATTATATCAATGTTTAAAAAGGAAGACAAATATATATATATATATATATATATATATATATACTATATTGATTAAATTACATAATTACAAAAATATTTCAAAAATATTTTAAAAGCTAATTTTTTAAAAAGTATATAATCTTTATTTTTAAATTATATAGATAATTTATTATTAATATTATAATAATAATATTTTTTTGTAATATTTTTAAAAAACTTTATTTATATAATTTAAAAAATTGAATATTTTATTTATTGAATTATTCTAATTATTCTTTAAGAAGAAAAAAAATGTTTAAAGTTTCATATCTATATATGAAATGGTTATATATATGAAAATGTAATAAATTAGTAAACTAATAGATTTGACATCTTAATAAAATCTTGTAGTTTAACTTTCATTATTATATTCCAAAACATGATTGTATTTGGTATTTTTTAATATCATAAACTATTACGTGTTTTATTTGCAATTCTTTTTATATAGGATATAACAACAATAGTTAATAATAAAATACATCTAGCTATATCTTTAAAGTATGACAAATGATAGTAAATAATAAAAATTTAAATATAAATATTTTTTTAATATAATTATTGTTTTAAAAACTAATCTTTTAAAGTTATAATTATATATATATATATATATATATATATATTTCTTCTCTATCCATAAATTATACAAAATAATACACAATTTTATATAATGCTATATCATATAGAATTTTGTTATGTAATAAAGATTTAAAAACATATCAATATGTCTTTTTAATTTGATTTGATTAATATACCAAAATCATATATAATTAAATTATTAATAAGAATTAAACCATAAATAAAAATTATATATTTATATTATAAATTATTATAATTGAGTTGATTTTATCTTTTTTTGAAGTAAAGGTAGGTTCCAAAATTATTGTAGATTTGAAAGTTAATTATTTTGTAGTTTGTTATTATTTTTTATTTATATAAAAATCCTAAATTATTTTAATAATAGATATTTTAAAAATAACGGATTTATATTTTTATAAATAATTATATATTTTTTTAAATAATATATTTTTATAAACTAGAATCTATTTTTAATTCGTCACATGGTAATAAATATATATAAAATATATATAGCTTCTATTAAATGTGTAATTTATTAAAAATATAATTATAACTAAGTAGTCTAATATAATTTGATAATTATAATACTATTTATCAAAAATTAATTATTCTATTATAAAAGAAGTTATAGGTTCTATAATTTAGAAATAAATAAATTTTAGAAATTTTTTTAATAACTTAAAGCTTATAAACATTCTGCATTTAAAAAAATGTTTTTTATATAATTCGAAATAATTTTTGTTTTTTTAATCCTACCTAATTACATTATTTATTTAATTTTAATCAAAAAAATATTGTAAATTTTTTAATTTTAACTAGTCTTATAATTTAAGTTATTTAAAATCTCTAAGAAAGTTAATTTTTAAAATCTAAATTTACAAATTTTACCAATAAATTATTAACTTCATAGATGTTACAATTTACATATTTATTCTTAAGATATCTTTGTTTAAATTTAATTTTATAAATATAAAAGATATGATTTATTTTATGTATACTGTTAAAACAAATCATTACTTTTAAGTATCAAATAAGAATAAAAAAATATTAATTATAAATAATTTACTTTCTTAGCAATAAAATTTATACTTTATATTTATTATACGGGATTATATATTTTCAGTTGAAATATTCATAACAGATTAAAAAAAATTCTTAGAAAATGATGGTTTTAGAATTCGTTAAATATTTATGAATTTCTTTTCAAAATTATTTGTAACTGTAAATAATTTTATATTAATTAGTAATTTTATAATTAATTTAGAATAATATTTAATATGTCTTATTTATTTAAGTGAGTTATAAGGAATCAAATTAGTTATTATCATCAATGTAACATATTAAAAACTATTTTTTCTAATATATCTCTAACTGTAGATAGAAATTCCAATAAAAATTTATACATCTTAAATAACAAAGTGGTCTCTTAAAGACAACTATTTTAAGACTAAAAATCCAACTTAATGTACAAAAGGTATGCAATCATACAAGTGTATTTGATCTCAAAGAATAAACTAGTTTATAAAACCTATATCTTTTTAACAAAGTTTATTTAAAAGATTTTTGAAAGATGTATTAAAATAATTTTGATAATTAGATTTCATCAATAACTATGTGCATATATGTAAATATATATAATTTTAAATCATATGGCTATTTATTGTAAGAAACATTTTTTCTAAACAATAGCCAATGAACACTTATAAATAAGTATTCACGTATTTTTACTATCTAAACAAGAGACATGACAACTAATTAACTTTTATTGTATATCATTTTTAACATTGATCTTATTTCAGTAATAAATTTATTTCTTAAAATATAAAAAACTATTTGTATATATATATATATATATATATATATAATTTCTAGATCTATATAATTAGCAAATAGAAATAAATGTTAATCAAAATTTTATTTTTATATTTAAAATTTTATATTATACATATTAAAAATATATATACCAATAAAATAAGTATAAGTAACTAGAAATAAATACAAGTAAATAAAAGTATATAGGAATAAATTAGAATTTGTTTGTTTTTTAAGATTCAATGATCAAGCTTTTCAAACACTAATTGGATCTTTAGGTGTGCCAAGTGGCTACAAAAAAAATTCTAAAAAAATTTCTTCTTCTAAAAAGCCACTACAAAAGCATTTGATAACTTAAGCAAATAACCTACATTCCTTGTGATTTTTAATAAAGCTTTTACATGGCCTTATTATTTAATAGTATGTATAGAGGTAAGACTAAGGCCACACTTAGTCTTGTTAATCTATGTTTTATACTTTAATCTTAGTTCTAAATTAGTTATAATTTTATATTTTATGATAGTTATTTAGTAATTTCCTACTCTGTAAGATATATTTCCTTGATTCTATTTTTTTCTTCTAATTTGTACATGATTATATACATATGTAGTCTTTTACAAATTTGTACAAATAGATCTCTTTGATAGTTAGAATTTATATGTGTCTTAAATCAGTTCTACAATTAATGCATTATTCTTACAAATTAGCTTAAACTTTAATAGAGATTGATCCAATTATTATTAATATCTACAAAAAATTTAAAATAAACTAATTTTTCATAAAAGCTATGCTAAAAAGATTATCTTGACCATATATTAAATATAAAATTTATAAAACTATTAGATTATATTATTTGAATTTAAATTATGTTAATTATATCAAAAATATATATATTATTTTAAAATCTATAATTTTTAGTTTTTTTTAATTTTTTAATTTTTTTTCAAGAATGGTATATTTTTCAAAAGAATGGTTTTTATATTTAATACCTACTCAAAATCTTTAAAAGCTAACTATATTAAATATTAAATAAAATAAAATATATTTTATATTAAATTTTATAATTTTTAAATGATAGGTATTATTTCTATATATTATTTTAAATAAATTTATTTACTTATAATATTAATATTTTATTAAATATATATTTTTATGACTATTAATAGTTATTTTAAACAAAAAGTATGTCTTTGTACTCAATTAATTTTGATTAATGAAAACCTATATAGAGATTATAATGTATTTGTCAAAATTTCTTAAAGAACTAATATATTCCTAGAATTGTATCTTACATTAAATATTCAGATTAAATATGTTTTCATATATATATATATATATATATATATATTCACGTACACACACAAACTTATACTCGCACACATATATATATATATATATATATATATAATTGATTTTAAATTTAGATTTTATAATCCACTCAACCAACCAAATTGCATGTGTGTGTATATATATATATATATATATATATATATTATGATTACAATATTATTTCAAATCATTGTTGTAAATTATTAATACTTTATAATATACAAGAGATGTTTTAATCTATTGAGTATGTAATTAATACCAAGACATAGTATTTCTGCTTAAAGTACTTATATTATAATTTACAACTAAATTTTTAATTGATATTTTTTAAAATATTAAATTTAAACATTTAGATTCCATTTTTAGATTAGTAAATAAAAATATATAATACAGCTGGGTTGTCTCAAAAAAATGCTACAGAAAAAGTAGAATTAAAAACCTTGTAAGACTATTTGTTGTAAGAAAAACGAATGTATCACTAAAAATAGTATCTTGTCTCAGTTTAAGTTTTTTTTTTTTTTTTTTTTTTTTGAATATCGATAATCAAATCAATTGCTTTTTGGAGTTGGAAGCATATCTTTGAATTTTTCTTTTATTTGGGTATAGAAACTTTACTCATTGTAATATAAAAAAATATTTGACTTACATATTAAAAATTTAAAGTAAACAAAAATAAAAATAAAAATTATTTTAATTTAAAAAGTTAAATTGGTACTTATCTATTATATGTTTTGTCTCTTAAATGGCATTATTAACCTCTAACTAGCTATTATATGTTAAAATTATAAGCATTAACATGCTTTTTAAAAACAAACTAAATAGATTTATTCTTATTAAAAACTATCATATCTAGTAATTTACAATATTTTTTCAAAACATAAACTATATTTTTATCCCAAGCATTTTGAATGGTTCTATATTCTATAATATATTTAATACAAAGCAAGTGGTATAAACCTTATATGATAAGATTTATAAACTAACAACCACAAAATAAACAATAATTATAATGGTAAAAAGATCATAACAAATATAATATAATATTTTCTGATATGTTTTTTTAAGTGAAAATTGGATTGTTTGTAATTTATTTATTTACTAAGTCTTTAGCTCTATTAAATCTTTTATAGAATATTGTTAAATATATAAATGGTGATAGATGTTTATAGAATTTTTTATAAAAAAATTCTAAAAGATCAAAAAAGTTTTTGAATAATTAGAGAAATTGTTAAATAGAGAAGCATTAAATATCTATTGAATATAGTTTGACTATTAAATATAACTACAACTTCTATATGCTGAAAATTTAATCTCAATTACTTAATATATAATTATTTATTAAAATTTTGTTAGAAGACATTAGTATCTTTTTAAAAGTAATCACTACTAGCATATACTGATATTTTTTGTAACTAAAACTTATTATATACAAAAACATTCACCAAATATTTTTACAAAAAAAATTATTTTTAACAAACAGATGTTTTGTTTCATCTTAATATGTGATAGAAAACATAACAGAAGTTGTTGGTACTAATATAATAATTACAATAGATTTTTTTAAGTTCTTAGTCTTGAAATTCTAAGATTAACATTTAATTATATACAATAGAGTTTTAAAACTTTATAAATGTAAAAAATATATGATAGTATTGTATATTATTCTTTTTATGGTTATCTGTTCAAAAAATATTTCAAAATTTTTATAAAATTACAAATAACCACAATGATTAAAGAATCAATTTTAAATTACAATATTTGTAATAATAAATATATTTTTAAAAACTTCCATAAGCTTTAGTTTATTATTATAGATGAAAATCATATGTTATATAGTCAACACCACAATATTTTAATTTATGCATAAGTGTATTAAAATCAAACGTACTTTTAGATTCAAGGCATCTCATAGTTTGAAGATATCAAATTTATTTTGGAATGTTCATAGCAAAAGACTTGTTTTGCAAGCATTCCTAGCAATGCTGCTTCAGTTTTCACTTATGGGAAGACAGGAGTATTCATAAACAAAACAAATAAATAAACAGAAAAAATCAAAAAAAATCAAAAAAATCAAAAAACTTTCTCTGCATGCTGTTTTATCAAAGTTTGAATTAAAATTTCAAATATGATCATCTTTACCAAGGGAAAATTATTTAATTCATTCATTAATTAATTAAACTAAAATGGTATTGTTCTCATCTGCTTGTGTCCAAGCACTAATGTTATTTGTCTTTGAAAACATTGCATGTACATACACGCATACGCATATGTATTTTTATTTATGTATTGCGTCAACACCACAACGATGACTAGGACCCAAAGCAAAAATGCACCCGCCGCACGGGAAAACCAAAGTAAAGCAAGATGCGAAGGCTTTCTCATGGAGCGATGGTGGCAAAATGCTTTGTCTCGCTCCTTGACTTCACTTCTGTATCCCACGGACGCGTGCGTTTCTCGTTTTCGGTTTAACTTCCTCCAATTTCCCGCTCACTTTGCGTATCTTGCAACCGTGCATTTAGCTTGACTAATGCTGTACTGACTGCTGATGCTCTCCGTCCACCGAAATTCCTATTGCCAAATGCGACGCAGGGAGCACCACGAACATGAGCTTCCCAATTTGGCCTATTCGGCGGGAACCCACAAACGGCGATCGCTCGAACGCGCAGTCGTGGCTACGCGTTTTCAAACTGCGTAACAAAAGAAAGTCAAAACTGATATTTGCCCCGGTTTTCGGCGTATGAAAAAAAATGGCAAGAAATCCACGGAGGGAGGTGAGCCACAAGAGCTAGAAGCGGCACACGGAGGGTGGCCCAGTGCGGAGCCATATTCAGCAATGCGCACTGAAATCCCATTTCTGATCACTGTACACGGAAATGAACGTGGCGTGTGAGATGCTCCGATGGAAAAGCTCGCCCGCTATTTTCTCCTCGCCCGGTCCATGCTTGACGGTGAAGATGGCCCCGGGGTCCGGGCGGCGTGTCAGAGATTCTGCCACGTGGAGGAGGGACGCGACAGAAACCGCCAAGGATGCTCGGAGTGGCCCTGTTCCGGATCGAGGGTTCGGGAAGGTGCGACGGACCGCCAGGGCTCGCGCGCAATTCCGCGCACGCTGCCCGTTAAAGATCCCCCTACCCCGCGGGATGCGCGCTCTGCGCTACCCGTGATTCCCCTGCCCGGGTCGATTTCAAAAATTCTCCACCTGGGCTCGGCTCCGATGATAATCGTCCGTTCTCTTTCGTTCTGTTTAATTTCACGCGGGTTCGTTTTAACACCCTGGCATTGGTGGTGAAAGCAATGCGTGAAACAATAGGTGAACAATCCACGAGATGGTATAACATGGGGGCACGTCTATGATACTAATGGGAATAATATTTCAATATATTTATTTGTATCATTCATTTCAATTAGAGTCTTTAAATGGATCCAATGCAATTAACTGTATTGCAGTTAAAATTGCCACTCGTAACATGTGTTGTGGATTTTTCAGACAATATGGTTACATTTTATATCATTGGATTCTTTCGAAATTCCCTGGAATTGTCGGGAAGAATATGTATATGCATACACACAAATACAACACGGAATCCTAATACAATGCAAAAATCACTGTTTTGAATGATTTGAAAAACAATTATCATAAAACGTGGTATGATTCTTTCAATATAAATCTGGATGGTTTTGTAATCAATAATAACAAAAGAGAATGTTGTGAGAATGTAAAAGCTGTATCATACTTTAGTATCTTCCTTGAAAAAAATCACTGTAAGCAGATAAAATAATTTGTGAAACATACAGATATTTGACATATTAAAAACTCACCACAAAAGACTACATAAACATTGTATTTGATCACAATGAAAAAGGTTTTGATAGTCCTAGGACACAAATTATGATGCAAGTCATTGTCACAATGTAATATTAGTAGCTTCCTCATCAAAATTAGCACTGGCATTGTTTTAAACCATCTACACCAATAATACATATAGATGAGTAGAATCCTGTCTTAAACTCCTTACACACTCTCTTCTCCTCCACACACACACACACACACACACACATCCCCCCCTTATATTGTTCAAGCCATAAGCACAATAACCACAATATACAAAAATTGCCATGTTGCTCCTACAGCATGCTAGCACTGAATCTGATAGAATTTTAAACAAAGAGAGATGTGGATTAAGGTGGTATATATTAAATCTTCCCTCAAAAAACCATTTAGAAAATAATAACATTGTATTGTTTATAAATGACTATCTTCACAATGCTTGGCACAGGCAGATTGCAATTTGTTTTTACTTGATGTTCTAAAGAAAAATCATACAGAATGTGTAAATATTTGTAGGAGAAAATATAAATAATTCTAAATATGAATAATATACAAGATCTGCCCATAAAATTTAAAAATGATATGTGTACAACACTTCAATCACTGAAATCATTTCCACACTATTGGTGGAATTCTATGATTTATGAAGTAATATATATGTAACCAATTCACAATGCAGTTATATGTAAGAACAATTTCTTACTTGTTTCTGTAAATGATATAAGGTGGTTGATTTTTCAATGCACCCCTAAACTAATTTTATTCAAAAAGCATTTGCACCATTCAATGGCATGTAGTAAACATTACAAACCCTAAAAATTTACAGCATACATTCATTCTGTAATGTGACAATTACAATGTACTATTGTAACTATCACATAACATCATTCTCTACAGTTGAAAAAACTACATAATTATTTAACTGATTGAGAGATTTTTTATGTTTTATTCCTTTTTCTTTTTGTCTTTCATGTTTTTACATTTCATGGAATTTTGGTTGATTAAAGTGTCATTGTAGAGTCTTCAAGCAGCTCATCATTAGTTAAATTATGTTGTTATTATACATGATTTTGTACTTGGATGAAATCAATTTTGGACTTAATCTAAACAGAATGTATACAACTTTAAAACGTGTAAAATATTGTAAAACTTGAACAGTATTGATGATTATTCTAATGTGAGACATACCATAAACCATTTTTTTTTACTGCACTCCAAATATTATACTTTATTTGTATGTCGAGATGTGAGACTGGGTTCATAACCTTAATGTCAAAATTTAAAATCAAGTTTAAATCCAACATGTGTCGTGTTGTTGTATCATATTTAAATGACATGGTTTTTTTTAATCACATCTCCAAATTAACAGTTTACAAACAAAAGTTAAAAAAATATTAATTACATGGTTAGATTTTTCAATACAGAATAACTTTTAGAATGAATTCAAAATCTGCAAGAATTGCTCAACAAATTGTGTGTCTGTAAAAATATGTGTTGAGAATAATCATGACTCCATTAGATATGAAGTATATTAGATAAAATTCCAAATTGTTTACCTTGTCCACTTGTACAACTAGAATAGTAATCATATTAACTTCTGTTCATTCAGCTTTTAATATATTACCCAAAATGGTATGTTTGGTTACACATTTAACTGTAAGAAGAATGAATCAGTCAAAACAGTTATTTATTTAATTATTTTCTTATCTAAACCACTAAAGACAATTTGGTTTGAACTAAATGAAATATACTTTGAGGCAGGTTTATTTCAGTTTGATTCATTAAAATATTTGTAGGTTTTCTTAATACTTTTCTTTAGTATTTCGAACTTTGTTTCCAAAACAACATTTATTCAGTATCCAGGGTTGTAAATGCTACATCAGAATTTGTCCTTTCAATCCACAAATTTTGCAATTAAAAAAAAAAAAAAACATAAAACATAAAACAGCTGTATCTTCTCATCAACTTTAATCAAAGTAATCACATTACCTCGAGAAAAAAATTAGTCAAAATCATGAGTTTAGAGTGTTCAATGTTAAAAACACCGAGTGACTATTTTAACATGGACAAATCAGGGTCTCAAATGAAGTGCAGAGCAGATATCGCGCCTAAGCCCTAATCCTAAACGACAACAAACATCCTGCCCTCGGATCCACAGATAGCCAACCAATGCCGATCCAGCGTATGAAAAGGTCCCCGATAGCTGAGCTGGAAATGAAATGATGAGCTGGCAAATCTTGTTGAGAGTGAGGTGGAAAGGAGGAAAAAGACATGGGATATTGGTCAAGTCTCTGGATCGCGGGGGAGGATGGAAGGGAAAGGAGCTGTTGGCAGGGGTGGTGGCCGTCAGGCAGGGTGGCACAATGGAGATGAAGGGTCGAGATGCCGGATTCAAGTGGAGTAAGACACCCGGCCCGCGCATCACAGTCAGCCCTTTGCCGGGGTTCGGTCCACGTCATCAGTATCATCATCATCATCGTCATCCAGTGTACAACCTGCGGAGGCCACCGATCCCATTCCATGTCCCTCCAATGGATGTCCTTCCTGACATCGGACTGCTCACAAACCACTCATGGTGTGGATTCTCCCCCATTTGGATGTATTTCATCTTCTTTCATCCTTCATCCATGTGGCACTTTAGATAACGAGTCGATTGTTGATTCTATGATGGAATTTGACCCGGTTTGAATCTCTCCACAAAAATTCAAAAGTGTGAAATTAAAATAAACATGCGGACAAAAAGATAGAATGTTGTTAGTTGAGTTGTTCTTCATTTTATTCTGTTTATTGGCAATATGTGGTTATACTGAAGGCTTGCGAATGACCTTAACTGATTTAATTGTTATTACAGGAATCAAAATAAAAATTTAATAGGTTTTCACCACTTGTTTTTATTTTATTTGTTCAATCCTAGCTTCAAATGCTGTGTGATATTAGATGTTTAAGTTTCCACAATTTTTCTTTGACTGGGATTCTACATGCAGTTCTTTTACTTTATTTATTTTCAAAATTAAATCAAGACGTCTTATTTGAAAAAAAGTCTTCACTTTGTATATAATGATGACTTGGCCTTCTTATTGTATTTTTTCAATGTAAAATTGTGTTTATTTTTTGAAGAAAAGTAAATTAAAAATTACAAAATACAATACGTTTTTGTTAAAAGTGAAGTGTTCTTTATAATAAAAACTTTATGTATGATAAAATTACTTCAAAATCTCATATGATTGGGTCATGAAGTTTTGTATTGAATAAAAACAAAATAAGAATGAAACTGTTTATTTACTTGTTTTCATTATTATTTTTTGAATAATGAAACAAGTAACAATAAATATGAATTAAAACAAGCCATCATAAGCACACTCTGATTTTTTTGGTCTACAGGTTTGAATATTAATCAGGTGCCAAAATGCAATTATACATTTTTCTGTGCAATGAGAACTTTAGAAGAAGATGAAGGAAAAAAAATAGTAATACAAAATAAAATAGTAGTATGGTTTGATGGTATTCATTTTAAAGTTCTCTGTCATAGCTTTAGGTGTTTACATGTTTGAATTTTTAAATGCAAGGCAGTAAATTTTTGTTTGACTGTGCATGTAGAACACATCAGTGAAAACTCAGGCATTTTGAATTCCAGTTAACACTTAAATGTCACATCTTTGATGAGTTTCACAGTGTATCATCAAACTTTTATCTTTACTGAGAAGGAAAAACTGGTTTGTTTGCTTTTTACTTCTTACTTTTTGTTGATTGTTTGTTTGTTTTGTTTGAATATTCTATATTTTTTAATTTTCAGAACTAGTTTATAAATCTGTCCTTTAATCATACATATTACAAATATTGGTAGTAAAAAAACTATCAACTGTTTATTTAAACTAACCAGGCATAGTGATTTTATCAGAAATGGCATTGCAACACTATATTTTTAATACTTTAAGATCACACACCAAATCTAACTGTCCCAATATCACATCACATTGTCTCATTCACCAAAAAGTATCTATCACAGCAAGTCATTTAAAAAGAATCTGTGCTGATCAAATTGTGCCTGAAAAGTGAACATTTAGATGTAGAGTGTGGAACCAACTTATCTGATTCTAACCCCACCCTAGAGTGAAAACAAAGATCTTACAGTTTGTCAAGTGGAGCCAAGATAGTCAAGGATTCCACAGAAAAGGGGAAGAGTAAACCCTATCCGGTGGGTGTGTCCCTCACCCTTGTATACATAAATGACCTAAATTCCAGCTTCCACTCAGCCAGCCGGCCCTAGCAGCTGATTCACACACTTTCTCTCATAATGAAGGAAGTTCCAGGGACTTTTCAAGCTGTGAAGAAGGTGCCCACAATACCAAAAAAAGAATAATAAAATATAAAAGTGAATTGGGTCATTTATAATGGTTTGTTCCAGTGCAAGAGGTAGGAAAGTAGTACCCATGGTCAAACCAGAGAGTGGACCAGGTGACAGGAAAACTAGGTGGCCAACCATGTAAACAGGGGTTCATGAGGCTCTCCTTTTAATCACTACCTTACAGAAGATCTGGAGATATGGTTAGTTGGATGATGGCTCCTGAGCTTTGGCAGACTAACATGTTATGACTGGGTGGGGGGCATTTGGCATCATCTCTTGCCATTAGCTGATGGCACTTGGCATCCTTATTATAGAGTCACTGTCACTTGGTTATTCTGTTTTTCACGCATCGGCTTCTTGCCTTGTATAGCCTGAAGCATGGATCAGATATAGACTTGTTCCAATTTGCTGAGGGTCCAATAGCAGCATACCACTGAGGTGGGGGGGAGGCCTTAATTTCTGCACCCTTTTATTAGATGTCAGTAAAATTGGTGAGTACTAACAAAACTGGCTCATGATCCCAGTAGTGAAGTTTTTTCCCCCCACTCAAGTCAGTAGGATTGGGTGGGGGAAAAGAGTCAATTGACCACATGGATTGACTCTATTGGGAGCTGAAAATCCCAGCTTCCATGACCAGCACCAGAGCTGGGTCAAAGAAGAGAAGAGGAGATCTTTTTTACTCACAAACCCAAGTCTGATGAGTAGGATTTTTTTATTAAGTGCATGCATAAGTCCTCTTTACCCCCAAGTACAACATTAGTTGAGGCCACACAAAATAACGAAGAGCAATATCTTCAGCACAGTGAAAGTTACTGCTGTCACTTCACATCAGTAGGCAAAATAATTTAGCAGCAGATTGTACTGCTGCTGCCCGACCAGACGTGTGAAAGAGACAAAGACCTGTGGAACCCATTACTGAACCCCCAATGTGGTGAAAAAGAAGAAGCTTACACTGGTTACTTTAAAGGAGCCCTTCTTTCTCCTTTTAATTCAAATGTTTGCTGAAAAACCTCTGCTGGGATGTGCCTACAGTGAGGGTCAGAGGGGCAAGGAGTAGGAAAGTTTGTGGGCAGCACGAGAAATAAAATTGCGGCCTCGGGCAGCGCGCACGTCGCTTTATTGAGGGGGATGATGGCGCCGGAGGGATCCACTTGGGGAACTCTGGCCGCCAACTGAAATCAATACCACAAAAACCTAGTTTACAGAATACGATAAGATAATGGGGTACGCGAGGCTGCATGTGTTCAGGATCTTTTTTACCACTTTCGTGGCCATCACCTACAACCATCGCTTCAAAGTCGGGGCCGCGGCGGTGAAGTGGGATCAGTTGCGCGCTGTCTCACCCTGCTTCCCCTCCCTCCCTCCCTCCCCTCCACCATCCCCCCACTAACCTCCTTCCCGCCTTGTCTCTGAGCCTCTCCCCTGTCATCCGCAGATTTCCTGCCGATCCTCTGGCTCCCTTGACAGTCTCCTGCAGCAGCAGCGCGGAGGGGCTCTTCTGCCACTCCGGTTACTTGGACCTTGGCTCTCGCTGTCATAACCATCTTCTACGGTTTTTTGGTGACGGTGTGTCCGAGTAGTGGACGCTTCTCATGCGAAGTGGCTCTTGCGCTGGTTGCAACTCAGCTTCTCAGGAGTGTGTGTTGGTAGAACTTGTAGACATTTGCAGGCAAGACCTCGGGACCTGCATTGTTGTGCTTAGGATAGCGTGGGTTGTATATATGTATTCTTGTGCTTGAGTTCTAGCTGCGTTTGAGTGTGGGATTGTGTGCTTCCACTTCGGTAGTGGAGAACTGTTTATTGTCCGTATTGTGTGTGGTGTGGAGTGGTGCAGTTCAGTTCTGAACAGGTAGTTAGTGTATTCTTGTCGGTTCGTACTTGAGGTTTTAGAGTCTTGTTAGATTCATATTGCTGAGTGTAGTGAACCTTATTTTAAGCACCTGGCTAGACTGTACTTAGTGTAAGCAGCGCTGATACTTTTCTTGTAGAGTATAGAAACGAAAATTATCAATGCAAATAATGCAAGCATCGGGAGAAGCCTGATCGATGAGAGACGATCTGTGAGAATGTAGGAGTCCGTTGGACGCTCTTCTACTTTGTTAGAACATACTGAAGTGCCTTCAGAATAGATTATTCTTAGTTACTTGATGTTTGTTTTAACGAGTTGATAGATTGATGAACATATCTGCCCAGCACACAGCGCACGCGTTACACACTCGCAGTTACTGCCTGTCACACATCATACGGTTCTTCGCTTAGAACCACCATCTCACCCTTGCTTAGAGCCTCCCATGCAATTAAGTCAACCATGTGGGCACTGCTTCTGACTCAACCGATTAGTCTTCATATTGTAGGTGTCGCGGTGTGTTTTTCTTGGACAATTTTAACATTTGATTTGCTATGTAACCTGCAGTTGATTTTTTCGTGTGGTGCCTGCGGAAGGTTTTTTTGGTGAATGCTTTTGGAGACGAAGACTGCTACCCTGAATGCAATGCGATGCATGGACTATTTGCTTAAAGCGGCTATGCTCTTAAAAAATTTTGAAAGTTTTCACTCACTGACTACGGACCATCTTGGGCCTCCTGTCCGATTTTAGTTCATTGTTCACAAGTGAAGTGACTCGGTCTAGATTGCTCTCATCCACATCTCCAGTAGTTGCTGAGATAAGAAGTTACAATGGCGTTCGAGGTTGCTCGAGTGCATGGGCTCATAAGCTCAAGGGTTGGAGACGATGGTGCGCCAACCGGATTCCGAACTGAAGGTGCTTCTATGGAAGCAATATATTCCTACCCGCACGAATGGAGCGCACCAGGGTTTACTCCTAACTCTCACATCACAGCAGATGTACCCTTCAATTATGGGCGATATCGTAATCGATGGGATGCCAACTGCTTGCCTCAGGAGTTGTCCTCATCTTGCTCTACTGAAACTGAAAGTGACGAAGAAGATGAATTTTTTCAAAGTTTAGCTCAGCAAATTGCGCATTCGACGTTCGATGAGGAAATCAATATCAGCAGACATGCCGGATTACTACCACGAATTGATAATTCTGAGGTCCGAAATGTATCGGGTGTCGAATTCAACGAGGTGAGTGTCGAGTTATTTTTGCTCTGTACATGATTCTGAGCACTACATCACCCATATCATGTTTGACACATCCGGTAGTTACCTTGATATTAAGCCGGCTGGTGATACTTGGTGTCCAATCGCATTCTCGTCGGTCTCTGAATTGTATAGGATCTGTATTCCACTTTATAATGATCCATTTTAACGGGTCTCACTGAGTCTAAGCTTATTGTCGTGTTGGCCAAATATGTCTAGTGGAAAAAAATTCTGAGCCCTTCATTACTTTGCAGGGTCGATTGTCGCCTTCCAATTTGCACAGCGGTAGCTGGTCATCTGGATCTTTTCTCTCCGGAAGCCGAAGTAGTTCCAACGGTTCTTCGAGAGTGTCATCTCAAGTTTCTTCGCCTTTGTCTGCGCCTTCATCCGGATATCAGGATGCCTGGGATACTCTGTACGCCGCCGCTGGAGAGATTGTTCGGTTGAAGATGAGTGAGGAGGATGTTGAGAAATCATACCAGTCCAAGGTTGGAAACCCTGTCTTGCGAGCTCACTTACCCCAGCAAACTCGACAATCAGGACAGGTGGCGGGAAGAAATCTACCTATCTATGCACGCAGGAAGGACTGGAATTCCATGTCTACCAACCATGTAATTGCTCATAACCTTAGTCTTTGGGCAAGTGTGCTTCTCAATGGCATTGTGCTTAACAAATCATTGAACGAGGCATGGTAGATGTCGAGGCTGCGTTTAGTATGTTCCTAGGTCAACCGATTTCATATTCTGAATCATCATATCTGATCTGGCCTTTACTACCTGGTCTGTAACATCTCGAGCCATTTAGTTCTCGTAAATTCGCAATGATACTCTGTTATTGACGTTCATGAAATGCTTGATAATCAGGCTATGCAGAATTGGGGCATGAAAACTGAAGCAAGTCACACCATGGCAAGTCGAGGTCAGCCTTGCGCAGGATACCATCGTCACCAACAGGCATGTTTTCCTGACGGTCAACGGGACAACAGTACCTATGTCCATTCTGGAAAGCATGTGGATAACAAACTTGTGAAAAATAGTCGTCAAACTGCCGTGAATGGGGGATCTGGCGTGCGGGTCGTTTTCCTAGGTGCCAACACTGGTCGCGAGTCCGGAACTGGAGTATTTCTACCCCGCGTGTTTGATCAAAGGAAGACAGCTTCATCGAGACAGAATGGTGAGTGCCAAACCATTGCTTGCCAGCATTGCCGACTTTTAATGCTATGAGTTATGTTCATTCTTCAATTGAATAAATAAAAATTATTGACAGTTTATTTCTCTTTTTTCTTCATTGAAATTTTATGTCGCATCACAGTGGATTCTTTTTAACTGCCGACATGTCTAAATGACTTTTGTTGCGTTTGCAGAGAACAACTCTAACACCTCTCCTGGGCACGGTCGTGCTGTTAATTCCCATCGGCATGTCAAGTCGCCCAGAGAAGGAGTGTCGCCTACTTTGCAGCAAAGCAATAACCGGTCCGGTGTACGTCAACCTGTGGTTCACGAGCCTCGTCTTCCCTCAGAATGGACCTACTAGCAATCATTATTTCTTCAAGCATCCCGGCTTTTAGTGGCAATGAGGATTACATGCTTTATTTATCAGCATTTACATATTTCATCACGCACCGAGCCGTTGGTGGCAATGAGAATCGCCAGCTTCATTACACATGAACTTCTACACAAGGTTCGGGAGAAAATTATCCTGAGCAGTAGTTTCGCGGTAATTATCGATTTTGTCATGGGCCTTCCAACTTGCTTGTGAAGGTGCTAAGCACTGTAAAGTACTAGAATCTTACTAGGCTCGGAGTCTGCTGTACAATAGTCAAGAAAACGGCGAAGGAACATCTGTTCCTTCATAGACGGAATTTTTTTTCGACACCACTACTGGAACTTAACAAATAAGGACAATCCCTCTGTAGGGAACCTCGTCATCTTCGAATAATTTGATCGATCAATAAACAATACCGTCGGATATCACTGTAGGATACTCTGAGTGGCTACGTAGTGTCAGTTAAAATTTAGTTATAGTTTGACTTCAAGTGTTGCTACAGAGCTGTGTATGTGAAGAGCATATTGAAAATCAGTAGTGTTTACTCCCACGAGGAACACCTCGATTTTTGTCTCCCTTTGCAAGTGTGGGTGATGTGGCCTGTATGCTTCATGTCGAGTTTTGATGAATGTGTGGATACAATCCGACAAATTAGTCAGTTTGAGCCAGACTTATATATATCAATTTCTATCTTCAAATAACATAGGAATATGTAGTAGCAAATCATATTATCATTACAACTTTTAAAATATTTTGGAAAATCTGTCCTACCCAATCCCTCTAAAATCTGCAAATTCAATAGCAGTTATCATTGGTTACAAGTTTTGTCGAAAATTTTGTCATCAGCAAACTCTTTATCGTGTATGCAACGTAAGCACGCATCTGCAAAATTTAACAATGCAGACCCAAATGAAAAGTCCAACTCTTAAAATGTTGAAGTGTCAAATTCTGGACGACACTGAAAGATCATCGCAGCTGTGCATCCATTCAGAGCTGTTGGACTATTGTTCTCTAAGATGAGTGTAAGAATTCTGAAATTGAGATGAGTGCAAATATATACATTCTTCTCTGGTTCACAGGCCTAAAGCATTTCATAATTGCACTTAAAAGTAATTAAAACTGTTGGGCTGATCATTTTGAATCTTGTCCTAAACTTTAGAATGCAATATACAAAACTTATAACACACTTAATGACAAGTTTAATAGGTCAAATGATGAACTGTACACAGGAGAGCAGGAGTTGCAATGTTTGATATAGCATGCCATAGGATTGCGATGTTCTTTCAAGGCTTTGCAGCATTTCTTATGATAGTGTATTTTGTGTCAATGTATCAAACACACTGTTGTTCTTTGTTCTTCTTTGTGTATGTCTAACAACTTGACAAGAGTAATATAAATATTATCGAAACATAATATTTTTAGAGAATAAGCAAAGTATTCACATATATTGATTATTCCATTAACTTCATATTAAATTTCTATTATGTAATTTTTTTGTCTTTATAAAATTTAAAACTAAATAAAGAACATCACAACTTGTATGCATTCATTGTTTTAAAATTTAGTTCATGTAATTTAGTTCATGTAATTCAGTTCATAGTTATGTTGCAATTGATAATTGACATGTTTAAAATAAATTAGAATTATATGAGATATTTGTACAATTAGAGTAATTTTAATTCAATTTCTTACTTCATTTTCTTGATAAATTACTTTAGCATTATCTTGACTTTTGATGATTTTCAGCATTACAAATTATAATATTCAACTACCAAATATACTTATTATAAAATATTATTTTATACATATATAATATAATGTGGTAGATGCATTAATTATGTAGATGTTTTTTTTTTTTTTTTTTTTTTTTTTTGTAATAAAATGATTATTTCGAGTAGTTGCATACATATTATAATTTCAAATTTTGACAACAAATGTTAACAAGGTATTATTGTACTTAACAATCACAATAACAATATAATATAAAATATTATTATCATATATATATATATATATATATATATATATATATAAATATATATATCATAGAATATTTAAAAAAATATTACTATGAATTATTTTTTTACTTAAAAGATATTATGTGATTAAATTTTAATATTTTAATAGTTTTATAATTATTTTAAAAATTGTTAAAATTTTAGCATCATGAATAAAAGATGTGTAAATTGATGTAATTTAAATTAAATAATTGATATATATATATATATATATATATATGTAATAGATAATTTTAATGATAATAAATAATTTTAATTTAATATTATTTATAATAGAAATTATGTATAAATAAAATATTATTATCTATAATTTAATTTTGATATATATATTTTGAATATAAAATAATAAAAAAAAGTATCAATTTGTTTGAGCTTGTAAGAAGAGTCTGATTGGAAGGATTAAACAAAGAATGGGGTGTGGTAGAGCAAAGTGTAATTTTTAAGTTTTATAAATATAGGCATTGTACTTAGTACCAATATGGCTATAATTAGGCCGCTCTTGTAGAGTGTGATTTTCAATATGAGAATACACTAGGTACCTAGTTGTAGAGAGTTTACTTATAACTTATTGGCCAAGCTCTAATAAGTGGTTTGTCCTTAATAAGAAGGACAAATAAATTTAATAATATTAAAAAAATATTATATTAATAAAAACCTCTTATATTTAAGAAGGTTTATATATAAGGTTTTTCTATGGCATTTAGAAAATCCTCAACTCCCTTTTCTATGTCAAATGACAACTAACCAATTATTGGTAAGTTGGATTCTTAATAATATCAAAGAAAATCTATAATCTTCTTTTCAAATATTATCTTTATATCAAAAATATTATTATAGATCTATATATCCATTTTTTTCACCTCTATAAAGTCTTAGCTTATAAAAATCCCTTTAGTTTATACAAAATGCTCAAATTATAACAAATCGTTCAATACCTTATTCACTTGCAAGTGATTGATTTCTTCTTGAATTTTAGGATCTAATAACTCTTAATTTAACTATTTAGTTTTTTTAAATTTTTTCCAAAGTGTAGCTTATACCCTTAAACTTTACAATAAGAAAAATCAACTATAGATTTGCTACTGATCATTTTATATCTCAAAAATCCTAGCAGGTGCTTAAAACCTTAGTTTATAATCATTTGAGCACTATTTTCTTAATAACTCAAAAACCTAAAATCTTAATACCACAAAAATATAGCTTTTTAACATGAAAATACACACTTTTAAAAATTTTGAGCTAAAACCTTGTTAAATTGCTTAAGTTATAGCTCAAAATACTAATTAAGCAGGTCACTTATTGCTCTTAGATTACAATTGCTGATTTCAACTCCTAATATCTTCTTTATTCTAGCTTAGAATTCATCAAGCTGTATATATAAAGTATAGCTAAGAAAGTATTTTTTCTATTTTTAATTACCAATCTTTTATTGCTTTTTGTACATATGAGTTATATTCCAAAGAATGGCAGTAGATATAAAATCAACACCTTTACTTTGAGCATATATATCTCTTTTATAAAAATTCCAAATCACCAATTTTTGTACCAAATTTATAGCTAAAAATCTAATCTTACTAATGTTAACCTTTGATGTTCAAATACTCTTGAAAGAAAAATCCTAATCTCTAATAAGTCCTTGAACAACCTCCTTAAATTCCATTGAATGTGACTTTTGACCAATAAGAATAGAAATTTCTATCATCCATCTCTATTCATTTACATGGATGGCCTAACTACTATTTTTGATACTAAGATTTCTTTCTAATCTTTTTTTTAATATAATTTATATAATTTGTGCCTTAAATTCTAAATAAAAGAAATAAAATAAGATTTCAAGGATCACCAATGTCTAACCAAGGTGCCTCAAAATATATAAAAGTTATTACTAACATGAAATCAACCTCAAAATTCACTATCAAAAAAAAAAGAAAAGATAAGGTTGTATAATCTTTAATAGTAGCCTTTTTAAATAAGCTCCTTTCAAAATAATAATCTAACCATATTTTGTAACCTATTAAAATCTTCTAACATGGCTCTCATTCAATTGTATCATAAATAAATAAATAAATAAATAAATATATTATTTTAACATAGTAGACGAATCACAACATAACATTGCATAGTAGTAGAATTAATAATATTGTAAATAAGATAGAATATGACAAGTAATTGATTAAGATCCTTGCTAGAAGATAAATCTATATATATATATATATATATATATATATTCTAGGCTTACGGAATAAAATGAGGTGGCTTTGTTCAACATGACATTGTATACAGAATGCATCAAAAGGGCTTCAAGTAAGGACCAAAGGAGCACTGCTGCAACTAACACTTGTAGCATCCTACTAATAGACATGTTAGATGAACAAGAAGTGCTTTCATCTTATAACTTACAAAGAAAAAAATGATACTCTCATTTGACGTGGCATATATTAAGTAAATCATTACTCCTTGGTTTTTTAAAGAGCTATGTAGGATTGTTGTTATGTACTAAATCAAAGGAAGTTATAATAAATTGAGAGTTTGTGTAACAAGCCATAGTAAAATTTTATCAAGATACAATAATTTGGTACTTTGTTGATAATAAGCCTAGTAATTCTATTCTTATTTTATAAAAAGATATATTAATTACAAAAATTGAAGGCTTTATAATACTTGATTTTTTATTGGCAAATGCTACCTATATCTTAAAATATCTTTAGTGGAGATTATGTGAAAGGTATTAATTTTATCTCCTTATAAATCTTCAATTGGTTTTTATACATTTTTAGCATGGAATCTAAATTTTGATCTAAGAGATATTTCAAATATTTATAAAAATATTTTTTTAAGTTCTTTTAAAATATTGATATGAATTTTTCTCAAAGATCTCTTAGATGAGTTCTTTTTAGTAGCTTTTTACATTGGGGTTGGATTGAGAGATGTATTTGAAATAAGTGTTGACAATAAAATTAGCTTAGAGCCTAAATTCTATATTACCATTGAATCTAGTATTAGATGGAAGTTAGAAGTAAAGGTTCATAATCCAGTTACTTATAACTTTAAATTCTTTTTTATTCACTACCTAAATCTTCCTATTCAATATTGATTTTGTATGACTATGGACCACATAATCAAAGACTCTATGGTCCTAACTAAGATTAAATTCAAACATGACATTATTGTATTATAATATGGCTATAGAATGAAAGAACAAAAGAAGACAAATATTATAGATGAGCTTAATTGAAGACTTAGTAGCAAAATTACTTTAAAAAATATAAATAAAAAATAGGAAGGTAATAAATATATTTAGTGTTAATGCTGATTTTTTTATTAAAAGGGCTTCTACTTACTTTGTAGGACCATAAATAAGATAAAAAAAAGATAAATTAGCAAAAATATTACTATAGGCATCTTAAGATAAAAACAAAGGGTAGTTTACAACAAAAATTATATAAGAAAATCTTAGATTGATACTTCGAGAAGGCCAATTATGAACCAAGATTTAATATAGATACCAAGGCACAAAACTATGCATCTATGGTAAAAAGAAAGTTTTTTTTTTTTGATTGAAGAGTGAGATTAGAAAACAAACTTAATAGGATTTCTTTGAGCATTGATTTCAATGTTTTTGAATTTGTAATAACTTTGTGAGAGCTATGCAAAGTCAAGGTTCTATTTGGATGACTTTAATTACTAAAAAATAAAGTAGGCTCATATTTTGGAGCATATTGTGAGCCATATTTTGTAATATAATATCTCTACTCTAACAAAATGTAATATAACATCACTACTCTAACCATTTCAAGACAAACATCTCTAGCTAAAACTTTTGACACTATAACTATATTAAAACTTAATATCAACTTACAAGATATGTCTATGATTTTGAAACAAACTATATATGTGAGTACATGTATTGATCTTGATCTAGATGGATTTATTTTTGTAAAAAACAAAAATAAAGATGCCCACATGAAATATGAGTAGGCAATAATATAAAGCCAAAGATATCACAAATTCACAAAACAAGCTCAAACTAGATCTTCTACACTTATAAAAAGAAGTGATGTTAATCAATTCTATATCTATTTAAAATAGATTAAATATTCCTAAAAAGAATGATGTAGATATTAATATAGATTTTAAAATAATCACAATCACAATAGAAGCTATTATACATCAAAAAATTACTAAGTTGACATAGATTATAACTTTAGATATTATAATAAGTAGCAATATGGAAACCAACAATAATATGCTATCTACAACAATAAAGGAGATTGATCTTATATCAGTCCTAACATAGATAATATTGCTCTTTCTACAAAAAAATTAGTGATCAAACATGTTTGGCACAAGTAAGGAAGATATATTAATTTTGTTCCAATACAATAAGTCTAATGACTTATTAGAGGTATTGCTTCTTCACTTTATACAAAATTCTATCACTCTTTACAACTATTGCCACTGTTTTAGTGCTTGGAATTTAACTTTGAACATACTCATTATTCAAGATATGTTAATTTTAAATGTTGAATTAAGCCTTACACCTATCCTAGGCTTGATCCAAATTTTCATAAAAATTCATATGTCAGGCATACAAAATTTGATCTATGATAAAAATAATAATATATTACTAAATTTAGAATATAAAAAATAAGTTAGTATATAATATAATCTTATAAGAATCAATGGCATTAAACAACATCATTACAAAATCCAATTAAAAGCGGTAAGAAGACTTGTTAATATAAAGGCAAAGACACTCATCAAAGGCAACCATGATAGAAATACAAAGATTCCAATATTAAGATTTGAATCACATAATGAGACCAACAAGTTTCCAAAACCAATTAAATCACATGCAGTTATATTAGATTGAAATTTTCTTGAGGTCTTTGGACTATAAGGCGCCTAGGGACTTTGATCCAATCACTGATTAAAATCAAAGTCCTAATACATGGTGCACAATAAAAATTTCATATTTTAAAAATCTTTTTGATAACAAAATAATTCATTCTCTAATAAAGACTACTAATATGCCTTTGTAACCACCTATTTAGCCTCCAAATTTGATATGGTGTAAACAAAATGTGGTCTTAAAGCACATTAAGAACATCTCTAGACCAATACTAATATTAGAACTTCTAAGAATTGCCTTGGATTTCTATTACTTGATAGAAGTTGGAAATTAAAGGATTATTAGTGTTTATATCTATAAAATATTGAATAATCATCTCAAAAATTTGTTTCATATAAAACATATCTACCCTCCTAGGAAAGTCAATGCAACTAGATTGAGGGGGCCAAAACCTTTAAATCCAATAATAGAGGCACCAAAAGGATCCTGGATTGCATCAAATATACAACCAATAAGGTTTAATGCCTCCTCATCTTGGATAACTACGGATATAAATCGAATTAAAACTTTGGCGCCTACTTCCTAAGTATCTAAAGACATCAGCTTAGAGGGATATTAGAAAAAAGACAACATAGAATAAGCAAACAATTTTGTGGAGGTAATTACAATGATACCTTCTTTTCTTACTATAGTTGTTAGGAGCATTGAAATAGAAAGGGAGGAGACAAAGGCCACATATAATAGATAAAAAAAGAATCCTCTTCTTTCTTCAATTCCCTCTATTCAAGCATTTTGAAATAACTTATTTTTTCACCAAAATCCAAAAATACATTCAATGGGCATGATTGTCTCTTAGTAGGAATTTGACGGCTTTATAAATTATTATTATTTTTTTTAATATCTCATTAGATATGTGCTTAGTTCATATTTCAAAAGTAAAATTTTCTTTCATTAACGACAGGTCATGGATGATTTGTAAGTAGAGATGCATATTAATTGCTTTGATTCTTTATTCAAACATGATGTTTACAATATGGCTAGACAAAGCAAATCTTAGGATATTAGTGGACCAAAAAAAAAGAAAAAATCTCTCTTTCCATATAAAATTAAAAAAGGAGAGGAAGGATAATGTTAGACATTCTTTACATAGACAAGTAAGCTCCTATTCCTATCACTTGTTTGATTCATACAATATAGATTTTAATCTTTTAGAAACTAATATTTCTTTAGGTAATTCTAATTCTCCTTCAAACTTTGGTTGTCACCAAATAGAAAAGTATAAAAAAGATGATTCTTTATTCTAAAAAAGTGATCACTCTAAATCTCCTAGAAAATAACTACTTATTGCCAAAAGGTATCTAAGCCTTTTTTCTGCCTATAATTTATGAAATTAATTTTTTTTTATCTTATAATATAAAAAGTCTAAATAATCTTCTTTTTAAAATATTAAAATTTTATAATTATATCTAAAGTAATTTTTTAAAATATAATATTATTTTTTTTCAAGAGCACAAATTATATAAATCAAGGACTTAAGACTTAAGCAATTTTTTGCAGCCAAATACTGATTTTTATATTTTAAAAGCAATTCCAAGCTATGTGAATAATTCCAATGGAAGAGGAGTTAGCAGCATTTGTACAATAATCTCTCTAAAAATTAAACACTTAGTTAGTAATGTGGATGCTTTCATATTTAATAAAATATTATGGATCATGCTCTTTGATCTCCCTAGAAAATCCATTAGTGTTGTGAATATCTATGAATCTAATAAAAAATAAAAAAGATGTCAACTTTTAAAAGACTTAGTTAACAACTTATTTTCTAATATTTCATATTTCAATCTAATATTTTATATTTTTAATGTCAAATAATAATTAGTTAATTTTTAATTAGATTCTCAACAACTTCAAAAAAAATCCATAATTTCTTTTCAAAGACTCATCTTTATATCAAAATTTTATCATAGCTCTATATATCCACCTTTTACACCTTTATAAAGTCTTGGCTCTCAAAAAACTCCTATAATTTGCACAAAATACTCAAATCATAATAAAAACCCTTCAACATCTTATTTACCTACAAATGATTGTTTTCTTTTTAAACTTTAGGATCTAATATCTCTTAATTCAGCCATTTAATTTTTGTCAAATTTCTTAAAAGTATAATTTATACCTATAATCTTTATTACAAAAAATCAGCTATAGATTCACTTTCAATCCTTTGATATCTAAAAAATCCTAGCATGTGCTTAAAATCCTAGTTAATAGATATTTAAGAATTATTCTTTTTATATTTTAATAATCTAAAATTTAAATACCATCAAAATTTATATATAGCTTTATAATTTTATTATATACATTTCTAAAAATTTTGAGATAAACTCTTATGAAATTGCTTAAGATATAGCTCAAAATAAAACCATTAACTAAATAGGTTACTTATTGTTTTTAGATTCTAAGCATTGATTTCAATTTCTAATATTTCATTTCTTTTAATTTAAAATTCATTGAGCTGTATTTATATAGTGTAGCCAAGAAAGTATTCCCTTGAATTCCAATTGCTGATCCTTCATTGTTTTGTGTATGTATAAGTTATACTCCAAAAAAAGATAATATAGTGATTCAAAAAATTATTTCAATGTTCACATATTTTAAAAAGAATAATATATTATGGATGAACTATACTAAATTATAATTGTAATAAATTATAATTATACTGCTTAATATAGTAAAATAAAATATTCATTTAAAGATATTAAATAGGCCTATATTCAAAAGAATCTATATAATAATTGCGGAGCTATGACCAATCCAATTTGGAATAGTATTAAAATAATTTTTTGAATGTGGTATCTAATTATTAGTTTCTATTAATTATTCAATATTACATCATTTTATCATCATTAAGTATACTATGATAATATTATTATTAATCTAATAACATCATTAATGCTTATCAATAGCTATAAAAGTACCATCTTCAATTATAATTTGTATCATAGACATATTTCAAATTATTATATTTTAAGACCTTCTAGAACCTTTTGTAATTTTTAAGAACCTTCTAGATACTTATAAAATCTTCTATAGGCTTTTAGAAGCTTTCTTAAACTTTAAAAAACTTCAATAGATTTATAAAAACTTCTATAAAATATACCATAGACTTTTGGAACCTTCATTATAATATAGATAGGAATTTTTAAAATCAGTCTTGCTATCAATCTTATTCTTTGTCTTTGATCTTGATATACTTCTTTGTTAGATTCTTATATCCTTGATAATTCCTTGGACAATTATGAGACCCATTCTTTGTTCTTTTCAAGACAATATTATCTCCACTCTTTTTCATTCTCAAGAATCTTATGGCCAAATTGATTCCAAACTTGGTTGCTACAGCTAGTATTTTTAGGCTAGCAAAAAAGGTCATTCTTGATAGAGAGGACCTTAAGAGAGGTAGGCCAAAGAAGCTCACTATAATAGATGAAAGAACAATCATTAGCCAAATCAACATTGGAAAGAATGAGAATGTTGTTGAGAATGCCAAAAATCTTAATAATATTATCAATAATCTTGTGCCAATCCAAACAATCCAAAATATTTTCAAAAAATGTAATATAAAGGTTGTGGTAAAGAAAAAAGCTACTACTATCTATCCGCCATTAGAAACAATGCTTAGATTTTGCTTTGAAGTATAAAAAATAGACTATAGAGGATTAAAAGAGGGTTATGTGATTAGATGAGATAAAAATCAACAAATTTGGATTAGATGGTAAGAAGTGGATGTAAAAACAAAAGGATTATTTCTTGCTTAATAATAAGATCTAAAAAAAAGTTAAACATAGGGGTGAAAATATAATAGTATGGAAGTGTATGGGATGGAATAGAATTAGGAAGATGACAGATATTGAGAAGAAGATGGATATCAAGTAATTTGTGGCAATCCTTGAAGAAAATCTATTATCTAACATTGAAGAATCTGAAATTTCTAAAAAAGAGGTGATCTTTTAGTAAGATAATGATTCTAAGGATAAATCAAAACTTGTATGGAAGTGGTTTGATCATTATGGGATTAAAGTAATGGATTGACTTGTTTAATTTCTTGATCTTAATTCCATTGAATATCTTTGGAAGCATCTCAAATGTCAACTCAATACTTAGGAAAAAAAATCAAAGAAAATTTAAAAATTATATAAAAAAAAATGACAAAATGGAATAAAATTGAAGCAATTTTATACCAAAAGTTAGTAGAAAGTATGTCTAGGAGGTTGGAAGTAGTTGTCAAGACCAAAAAAGATTCTATAAAGTATTGATATGTTATTAGATATTACACTCAAAAAATTATTTCAATATTCCTCCAAACTGGATTCATCATAGTTTTGTAATTATCTAATAGATTTTTTTGAATAAAAGTCTATTATTAGGAACATATACTTTGAAAGTTTATAAGACCTTCTAAAATATTTTAGAGATTGTTTAGTTAGTAGAAGTTGCTTAAAAAGCTTCTTAATTAGTAGAAGTAGCTTGAGAAGCTTTGTAGTTAGTGAAAAGAGCTTGAAAAGCTTTCAAGTTGGTAGAAGGTACTCAAGAAGCTTCTTAGTTTAATGAAAGCGTGTGATTTATCGTTTTACTTATTCTACCTATACTGCATAGAATTTATCTGTAAAAGGAGATTTGAATACAAGAAAAGATTAATCGCATTGATTTAAATAATTAAGGCCACACAACTAACCGCCTTCTGATTACACTAAAACATCCCAATTCTATTATAATGTCTTCCATATGCTAATAATAACTTTATTAATAAATAAAATATTACAAACAATAATCCAACTTAAGTATTCATTGCCTCTTCTCTTCTCCTTATTTATGACAACAATATGTAATATTGCAATGTCTCAAAAAATACAGCATATAATTATGCCATATTCCAAACACATGAATATTTTGAAATTGACTATCACTTCAAATAAATCACTTCACACAATTCAGATTCCATGGACTTCCTCTCGTAGATCACCCTCAATTCAATACTCAATGTATTGTAATTTTCTCATGTTCATATTCATTCTTCATAAAATATTTCCAATTTTCTATTTCTATTTTTTCACTTATATTTCTCCATTGATATTTTAGCATACCAATACGCTCTCAATCTTTTATTATAAATCAATTCTTTCTTTCATTACAATATTGCACTTTACAATATTTAGAACTTATTTATTATCCTTCTTCTACAAAAGAAACAACAAGAGGTAGCACCAAGCTTATTCCGGCTCAGCACTATTACAGTCTGGCCTAGACTCTTTTATAACCAATCAGTTTATACTTATCCCAATGATATTAACTGCTATGGAATTGATGATAATTATTTTTTCTAACTATCTCATCTATTCTGCCTTCTAAATTAGCCATTCATCAATTTAGTGCCTATTCTTAATCCTACAAATTATATATCGTAAATCATAAAATTCCTATCCATTCTACATAGCTCCACTTCTAATTATGTAGCGCCCTTGCAAACACAGAATTGATAAAAAGAACTTTTAATTATGAAGTTGGCTCTTCGAAATGAGATGCTTCTAGATTCTCCATAGAAAATTTCTCTACATCTGACTCTAACAGTAAGTCTTCATCTTCCTCCAATAAATCTACATGGTTGTTCTTCAATTGGACTAATAAATCTTCGTTATCCGCTCCCAATTCCCGAACTTGAGTCTCCCATTGTAAAATTCTGACATCTTTTGTCTCTAATTCACGTTCTTGTTGCTTCATCTTCTCCTCCAATTCATTAATACTCAAACTTGGTAGAACAGATACCTGTGGCCAAACGATATTGGCCAAATCGCCCTCCAATTTTGCCACTTTATCCTTCAAGGCACTAATTTCTACTTACAGCTTATCCATTTCAATTCTGTATTGGTCTCCCAATTTTATCTTTTTTCGTTTGAATTTTACTACCTTCTTATGTTTTGCTTATAACTGACATTATAATGCTTCTTGTTCCAAATCCCATGTCCTGTGATTCTCTAATAATTCTTGCTTTTAGCCATTCAGGATTCTTTCAATGCAATCTTTATAATTCGTTCAATTTTTCTTTTTTTTTACTAATTTCCACTCCAATGCCAGCTTGGATTCCGTCTTTGCCCTAATAAGGTGACCTTGTTCTACAATTTGGTGGCTTTTTTCTATTATCTCCTTTCTGCTCGACTCCAATTGTTGCCTTAAATTTCCTTCCAATTGACTCATGGTAAGCTGTAATTAGAAAATTTGATCCAATATTACTTCCGTGAGATTCTCTCCTTCTAATATTTTGGTGTTTGAAACTAGAGCCTCAGTTGCCTTCTCAATCATTGCATAAATTAGAACCCACCCTAGTGTAAACACCGAGATAGTATCCCATTCTCCCAATCTACTTGATTCTCCAATTTCGTGCACCACTATCCTTAGACTAACTGATAAACTGTGCATACTTTGTTGCGGCACTAGAAAAGGTACATTTTTTTCCACTGTTGGTTGACTTAATATATATGCAATAATAGAGCGTATATAGTTGGAGTATAGCAAAGATGCAAATTTATCCGTTTCCTGTTTGGCTCCCATCTCTACATGGATAAGAGTTGCTATAAAGCCTATCCAATTAAATACTATACCTTCAAGTGTTCCAATCGTAGCAAACAATAAGCATTTGGACATGTATGTGGTATGCTGATTCAAACCTAATCACTTCTGAACAAACTGCATCTATTCTACAAGCTTTGATAAAAGTACTTCTGCCACTTTCTAGCCTTCATTCTTCTCAAATGATGACATGTCTTCTTTGAAGTAGCTTCCTGGTCTGAAGTCACTGGACACTTTGACTATCAAGGACATGAATTAAAAAAAGATGTATAATCTAATGAAAATTGTATCAAAGTAAAGTCACAAAATAGAAATAAGAAAGTATGTATATTCAAAAGAAAACTGGAATGACTATTGCCAAAGACTAGAAACATGAAGACTCTTGAAACTAGACTAGGATCAAGAAAAGAGTTGACAAGAGTGAAGAGGGCTTCACTCTTGCCTCTATAAATACTATCTAATTAAGAGCTATGTGGCAATATTCTATAGGATCTCAAACACATGTCTAATTTGCAAGACATGTGTAAAACTTGGACAACAAGTTTTCCACATGTGCGCCACGTACTTGGCTTGTTCCGCAAGCTACCAACATGTGTGACACATGGCTAGCTTATTCCACAAGCTATCAACATGTGTGCCATGTGGCTAGCTTGTTGACCAAGTTTCTAATCTACCAATCACCTATAGACATGTATAAAGGTGATTCCGCATCTATAAAGCTTCTAAGAAGCTTTTCTATCAAATATTATCAAATCAATTTATTTTATCTACTTTTATTGGTCTATATTACTTAGATAATTTACTGGAATAAATCTTATGTCTGTGACATTATCCCCCCTTCTAGAGATGCGTTCTACGAAGAGTAGTGATTATATGCTGAGAAAGTCCAGGATACGTCGAATTGTGCTTGCCACATACTTTGATCTTTGTTCCCTTTGAACGTAGTTGATAAGTCTTTTCAGCCATTGATAATGTCCCATACTAGGACAAGACGACCATCTTGTTATTTGATCATTATTGAGGCCTTCATAACTTCCTTCAAAGAAAAGATTAGATACACCATCAAGAGTAGTTCCTACCTCTAAAAGTATCACCAAACATCAAAAGTCTCTTCCAAGGTTGTGATATCAAACACGTTGTATTTCGCCATCAATCCGTTGAAGGACATGTCGTTCTTGAGGGTCTTCATCTCTATTCTATTGTCTTGAAGATTATGATAGTCGTAATGTTTCGTCCGATAAATCTGCAAATGATGGCTCTAGAGCTGAATTTGCTGGTTGTTGATCTTCCATCTCTTTAGTACAGATAAATCTAAAGAAATGATACAAGGTAGGATGAAACCTCTATAGAACCTGTTTTGCTTTAAAGCAAAGATTTTCTAGATTCTTTATCTTGATTTTGACGGATGTCATCGATGAAATGCATTGACTTTTATTGATGCATTTGTTAGATTCTTTGATGGCTTCCATGTGCATTCACTAATATCGTATCTACGCCAATGCACAAGATATTCCAATTGATTTTGGCGTCGCCTTGAATCTAAAATCTCTTCAATCTCGAATTCTTCATTGTTATTCACTTCTACAAGAGGCGATGGCATTTGTCTTCTTCCTTGTATATCCACTATCTTGTATGGCTCAAGTAGTGATATGTGAAACATAGAATGGATCTTCATGAACTCTAATAGGTATAATCAATATGCAACTAGATTAATTTGTTCTGAAATAGGAAAAGGTTCAAGCCTACGATAGTCCAACTTATCATAAAGACAAGTAGCCTTCATATTGCGATGAAATAACCATACTTTGTCCCTCATGTTGAATTGTGGTTGTTCTTTGTGATACGCAGCTGCATTTGTTTTTTTATTGTTCTTGAGCTTATTTTAATTGCACCTTCATTATTACATATAGCTTTGATAAACGATTTACGAAATCTTCTACTGCTGGATTATCAACTTTTGAAAAGTCAAAAATATCAAGTCATGGGTGGTAACCATAATTGGCAAAGAAAGGTGTTTGTTCCATAGAAAAATATATTATATTATTATAAGCAAATTCTGCTAATGGCAGAAGAGCTATCCAATCATCTTGTTGGTAGTTGATGGTACACCTTAAATACTGCTCTAAGACTTGGTTCACGTGCTCTATTTGTCCATCAATTTGAGGATGAAAAGCTGATGAAAACTTTATGTCCACTTTTAAGATCTTGAAAAGAATTTTCCAAAATCTTGATACAAATTGAGTTTTCCTATCCGATATAATATCCTTAGGTAACCCATGATAGCGATACATATTATTAATAAAAAGCTTAGTTGTTTCTTCATGTGTGATAGATTTTGTGTATGGTATAAAATGTGCCATCTTGGTGAACCGATCTACTATCACAAATATAGAGTCATAAGATCTTGAGCTTGGAAGATCTGCGATGAAATCCATAGAAACAAAAGACCATGGTTGTTGTGCAATAGGTAATGGCTAAAGAAGTCTAAAAGATTGATGACGAGGAGTCTTTGATCTTGAGCAGATATCACATGATTGTACAAAGTCTTTGATTGCCTTCAACATTTGAGGCCACCAAAAATCTCTTGATGTATGTTCCAAAGTCTTGTTGTATCCAAAATGTCCTGCCGTTGGAAAATCATGACGTGCTTGAAGAGCATGTAAACGTGCTTCTTCTTTTGGAACATATAGGCGTCCTTTGAAATATAGTAGATTGTTCTTGAACTTGAATTTAGAAGAATCATAATACTTAGAAGAATTTTTTTTAATATCATGAATAAAAGGATTTGAAGACATATTTGATTGAATTTGCTTGAAAAAAATTGAATCAACAGTCAATGTTGATTTCATTGCTCGAAGATAAAACTGCTTTGATTTCAAAAGGGCCGTTCTTTATTGCTCAAAAGTTGCATCTCCTTCTTTTGGTATAAAATAAGAACGTCTAGAAAGGACATTGGACAAACCTTGTTGTTTTCTTAGTAATAATGAACTCGAATCTTGACAAAGACATACTCTAACGAGCTTGATGGCGATTCAACATGCGTGTTGACATAAAATACTCGAGGTTCTTGTGATCCGCATATATGGTGATTGGATTGGAAATGCCTTCTAAATAATGATGCCATTCTTGAAAGGAATCTACGATTGCAAGAAGTTTTTTCTTGTAGATCTCATAATTGATCTCGGTTGTTGAGAATTTTTTTAAATGAAAAGCTACTGGATGAAGTTTGTCATCTACACCCATTTGTGACAAAATCGCACCCAAGGCAAAATTTGATGTGTCTGTTTCCATAAAAAACGCCTTAGAAAAATCAACTCGATACAAGATTGATGCAAAAACAAATGATGTCTTCAAAAGTTTAAATGTTGCTTCTGCTTCATGATTCCATTGGAGTTTGTCTTTACAGGTCAAACGTATAAGTGGAGTTGCAACTTGAGAAAAGTCTTTGATGAAGATCTAATAATAATTGAAAAATCTCAGAAAGTATTAGACATCTCTTACCATCTTTGGAATCTTCTAATTCGTGATTGTCTAGACTTTCGTAGGATCCATTATGAGACCATCATTTGAAATGATGTATCCTAAAAAATCAACTTGAATAGTGTGAAATACACACTTTTCCATCTTGGCATATAATCCCTCATCTCTAAGTTTTTGTAATACTTAACAAATATGTACTTCTACATTCTTAGAATAGATTAAAATATTGTTTAGGTAGCAGATGACAAAATTGTCTAGAAACTCACAAAAAACATCATTCATGAAATATTGAAAAGCAACTAGTATATTTCTAAGTCCAAAAGGCATGACATTATATTTAAAATGTACGTACTTGGTTTGAAATGCAGTTTTCCATTCATCTCTTTCTTTGATGCATACTAGATTATATGCTCCTGTTAGATCTATTTTTGTGTAGATCTTAGTTTGATTTAATTGGTCAAGCAATCTTGATATCCAAGATAATGGATATCTGTTCTTGATTGTGATCTTGTTGAATCCTTGATAGTCAATACACATCCGCAATGATCCATCTTTTTTCTTCACAAATAGAATTGGAGCTCTTGTTGAAGATTTAGAATGGCGTATGAAATTTTTGGCCAAATTCTCGTCAATATACGTCTTGAGTTCAGCCAACTCATCTTTTGATAAATTGTAGATTGATCCAAATGGTGGCTGAGTTCCTTCTTTGAGGTCGATTGAACAATCATATGGACAATGTTTCAGAAGAATATCTGTATTTTTTTTTTTTAAGAACATTATAATAATCCAGATATTGGCTTGGAATGCCACTTAAAGTCTTTCCACCTTTAGAAGCGGGTGTGGCATAAATAACAAAAGTTGATCCTTCTTTTGCTGCTTGTATAAAAGCTTTTGCACCTATAAGTACAGATTTTACTATACTATGCTTACAGTTTTTTACTTGGTCGGTAGGATGTTTAATGATATTCTGAGGAAAATCAAGTCTACAAGAATTTCAATCTATTTGAGGATTATATTTTTCTAGCCATGATAAATCTAAAATAATTGGATTAGATGGGGATTTAATTTTGTTAAAAGCTACGTAGCTATTATGACCATCTATTATTACTTTTATAAGATGGGTTTCATGAGTGACATCTCTAGAAGACAATAGACGCCCATCTATGACTTCTACATGTACAGATATAGTTTTTTGCACTAAAGGTATTTTACGATTCTTAACAAATTGTTCATCTTGAAAGCATGCTGAGGCTTCTGAATCTAATAAGGCAGAGGCTCTGTAGTTTTTTGGTCCTAAATATACATCTATTATAAAACAAGAAGAGGGTTCTAAGGAGAGAATAGGACCTTCATTGGGAATTGTACAAGGTTTCAATTCCACGGTCCCTATTGTAGTTGGACAAATTTGTTTTCCGATATGTTGTCTTCTTTGACAGCCATACTCTTCATTTTGAAGTTATGTCATTTCTTTGGACAATATTGAGTAGTGTGTTTAAGTTCTCTACAATATAAATATAATATTCTTTGATGACGTCGAATCTTTTTTTGTTCAGTAAGAGGTTGAAAACATATCGTATTAATTTACATGTCTTCTACTTCTGAATGTATATTTTGTGCGGACGTTGATGTTGCTACTAAATAATAACGTTGAGACTCCCTTGTACGACTCTCGGATCAAAACTCAAAAAGTCGATTGTCACACTTCATAGCAAAATCAATTGCTTGACTCAATGTTTGAGGATCGGATAAATTAAGCATTAATTTTTTTTACCTCATATTATAATCCATACAGAAATTAGCTAGTGAGTGCAGCATCATCCAACTTGATATCAGTCACTAGTTATCAAAATTGTGAAGCATATAACAACATTGATCGATTGCCTTATCGTAGGATATAAATCTTGTTGGTTGCAACATGGATTGCATCATGTTCTCCATACATAGATCAAAATTTTGCTAAAAATATCTCCAAATTATCCAATATTGTATCATGTCATTCAAGAAAAGATGAAAACCACGATAAAGTACAACCCGAAAATAACATTCTAATAAATCTAACTTGAGATTCTTACGTAGGATAACTTTGAAGTTGAAGTTCAATCACCAGTTGTACCTGATTGACAAATCCTTGAAATTTAGATCTTGTGCCATCAAACTTCTCAAGCAAACTAATTTTTGGTTCTCTAATGCTTGAATGGTGCTCCATCATAGGTGAGGTAGTATGATTTGGTGTAGATATTGACGCAGCTCCAACCATCTCTATATCTTCACTTCTTGATAATCTTGTTGCTCCTTGTGGTGATAAACTGAGTTGATGCATTGGAAGCATTAGCTCTCTCATTTGTTCTTGCATCTGTGCCATTACACTCTTCATTTCCACAAGCTTTGCCATGATAATATAATAAGAAGGAAGATGTCTACTCTTACTTTAAGAAATATAGAATAACACACTCAAAAAAAAATAATCTAGAAACAATATCAGTTTAGAAGTGGGTACTCCACAACTTCTAATATGCTTATGTCTTATCAAGAAAAAAGGATAATGCACTCTTAATCAAGATGAAACAAAGTTCTGATATTGGATGTATACTCTTGTCAATTTGTCAAGGACATGAACAAAAAAAAGATGTATAATCTAATGAAAACTGTATCAAAGTAAAGTCACAAAATAGGAATAAGAAAGTATGTATATTCAAAAGAAAACTGGAATGACTATTGCCAAAGACTGGAAACATGAAGACTCTTGAAACTAGACTAGGATCAAGAAAAGAGTTGACAAGAGTGAAGAGGGCTTCACTCTTGCATCTATAAATACTATCTAACTAAGAGCTACGTGGCGGTATTCTATAGGACCTCATACACATGTCTAATTTGCAAGACACGTGTAAAACTTGCACGACAAGTTTTCTACATGTGCGTCACGTACTTGGCTTGTTTCGCAAGCTACCAACATGTGTGACACATAGCTAGCTTGTTCCACAAGCTATCAACATGTGTGCCATGTGGCTAGCTTGTTGACCAAGTTTCTAACCTATCAATCACCTATAGACATGTTTAAAGATGATTCCGCATCTATAAAGCTTCTAAAAAGCTTTTCTATTAGATATTATCAAATCAATTTATTTTATCTACTTCTATTGGTCTATATTAATTAGGTAATTATTAGAATAAATCTTATATCCATGACATCGATCCCTATCATAAACTCACCTATTGGTAGATATAATATCTTTTATAAAATATTCTTATCAATCCCAATCATTCTCTCCTTTACTACACTCAAACCATCCTCTAGGTTATAATTTTTTATATATTGTACCACTAATTCTACATCAATTGATAGCAAGTTATCTGACTCTCGCAAAATTACATACATCTATGCATTTCTAAAATCTCTCTGCCTTTGTGGGGAGCAACAGATTTCCAACTTTATTAGCTCCATGTTGGTGATCACCACTAGGGACGCCGATTGCAAGTTATTCTTACTTCTCATGTTTTGGACATTTTTCTCTTTGTTTGCAGCTCTCTTTGATCTTTCCATTGACATTGTGCAATGCTTGCTATGCATTCCTTGCTTATACTAATGTTACCCTGTGACTGCAAAAAACTCTACACTCCTATAAGCATACACTTAAACAACCAAATTCAGAATACTAACAAAAACTTCCACTAAATGCGTGCTCCTAATCTTTTACTCGTGGTCTGAATCAACAATCTTTAATCTAGTGTACTAGATCATGACTTTTGATTTTCTTGACTGGTCTATATTAGGATCCAAAACTGACCATCAGCCATCTTTTCTAACCATCATACACCTTCAATATAGGTAATCTATCATGAATAGGTATACCCACTTCTCTCTCAATTTTTAAAATCCATCCCGGATTTACGTAAAATAAAGACGCAATTAATTTTTTTTTAATTCGGATGATAAATTGAATATCCATAAAATCTTCTAATTGAATTGAATCATTAGAAAAGGCTTCAATTACTCAATATGGTCCATGCCAACAGACTTGGAATTTCCTTAGAAAATTGTGAAAGCGGGTATCATAAAGAAACATTAGATCATTGGACATAAAAGATTAAGGATGTAATTTACTATCATAATAACTCTTATGGCGGCGCTGTGTAGCTTCCATAGTTAAAAGAGCCGTAGTTCTAACTTCATTCAATTTTTTCAATTGTGTTAACCGATATTGGAGGGATTCTTTGTCACCAAGATGTTCATCCAATGTAATTTTTAAACTCGAATCTTCCAATTCAATTAGTAATATTACTTCTTGCATGTATATCAATTGGAATGGTGTGGAATTAGTAGTCATTTTATATGTAATACGATATGTCCACAAGGCTGCAAATAATTTTGTATCCCAGTCCATTCTTACACTAGATATCGTCGTAGTTAAAATTTTGCACAAAATATCATTGATCTTTTCAATCTATCCATTGGCCCGAAGATGATATGGAATTATCTTCCAATGTTTGATCTCGTATTTAGCTATCAAAGCCGCAATTGTAGAATTAATAAAATAGATTTTGCAATCACTAACCAATTCTTTGGGACACCCAAATTGAGTGATAATGTTCTCATATAAAAATGTAGCTATTGTATTAGCATTATCATTTTTCATTGTCACTACTTCAATCCATTTTATTATATAATTAGTTACTATCAGAATATATATCTTTTATGGCCATTTCGTGAGGTTGGCGCAATTGGTTTTACAAAATCAATATCCCGTTTTTCAAACGGTGCTTGAGCCAAAATTGATACCAATGGCATGGCAAAAGTTTCAGTAGGTCTACCAATACATTGACAAAGATGACAACGTCTGACATATTGGTATGCATCCAAAAACATTGTTGGCCACCAATATCCAGCCATTAAAGCTGTGTAAGTAGTGTTGTCACTGACAAAATGCCCTCTACAACTATCCAAATGGCATCCTTCCAATATGGTACATACTTCACTTTGAAAAATACAACGGCATAAAATTCCATCTCATCCTTATTTATACAAGGCGTCTTTAATCATTGTATATGATGCACTTTTCAAAATCAAGCGTTTCTTAAGTTTCTCACTATATGTAAGTCGAAATATTTGAAATGTCAGATATTGGATCAATTCACTATATTCTAGGGTGATCACATCAACAGTAAATAATTTTGCATTAGGAAGTGCATCATTGATAGGTTCGTTATCTAATATATTAGACAAGAAGGATAAATGATCTGCATTGGTATATTTCTTTCTTGATCAAACATTAATAGTAAAATTAAATTCTTAAAGGAGTAACATCCATCGAGCAATGTGTCCACTCAATTGAGGTTTATTAATCATATATTTAAGAGCATCATGATCGACATTAAATACAAATGGGTAATCAAGCAAATAATGCTAAAATTTTTGGACAAAATACATCATTGTCCAAAGCTTCCCATTCAATCGTAGTGTAATTTTGTTCTACATCAATAAATTATCGACTAGCATAATAGATGGAATAATCCAAATCCTTTTCATATTTCTTGCTTAACACAGATTCAATAGCAACATTCAAAGTATCAACATAAATATGAAATGGTTTCGTCTAACAAGGTGCAATAAGTACTGGTGCTGACACCAATTTTCATTTTAATTCTTCAAACGCAACTATACATTCTTCAATCTAAATTGGATTAGATCCATGTGATGGTGGTTTCTTTAAGAGATTCGTTAATTATTGACATATTATTGTAAATAAATGAATGAATTGTTGATAATAGCTAACATGGCCTACGAAATTTCAAACACTCAACATTATTTTTGGCTTTGATAAAGCTAATATACAAGTAACTTTATTTGGGTCATTAGCGATACCAACCAAAGAAACAATGTGTCTCAAAAACTTTCTCAATGGTATGCCAAATTGACACTTCTTGGAATTCAAAGATATCCCATATTTATCACATTGATCCAAACATTTATCAAGACATTCCAAATGGTTTGCTGTCGTACTGAATGTGCAAAAATCATCTAAAAATATCTCCATCAACAATCCTAAATAATCCTAAAATACTTGCATCATTATCCTTTGAAATATGGCCAGGACATTACATAATCCAAATGGCATCACTTTATAAGCAAATGTGCCCCAATTTGTAGTAAAAATAGTCTTCAACTAGTCTTCTTTTATTATTTTTATTTGATTATTATCCAAAAATCCGTCAAAAAAAGAATAACATTCATGGCCAGCTACTACGTCCAATATACTATCTATAAAAGATAAAGAAAAATAATCCTTCTTGGTAGCTGTGTTTAATTTATAAAAATCTTGATAGATTTGAATTTTTCCATTCTTCTTTGGCACCATCACAATCGGTGAATTCCATTCATTATACGAAATTGGATATATAAAGCCCATGTCTAAAAATTTATCTACTTCATTTTTGACCATAAGAGAATATTTTAGATTAAGGCGGTGTTGTCTTTGATGAATTGATATAGCATCCTCCTCTAAGGTAATTTGATGCTCACAAACTTTGACAAGAATACCTTTTAAATCCGCATACGACCAAACATAAGCAAATTTATGACAGAGAAAGAATTCTTTTCAATTTCTCAGTTCTATATCCGTAATACCAGTGTATACTTTGATAATTTGGGATATTTCATTGGAGCCCAAGTTAATGGATTAGCACACAAGTTCCTCATTAACCTCCAATTTAATTTACCTCTCCTACTTTGTATCTTTCATATGATCTGAAATTAGAACTATTCAATTTTGGTTCCAATGTATTGATTTCATTTATCACACAATTATTCATCCAATTTGCGATGACATCGTCAAAATTTGTTGCATCTCCCTAATACAATAAATATTCCCCGAGTCCTCCATATTAGTATAACAGGTCTTGCTTTTGCATGTGAATTGGATCCTTATCAACTTGCATTGTATTATTAACTTCATCATATTCTGCCTCAGATTGGCCCTCATGATCAGATGTTGCTTTTGAATCCATAATTTGAAACTCCCCATGATATTGAACTGGATACATTTGTAAAACGATCTTATCTCTATCCTTCCGAATAATTAATGTTCCTCGCTTTCAATCGTTCCTAGCTTTGGCTTGATATAGCCACGGCCGACCCTATAAAATTGGATATGATAAAGTAGAACTCTGTAATTGAAAAATAACATAATCAATTTCATACGTGATTCCAGCGATTATAGTGTCGTACAATATCCATTGATTTTATCCTACTATGATCTGTCATTCTCAATACCAATATCATGGATAATAATTATTTTAAATCCAATTCCTTCATTGTATCAGTGTTCATTAAGTGTACACTAGAGCCACTATCCACTTGAACTCCAGGAATGAGAACATTAATAGTTGGTGTATTATACGTGATTCAATTGATACATTAATAGTTAGTGCTCTCAGATTGGAAATCAAACTAACCTCATGAATTTCTTTATTACAAATTCAACGTCATATTAACAAGAAATTCAATGTAGAATGATATTCTAGCATGACTGCTAATAATTGCTTCATTATAATAAAAGATTTAATTTCATCCAAATCTTTCATAATATCATATGGTTTCATATTAGCAATGATTTTCAAGGCCCTCTTTTGTTTCATTGATTTCAATTTAATCCCTTAAAATAATTTTCTTATGGAGTTTGGAATTAGAACTACTAAATGGACTTTGTTAAAATTCTTGTCCATGAGAAGATCTTTTAATGGATAAGATGATTCTTGAAACTTTGCAAATATCAATACTGATTTAGATTGAACCAATATCTGGGGGCTAGGGACATCCTTAAGTTGCACAGACAAATTGAATCGCAACATTGATAATATCTTCTATATTGGTGTTGGATTTGAAGTAACATCCAATGAATTAAATTGGTCCGCTACAACTGGTGCTCCCAATTTTTGAATTCAATCTTTTATTTTTTGCTTGGCCTAAGTAAGTATTGCATGGATGCATTCCACCCGATTTAATGAAGAATCTTGTGGAACTCAAATATTATCCTCTATCTTTGCAGTTGAATACATTGATCTTGGTTATTAACATTAAATAGAGTATTGCACTACTGATAAGTATGTCCAGATTGCTTATAATTTCCACATATTAGAGCATAATCATGATTGGTTCTTGGATTGAGACATTCATTAGCATAATGTCTTATCTGCCTGCAACGAAAACATCAAAGTGGTCTTCTTCCACTTCCATCAGGAATATTGGACATTTTGAATAGTATATATTGATTAAACTTGTTCCAGGTTGGATGGATAAAAGATCCCAGCTGACCAGTTGGTACTATAGGATCTGAAATTGGATTTTGAATGGATCAATATTGGGAGTGTCTTTGCTAATTTTGCACAAAACCTTGAGAATTGGGATCACCTACTCAAAATTTTAAAAATTAAAGAAGTTTCTATTTTGTTTAGTTGGACAATTCCTGTTCCAGCCAAACCTATTTCATACCTAAAGTTGATTAACATGCCATGAAGTTAGTTGAATCATCGTTTGATTACCAAATTATTATTGCTTTCTTAAATTCCAACAAATGGTAGTTATATGCTTACCTCCACAAAATATACATTGCACAGTCATTTGAAGTGGTGAAGAATATCCCGTTATCAAATGGCTTTGTTCCTTACAATTACTGCACCAAATGTTGGGGCACATATTAGTCGGTTTATGCCTCTTTTTCTTATCTTTTGCCAGATTAACAGCCAATTTGTCCATCTTCTTTGTCAAAGTTAACAACAATGTCTCATTTGGATCTTTTGATACTAATTCATTAGATAACTCTTTTATAGGTATTGATTTTTGATATAGCAAATATGGAGAATACGGAACTGCAGTTGTTGGTGGTACAACCTGCAATGGAACATCATTCACTATCTCCTACGGATTAGCACTAAGATTTGTACCGTAATCAATCATTCTTGGATAACTGTCCATTGTTTTATTCCAGGTTGGTATTTAATACCCTCTTTGAAATAGAATCATCGTGGCTCTTGTGATTAAAAATTGGTCATAATGATATTCTTCTCATACCTTAGCTTGGTCAAGTGAGGCAGCCAAAATTGCAGGTTGGGCCTCTTTTATAAACATCTTCAATTTTGGTGGATATAATTTGTTAACCAATATATATATATAACAAACGAATCCAACATTTGGTAATTTGGCCATTTAAGAAAGATATCTGCTACTTGGCCATAATATGACTGCACCACTTCTCTTGGTACTATTTTGCTATTCATTAATCTTTTCCTAAGACATTCTTCAAATCCTATTGGTCAAAAATGAGTCCAAAATATATTTTTTAATGCCTTCCAATTAAAAAGATGTCCCACGGTGTCGTAGCGAAAGCCCGCTTCAGGTAGATACAAGGTCCCTCTTTACAATCAAGTTGGATCCAATATGCACAAACTTTTTGAAATTTTTCTTTTATAGTCACAAAACCATGCGTATAATAAATCAACAAACTAGAAGCTTGGAAATTTATAAATCAAAATCCAGCCATTTATATAAGTTCAAATTTTGGAAGCATAGAGTTCACTTCTTTAGTCATCTTCACAAAAATTCTCAACCGTGAATTCATTACCGATCACCAGATATCATCAAAATATTAGCAAGTAATTATATAAGTAAAAACCAAACTAGAAACTTGAAAATTCATAATTTAAGATCCAACTATTCAAATAAGCTCAAAATTTGGGAAAACATAACTCATACCATTGGTCCTCATTACATAAATTTTGAGCTATGAATTCATTGCTGATCGTTAGATATCACCAAATCCTTGGCAGGTACTTTTAATAGTCAAAACCCTAGACACCTGAGAACAAATTTGCCATTACTCCCTAATCAAAGTCTCAATTGATATGAGATTTTAGACATAGACTCTTTATACTATAAGTAATATGTACACAAAAAATGAGCTTCAAATTCTTCTTGAAACTCAAGTTCTAGCTTAAAGCAAACCCTTCTATTTATCTAATTTCTTCAAAATCCCAGTTTAATTTGCTGGGTTTAACTAGCCATATCTCACTCATTCTAAACTCATTTCTATCAATTCTTGGACGTAAAATGTATAACTTGAAGTCTAGTTTCTAACCCAACTTCTTGATTTCTTGTTATTATCTTAAAACTTCTAATATACCCTGAAAAGTGACAGTAGGTGTCATATTAGTAGTTTAAGTTCGAACAAGCATATCTCTCTCATCTAAGCTCTGAATCGTGTGTTTCTACTACCTAAACTCATGCGAAGAAGAAGCTCTCTCTCAATATCTCTTTGGATATGCCAAAAAACCCCGTCTTCTTCTCCTCCGAGCTCATCAAAGAAGTTGCAGCCAAGGTCTTCAAAGTCCAAGTCAACAATTAATAGTTTAAAGTTATAAAAATCCCAAATCTAATCCTCCAAGTCAGCACTATTAATGGTAGCCGACTATTGACATCCAAATCTACTATTTATCCTTGGTAAAATCCTAAATTCAACCTCAAAGTCAAAACTCCTTATATCTACAAATATAACCCTGAATCTACTAAAATCTAAGATTGGAAAAAAAATAAAAGAAATAAAAGAAAGTTTCAAGGCTAGATCAAAGTTAAAGTTAAGATTAAAGATAAGGTAAAAATTTAACCCGAGAAAAAGAAAGAAAGTAAGAAATTTTTCCTAAACTATATAAAAACTTAGATTAGTAAGAAGAAAGAAAGAACTTAAGAAAATTTTGAAGAAAAGATAGTTAAGTTAGGTTTCTATATATGGATATATTTACTTTACGACAACGGATTGGAGATTATAGCATTCAAACTCCGTATCTTTTAAGGTCATTGGCAACCATCTGTCATGGACATAAGATTTATTCCAATAATTACTTAATTAATATAAACCAATAAAAATAGGTAAAATAAGTTGATTCAATAATATCTGATAGAAAAACTTTTTAGAAGCTTTATAGATGCACAATCACCTTTATACATGTCTATAGGTGATTGATAGGTTAGAAACTTGGTCAACAAGCTAGTCACATAGTGCACATGTTGGTAGCTTGTAAAACAAGCTAGCCATGTGTCACACATATTGGTAGCTTGTAGAACCAGCTAGCCATGTGTCACACATGTTGGTAGCTTGCGAAACAAACCAAGTATGTGGCGCACATGTAGGAAACTTGTCATGCAAGTTTGACACGTGTTTTGCAAATTAGACACGTATATGAGATCTTATAGAATACCACCACGTAGTTTTTAGTTAGATAGTATTTATAGAGGGAAGAGTGAAGCCTTCTTCACTCTTATCAACTCCTTTCTTATTTCTATTCCAGATTCAAGAGTCTATAGTTTTCTTGTCTTGTAGCAATAGTCATTCTAATTTCTTTTGATATACATACTTCCTTACTTTTATTTTGTTATTGTTCTTAATAGAAGTTTGATATGTTTATTTACTTTCATCAAATTCTTGTCCTTGATAGATTGACAAGAGTATACATATAATATCAGAGCTTTGTCTTTTCTTGATTAAGAATGGATTATCTCTTTCTCTTGATAAGACATAAGCATATTAGAAGTTGTGGAGTACCCAGTTCTAAATTGATATTGTTTTTAGAATTTTTTCTTTTGAGTGTGTTATTCTACATTTCTTGAAGTGATAGTAGACACCTTCTTTTTTTATTATATTATCATGGCAAAGCTTATGGAAATAAAGAATGCAATGGCATAGATGCAAGAACAAATGAGAGAACTAGTACTTGCAATACATCAACTTAGTTTACCACCTTAAGAAGCAACAAGATTAGCAAGAAGTGCAGATATAGAGATGGTTGGAGCTGCGTCAATATCTACACCAAACCATACTACCTTACCTATAATGGAGCACCATTCAAGCATTAGAGAATCAAAAATTAGTTTGCTTGAGAAGTTTGATGGTACAAGATCTAAGTTTTGAGGATTCCTCAATCAAGTATAATTGGTGATTGAACTTCAACTTCAAAGTTATCCTACGCAAGGATCTTTAGTTAAGTTTATTGGAACGTTACTTTCGGATTCTACTTTATTGTGGTTTTCATCTTTTATTGAATGACGTGATACAATATTGGATAATTTGGAGGCATTTTTAGCAAAATTTTGATCTATATATGGAGAACATGATGCAATCCATGTTGCAATCAACAAGATTTATATCCTACGACAAGGCAATCGATCAATGTCGTTATATACTTCACAATTTTGACAACTAGCAACTGATATCAAGTGGAATGATGTTGCACTCATTAGTTAATTTTTCTATGGATTATAATATGAGGTAAAAAAAAATTAATGCTTAATTTATCCAATCCTCAAATACTGAGTCAAGCAATTGATTTTGCTATGAAGTGTGATAATTGACTTTTTGAGTTTTGATCCAAGAGTCGTACAAGGGAGTCTCAACGTTATTATTCAATAGCAACATCAACGTCCTCAGAAAACGTATATTTGGAAGTAGAAGACATGCAAATTGATGCGATATGTTTTCAACCTCTTACTGAATAAAAAAAGATTCGACGTCGTCAAGGAGGATTATGTTTATATTATGGAGAATATAAGCCCATTAGTCAACATTGTCTGAAGAAACAACACAACTATAAAATGAGGAGTATAGCTATCTAAGAAGATAACATGTCAAAAAACGAATTTGTCCAGCTACAATAGGGACCGTGCACTTGAAACCTTGTACAATTCCTAATGAAGGTCCTATTCTTTCCACAAAATCCTGTCCTTGTTTTATAATAGATGTATATTTAGGACCAAAAAATTACAGAGCCTCTATTTTATTAGATTGAGAAGCCTCAATATGCTTTTTAGATGAACAATTTGTTAAGAATCTTAAAATATCTTCTGTAGAGAAAATTAAACCCGTACATGTAGAAGTCATAGATGGTCATCTATTGTCTTTTAGAGATGTCACTCATAAAATCCATCCTATAAAAATAACAATAGATGGTCATAATAGCTACGTAATCTTTAATATAATTAAATCTTTGTCTAATTTAATTATTTTAGATTTATCATGCCTAGAAAAATATAATCTTCAAATAAATTGTAATTCTTGTAGACTTGACTTTTCTCAAAATATTATTAAATATCCTATCGATCAAGTGAAAAGCTATAAGCCTAGTATAGTAAAACCTGTACTTATACGTGCAAAAGCTTTTATACAAGTAGCAAAAGAAGGATCAACTTTTGCTATTTATACCACATCCATTTCTGATGGTGAAAAGATTTTAAGTGGCATTCTAAGCCAATATCTAGATTATCAAGATGTTTTTGAAAAAAAAAACGTAGATATTTTTTTGGAATATTATCTATATGATTATTCAATTGACCTCAAAGAAGGAACTCAGCCATCATTTGGACCAATCTACAATTTATCACAAGATGAGTTGGCTGAACTTAAGACATATATTGACGAGAATTTGGCCAAGAATTTCATATGCTATTCTAAATCTCTAATAGGAGCTCTAATTCTATTTGTGAAGAAAAAAGATGGATCATTGCAGATGTGTGTTGACTATCGAGGACTCAACAAGATCACAATCAAGAACAGATATCCATTACTTTTGATATTATGATTTCTTGACCAATTAAATCAAGCTAAGATCTACACAAAAATAGATCTAACAGGAGCATATAATCTAATATGCATCAAAGAAGGAGACGAATGGAAAACTACATTTTAAATTAGATACGGATATTTTGAATATAATATCATGCCTTTTGGACTTACGAATGCACTAGTTGCTTTTCAACATCTCATGAATGATATTTTTTGTGAATTTCTAGACAATTTTGTCATCTGCTACCTAGACAATATTTTGATCTATTCTAAGAATGTAGAAGTACATATTTGTGAAGTATTACAAAAACTTAGAAATGCGGGATTATACGCCAAGATGGAAAAGTGTGTATTTCACACTACTCAAGTTGATTTTTTAGGATACATCATTTCAAATGATGGTCTCATGATGGATCCTACGAAAGTCCAGACAATCACAAATTGGAAGATTCCAAAGACAGTAAGAGATGTCCAATGCTTTTTAAAATTTGCCAATTATTATTAGATCTTCATCAAAGACTTCTTTCAAGTTGCAGCTCCACTTACACGTTTGACCTATAAAGACAAACTCCAATGGAATCAAGAAGCAAAAGTAGCATTTGAACTTCTGAAGACATTGTTTGTTTCTGTACCAAACTTGTATCGAGTTGACTTTTTCAAGGCATTTTTTATGGAAATAGACGCATTAGACTTTGCCTTAAATGCGGTTTTGTCACAAATGGGAACAGATGACAAACTTCATCCAATAGTTTTTTCTTCAAGAAAATTCTCAGTAGCCGAGATCAATTATGAGATCCACGACAAAGAACTTCTTGCAATTGTAGATTCTTTTCAAGAATAGCGTCATTATCTAAAAGGTGTTTCCAGTCCAATCACCATGTGTACGGATCACAAGAACCTCAAGTATTTTATGTTGACACGCATGTTGAATCATTGTCAAGCTTGTTGGAATATGTCTTTGTCAAGATTTGAGTTTATTATCACTTATCGGCCAGAAAAATAATAAGATTTGTCTGATGCTCTTTCTTGATATTCTTATTTTATACCAAAAGAAAGAAATGCAGCTTTTGAGTAATTAAGAACGATCCTTTTGAAACCAGAGGAATTTCATCTTTCAGTAATAAAATCAACATTGATTGTTGATTCAACTTTTTTCAAGCAAATTCAATCAAGTATGTCTTTAGACCCTCTTATTCATGATATCAAAAATAATTCTTACAAGATTCATGATTCTTTTAAATTTAAGTTCAAGAATAACCTACTATATTTCGAAAGACGCCTATATGTTCCAAAAAGAGAAGCACGTTTACGTGTTCTTCAAGCACATCATGATTTTCCAACGGCAGGATATTTTGGATACAACAAGACTTTGAAACTTATATTAAGAGATTTTTGGTGGCCTCAAATGTGGAAGGTAGTCAAAGACTTTGTATAATCATGTGATATCTACTCAAGTTCAAAAACTCCTCATCATCGACCTTTTAGACTTCTTTAGCTATTACCTATTCCAGAACAACCATGGTCTTTTGTTTCTATGGATTTCATCATAGATCTTTCAAGCTCAAGATCTTATGGCTCTATATTTGTGATAGTAGATTGGTTCACCAAGATGGCACATTTTGTGCCATGCACAAAATCTATTATAGGTGAAGAAACAACTAAGTTTTTCATTAATAATATGTATTACTATCATGTGTTATCTAAGGATATTATATCGGATAGGGGAATTCAATTTGTATCAAGATTTTGGAGAACCCTTTCAAGATCTTAAAAGTAAACATAAAGTTATATTTAGCTTTTCATCTTCAAACTGACGGATAAACAGAGCATGTGAACTAAATCTTAGAGCAGTACTTAAGATGTACTATCAACTGTTAATAAGATGATTGGACAACTCTTCTGCCATTGGCAGAGTTTGCTTTTATTAATACAATACATTCTTCTATGCAACAAACACCTTTCTTTGCCAATCATGGTTACCATCCACGACTTAATGCTTTTGACTTTTCAAATGTTAATAATCCAATGACAGAAGATTTGGCAAATTGTTTATCAGAGCTACATGTAATAATGAAGGTGCAATTAAAAGAAGTTCAAGAATGACAAAAAACAAATGCAGATGCGTATCGTAAGGAACAACCACAACTCAACGTGGGGGACAAGATATGGTTACTTCGTTGTAATATCAAGACTACTTGTCTTTGTGATAAGTTAGACTATCATAGGCTTAGACCTTTTCCTATTTCTGAACAAATCAATCTAGTTTCATATCGATTAAGAACAACAAAAATAAGCCAATGGGGCCGCAATCTTGAAATAATTTTTAATAAAGATTTTATAAAAATTTATAAATCTCAAAAAATATTGTATATTTTTTCTTAATGATGGTTGTTTCTACTCTATAACAGTTTGTATCTTCTTTGAATCTATAAAAATTCTATTTTGAGAAGCAATATATTCCAAAAACTTGATTGATGGTTGATGAAAGAATACTTCTCCAATTTGGTATATAATCCACTTTTTCATAATTTCTCTAATATCATACATACATGATATTCATGTTCTTGTTTGTTCTTAGAGAAGATCAAGATATCATACAAATAGATGACTATAAAGTCATCTAAGTATTTTCATAAGATATCATTTATCATATATTGAAAGATTGCAGGTACATTTGTAAGTCTAAAAGATATAACATTATATTCAAAATGTCCATACTTTATACAAAATGTTGTCTTCTATTTATCTCTTTCTTTAATCTCCACTAGATTGTAGGCACCTCTCAAATCAATCTTTGTAAAGATCTTTACTTGTCCTAATTGTTCCAATAATCTTGAGATTCACACTAATGGATAGCAATTTTTTATAGTTATCTTATTCAGACTTTGATAGTCAATACACATATGTAAAGAACCATCTTTCTTCTTTACAAATAAAATAAGGGCTCTCGCAGGTAATTTTGAATATTTAATAAAATTCTTGGCCAAATTTTCATCAATATATTCTCGCAAGGTTGTAAGCTCTATTTATAAAAGACTATAAATTGAACCAATTGGAGGTTGAGCTCCATCTTATAATTTGATTGTATAATCATAAAGACAGTATTCTAATAATATATCTACTTTTTTCTTCAAATATGTCTTCAAGGTTGTAGTATTGGCTAAGAATATCTTGCTTCAATTTTTCCACTGGATCTTTTATTGAGATAGCATGTAATGCAAATAAAATTCTTTTTTTATTGCATGCATAAATACTTTAATTCTAAGAAATGAAGTAGCACCTTGCTTCTTCTTTTGATATTTAGATCTTGAAGAAATCTTTTGCAAATTCTAATTAATATCAAGATTATGTAATTTAAACCAAGGGAGTCTAATGACAATAGGATTTGTTGGATATTGAATGATATTGAAAACAATGTGTGATTCTTAATTTCCTAGTATTATTTCTAATGGTTCAATTTCTTCAGTAACATCTCTTGATACAAGGTTTTGTCCATCAATGCCTTCAACAAATGTAGGATGGATCTTCTTTACAAGTACTAAGTTTTGCTTGGTTGTAAAATCCTTATATATAATGCATACTAAGGCTCCAATATTTAAAAGGACTTTATCAAAAATCTCTTATTTTAAAATTCTTATATGTACAAGAAATATAAAACAAGATATTAGATCCGGAGGTAGGAAGAGACTTTTCTCTGATACTTTAGATTTAATGGTGTCCAATCGCAAGGTCCCTACTATGGCTAGACATCTTTGTTTTCTAACCTCTCTAATTTAGATGTTATACCTTGTACTTTGAATTCTCTAGACTTGTTTAGATAATTTGTTGCCTTGTAATTAGGCCTTCTATAATATAGATATAGATTTTGTTACCAATGTCTAGTCTTTTCTGTTGATATTAATGACTTCTCCAATACTCTTGAGGATGTAGCAAACGTACTTTGTTAGATATTACTGAAAATTGATCGCATCTCCTGTTGTAAGTCAAATAGGCGGTTATTATAAGTAATAGCTTGAAATATGAGTTCTTCTAAGTTTTTAACTTTTGGCATTGTGATTAATAAATTCTTCACATTGTCTTTTAGGCCATAACAAAATCAAGTTATAAAAGCCTTATCATTCCAATCAAGATTACAAATAAGTTGTTAAAATTTTGCGGCATAAATCACAGCTGAATATTGTCCTTGTTGTAGATTTTGAATATTCTTTTTTGCCACCCTCTCTGAATTACTATCTCCAAATGCAGCAATAAATCTTTCTATAAAAGCCTTCAAATTATATAAGATTAGAAAATTCTTCTCCAATAATTGAACAAATCATGATCAAGCACTTTCTGATAAAAAGGTGCCTATAAAAGTAACTTAAGTGAATCTATCTAGATAACGAGAAGGATATAGTTGTAAGTAAAGTCGTACTTATTATGTAAATTGTCAAAAATTGGATCTTATCCTATCAAATTTATCAAGCATGCTAGCCTTTGGCTTTTTCATAACAACCTTTGGAGCTTTTAGAGAGGTTATGTGCATAGCTTGTTTTCCACCTACTTCCTTCAAATGTATAATCTTTTATTACAAATTATGAATTTCTTCCTTAGTTTCTTTAAATACTTGTTCTATTTGTAGTTTTTTTTTTGGATTGCGAAGGAATTTCATTTCTTCTCATACAATATTCAAAAAAATTCAAAGATTTGCAAGAGTCACCACTCTATTATTTGTTTGTAAGAATGCACCTCCCATGACTTGATCTACTTCTATATTGATAAAGAAAAAATTTATAAGCTATTAGTATAGTATTTTCTATACTGAAAATGAATGTTTCTAAACAATATTAATTTAGAAGAGAATAATATACAATCTCTAAAATATAATAATATATCCTTAAAAAGCAATAATCCACTTCTTCCAAAGATAGATCAATTACAACAAGTAAGCATATCAATCTAAAAAAAGGTAATCCACACTCTTTTAGAATACAATAGAATCTTCAAGAAGAGGGATAATCCACTCTCTATCAAGAGATCAAAGCTTTGATATGATTATTTAGTCAATCTTGCCAAGCTATCAGAGATGTAAGATAGCAAGTTAATAAAAAAAAAAAAAAAAGATTATAGAATTAGAATAATTTTAAGAATAAAGAATTGAATGGACAAGAATAAAAACTAGATCATTGATAAGAATAAGATACTAGATTGATATTAAGAACAAGACAATACTTTGGATTGCTTCAAGACTTGTGTTGATAAGATTGAGGTGCACCTCGGTCTTACCTCTTATTTATACTACAAGGCCTACGTCCTATTGAATCTTTTTAGAATATCTTAAAAGATTTTAGAAACTTGATGAAGATTCTAAAAGACTAAGATAAGTTCAAAAAGACTAAAGAAGATTTTAAAAGATTTTAAAAGGCTACAAGAGATTTTAGAAGATTAAAGAAGATTCTAGAGGATTTTAAAGAACTACAAAAGATTCTTTGAAGACTAAAGAAGGTTTCAAAAAATTTTGGAAGATTTTAGAAAACTAGAGAAGATTTGAAAAGACTATCGCAGGTTTTAGAAGACTATGAAAAGTTCTAGAATGTGGTGATTTAAAGTATGTCTGTGACATATAATATTAAATTAGAATAACTATTGCCAAAGACAAGAAGATTAGAGACTCTTGAAACAAGATTAGAAATAAGAAAGTCATTGACAACAGTAAAGAAGGTTATACTCTTGTCTCTATATATATTATTTATATAAGAATCACTTGACAACATTCTATAGGTCCTCTAATATGTGTCTAATTTGTAAGACATGTATTAAATTTACAAGAAAAGTTTCTTATATGTGCACCACATAATTAACTTGTTTAATAAGCTATCAACATATACAACACGTGGCTAATTTGTTGGCCAAATTATTAACCTACCAATCACCTATAGATATGAATAAAGATGAAACCACATCTATATAGATTCTAAAAAGTTTTTCTATAAGATATTATCAAATTTATCTAGTTTAACATATTTCTACTTATCCATATTATCTAGATAATTATTAAAAAAATCTTATATTCGTGATATAAAATCAACTACAAGAGGCTCACTCTATTCTTCAAAAAAATCTACAAGACATTGGCCTTCAATCTTGTCTTAAATAAGTGTAGATATCTTTCAAGCAACTTGAAGATTGGCAACAACAAAGAAAGTTAGTACAAGCTTAGATTAAATATAGACATATAGGAAATAGTATTAACAAAGTTTTTTATACTACAGTAAAAAATAATCAGCCAAAATCCATTATTACAAAATTTTAAAATCCTTAAAGTAAGATACAAAGTAATCTTTAAGATATAAAAAAAAATTATTTTAATTTTTATTCTAATCTTTACAAAAAAATTTAAAAATCTTAAAATTCTAAAAAAATAATAAATATTATGCTTATTAATATTCTATATAAGATTATAAAAAATATGAACAATAATCTATCTAAGCTATTTAGTATATAAAAAAATGAAGAAGTTACTAAATATATGGCAAAAAATAAAGTACCTACTCCAGATGGTGTAAGTATTAAAATTTTCTAAACTTTTTGGCACATCATTGAAAATGACTATATTACCATAATTAACTATATTTTAGCTATAAGCTGATTCTTATATAACATTATCAAAGGACATATTGTCTTTGTATACACAGGGCATGATAAAACAAAATTAAGCAATTGAAGGCCCATCACCTTAATGAACACTTCCTACAAAATCTAGACTAAAGCAATTCAAAGACGGTTCCAAATAATTTTCAAGGAGATTATTCATCCCAACCAAATTATGTTTCTTCCTCTGTGATTTATTCTTGATAATATATTAATTATCTAAAAAATTATAAATTGAGCTTAAATTTTAAAACAATCAATTTTCAAAATTAAAAATTGATTTTTCTAAAGCTTATGATAAGGTCAATTGGAATTTCATATTTAAAGCATTAGAATCACTTAACTTTGACGTCTCATTTCTTTATACAATTAAAATTAGTTTTTAAGATGCAAACATAATAGTGGATATTAATGGAGCTTTTATTTTATAATAGAAAGATGTGTGAAACAAGGTTGTCCTTTGGCTCCTTATCTCTTCATTTTAATTGATAAAATTCTTAATATTGCTATTTAGCATACTATCCAATAACACCATCTACAAAGAATTTCTATCCCTTGGAATTCTAATGAATATGTCATTAGCCAATATATTTATGATTCTACAATCATTGTTCAAGTTGAAGAAGAAAATATTCTCTATTTTGTGAATATTATCAAGTAATTTAATTTGTCTTTAGATTTAAAAATATATTGATGTAAACTTATTGCCTATTGGCAATTTAAAAAAATAAACAAACTAGTATAGTTAAACCAATTTGATTAAGTATAGACAATTAATATTAATATTAATATTAATAAATTTATTAAAATCTCTTTTAATATTTTTTCAAATACATAAGATGTTGATCAATTTTTATTTAATAGAATGACAAAGAAATTAGAATATTGGTGATTTATTAAAATCAATGTGGCAAGATAAGCCATCATTGCAAACAACATTCTATTCTCCTCCGTATATTACTTCTAGTTATATGAATTGACTTTATAAAGGCTATTTAAAAGATTAAATTATTAAAAATTAAAAATTCTACTATAAAAAATGATTCTACATGTTATAAAAGAAAATCAAAAATCTTCAACTCAGCTCAAAGTAGCATATGCTATTTGTTGTAAAACTTGTGAAGTAGGTAGCCTCAGTATCATTGGCCTTAAAGATGCTAATCAAAGTCCTTTTGTCTAAATGGATGTTAGTGGCTCATTAAAAAAACCAAACAAATATCCAATAGTTTTTTAGATATTATTTAATAAATGCTAAATCAATAGCTTATGAAAATTGAGCACCAAATCTAATTTAGTTTTTGATCTAAAATCATAAATTAAATATTAGATTTAAAATATGGAACAAAATTAGAAAAGTGTGGATATATATGTATATATTTTTGTTGCTCAATTCTTTGATTTTCTTTCATATTATGTAATATTATTTTTTATAGTAGTATTTTTAATTTCTTTTAATTCATGTTCACCTAAAATCCCATCAAGTTGCAATTCTCTATTCAAATAGTCTTTATTGTATCAATTTTTTTTTTAAAAGACCTATGTCTTTGCTCACTATAAAAGAAGCAATAGCCACATTTCACATTCTACTAGTTTATAGCTCTATCTAGGATTTCTTCCATATTTCTTTGTTAATAAGTTAAAAAAATATATTTCAATATAATAAGGCCCTTTCAAAATCCAATGATTGGATTGAATTATATAAATTGAGACTTGATTATATTTTATAATGTAATATTCTAACTCCCCTCAAAATAAGTCGAAGTAGAAAAAAATAAATACTTACTCATAAAAATAATATTTTTTTGAGTAAGTATTTAATTGAAAATCTTCCACTTTAATGCAAAACTTTCAAATGAGTATAACTCAAAGGATAATAAAAATTAAGTTGAAGATTCTTTAAAAATTATTAAAGTTATTTCAAAAACAAAACCAATAACAAAAGAAGATTTTAGTATTAATTTCTTCTATGATTTAGTTAGTGACTTGATCTTTAATTTTCTATCATACTCCTAACTCATGGTGTTGTGTTGCAACATAGCTATAGGATAAAAGAGCAAAAAAAGACATATATTATAGATAAGCTTAATTAAAGACTAAATAAAAAAAATTAAAAAATATAGGTAAAAAAAATAAAAATAAAAATAAAAAGGTAATAAAAATATTCAATATTAATGTTATTTTTTTAATTAAAAAGACTTCTATTTATTTTATAGAACCTTAAATAAGACAACAAAAGGTAGATTAGCAAAAATACTACTATAGGCATCTTAAGATCAAAATAAAGAATAGTTTCTAGTAAAAAATTATCTAAGAAAACCTTAGATTGATATCCAAGGAAGGCTAGTTGTGAACCAAGGTCAAAACCAAATCCCAAGGTACAAAACTATGCACTTACAATAGATAGGAGAGTTTTTTTGTTGATTAAAAAGTAAGATTGGAAAGCAAACTTGAAAAAGTTTTTTTAAGCATTGGTTTTAAAGATTTTGAAATTATAATGACTTTGTAAGATCTATACAAAGTCAAGGTTCTATTTGGATAATTCTAATTACTAAGAAATAAAGTGGGCTCATATTTTAGAGCATATTGTGAGTTTTATAATAGATCTACAAGTAAAAAATTGTAGATTTGTGAATATAGTTGTATTGAATGTTTGTTGTGAATTTGAGCTTAATCCAATAGTCAAATCAAAGGTAATTGGAATTTAAGTGAGCTAGAGTCTCAAAAATTAGATTTTGAAGGTCCATGAGGATTTCTATGGTTTTGAGCAATCTGCCAATTATATTGGAATGGTTTTTTTTTTGAGCTAGTAGTTAATTTAATTTTTAAAAGTTTTATATAATTTTAGAATATATAAATATTAACACTAGAAGATTGACATCAAGATTAGAAAAGAAGAATGATTGATATTTAAGAAGATTAGAAGCTTTGTCTCACAATTTATAAATTTAAATCTTTTTAAATTATATATGCTTATTATTAATTATTAGATCAAAAAATATGCAAATTTTGAATAAAGATAAATAATTAATTTAATAATTATTGAGATTTTAAATCAAATATTGAATTTGATTTAGATTTACTTAGGATATCTTTAAGATTTTATTAGGATTTGAGTTAAGATTTGATTTAGGATTTGATTAGGATTTACTTAAGATATTATTATTTTATTAGGATTATCTTAGGATTTAATTAGGATTTATTTAAGATATTAAGATTTTATTAAGATTATCTAAAGATTTGATTAGGATTTGATTAGGATTTATTTAAGATATTAAAATTTTATTAAGATTGTTTTAATATTTGATTAGGATTTGATTAGGATTTACTTAGGATATTAGGATTTTATTAGGATTTGACTTAAAATTTGATTGGAATTTGCTTAGGATATTTTTAAAATTTCATTAGAATTGTTAGAATTGGATTAGGATTTTATTAGAATTTTATTAAGATTTTGTGAAGATTTATTTAATATTTGATTTAAATTTAATTATAATTTATTTAAAATTTATTTAAGATTGATTAGAATTTGGTTAGGATTTTTTAAGATTTCTTTATGATTTCTTTATAATTCCTTTAGGATTTCTTTAGGATTTCTTTAATATTTTTTTTATATTTCTTTAGGATTTTTAAAGATTTTTTTATGATATTTTTAAAAAAAATTTAGAATTTCTTTATAATTTCTTTATAATTTCATTAGGATTTCTTTAGGATTTTTCTATTATTCTTTTAGAATTTGATTAAAATTGTTAAGGATTCAATTGGGATTTATTTAGGATTTTATTAGGATTGTTTGGTTGTTAGTTAATTGCAACATATTTTCTACAGCCAAGTGTCTAATGCATTTTCAAACAAGATGACATATAATACAACAACATGGAAAGAATTTATGACATATTTAGCCAAACTTGGCAAAAAACTATTTTAAAGTAATAGCTCTATTATTAATTTAGTAACACAAAAAAAAAAAAAAAAAAAAAAAAAAAAAATCTCTTTAATTAAGAATTTTTTATTTAATTAAAAAAATACTTGGCCAACCTCCATTCTTCTAAAGAAGCTATGTTCATTTGGCTTATATGACACAAAAGTGTAGCAGTGAATACTTGGAAGAAAAATTAGCCTTGATATTAATATTCAATATGCTATTTATCATTTCCAAACACATGAATCTATTCTCCACTAATTTTGGGATTGTCATCAAGCATGTTACATTTAGAATTGGGCCACTTCTCTTATATACAAATTAACATCCAATTCTTAGAATTGAAGTCCTTGAAAATCTTTCATTTAGCAGCAAGCTATCTTTACAAAAATCCTTTTCTTCAGATTCAAATGTTTTTGTAAGATTTAATCTTTGTTAAGGGTCCTTTGTTTAAAAACTATTCAGATTCAAAGAAACAATTTTGTCTTTAAAAATGAAATATGGAATACATTCTATATTAGAAATATAATCTAATAGGATCTTATTGAATATAGACAAATTTATTAGAAATCTATTAAAAAGAAAATTGTAAAATATCCACAATATGAGTCTTTTTTATTCAAGAGATGGAATAATTCTCTTGTATAATTTCATCTATTGTTGATATTTTTGTGTAGAATCACATACTTGTCTTAATAATTATTTTATATTTTTTAATAATCTTAGCTTTGCCTTCAGCTGAGAATTAAGTAGTTTGTTGTAATTTTTTTATTCCATTAATATATTGGATACATCTTTTTTTTATATTTAAAAAAATAAAAAATAAAAAATAACATAAATTCAAAAAAATAAAAATAAAAAACTTTAATTTCATATCATTAATTTTTTTTAAAATAAAATAATAATTAAAATAATTAGATAAATTTTTAGATTGATGTATATTATTTGTAATAATTAAGTAAATTAGAACAAGAAAAATATGTAGCTTGTAAAAATACCAATATAAATTATCAAAAAATATATAATTTTAGAAATATTGGTGAAAAACTATGATAAATTTGGATAACAAAGTGGAATAATTCTTTTTATAGTGCCAAAGTTTTAGAAGTGCATAACTTTTATTTGATGTAATTGAAAAGTAAACAATCTGTTATATTTGAACAAAAAAAAATAAAAAAAATAAAAAAAAAGTCAATACTTTAATTTTTTTGAAGTTGGAATGTAAAAAAAATTATTTTGGAAAGATTTACGAGGTCTTTAAGAATATATTGAATAGTTATGTGTATATGTAGAGCCAAAGTCTCAACACCACTATAACCTATCAACAACAGATGAAATTACACAATCATATACCATAAAAAAGAAGTGTGGCTATGTTGTTTGATGCATTCATGCTTGAGCTTTGTTGGTGCATGGAGCAACAAGAATGACAAAGCAAAAGATGGCTCATCAAGGAGCTAATACAATAAAAATTTACACCATACAGAGACATGGCATTGAGAGAGGGGATCTACCATATTCTCTTATACCAATAATAAGACATGTTACTTACTTATGATAACAAATGATTATTTTTAATCTAGCCCTATGTGTCATAATTCTTAATAATAAAAATGATAATGATTACCATAATGATAATTTTTAATACACTTAAAGAAAAATTCAATCATATTTCCAAAACATCACTTTAGCTAGTGCAATTAATGATTGGCTGAAATTTGCCACTGACAACACTTCATCTAATTTTTAAAACCAACTATATATATATATATATATATATATATTTGCATATATTTAAAAAAAATTATTTTTAATTTTTAATTTTAATTTTTTGATTGCTGGTAATTTTCACAGCATCATTATGAGTAAAAATTTATTGCAATTAATATTTTTTCATTTTTAAGATCTGATTTTAGAAATTTAATTGCCCAATATATGTTGATGTTGGTTTGTGGATGATTGCAAAATTGTAGGATGTTGCACTTAGCAGGAGTCAAATGTCACATTCTTTAATTTTCAAGCCACCACATGGTTGCAAAGGTTAAGTGACATGTTTGAGTGGAGTCACATCTAGGAAACATTGATAAATGGTCTGTACTGCACTGATGTTTAGCTTGCACCCAGTGTAAACTGTCACAATTTACATACAATGACTCCATGCTCTCATTTCCTATTGGAAATATAGAGTGGGAGACAATGATAGAATCATGCCCGGGAACATGGGAACGTGAGAACCACCGTGGTTCGAACCGCATAGGTGGATCGCATGTTGGATCGAGATGATGGAGAAGACGTGGAGTTGCCCACCCTACCACCAAAAATGTCCGCCGTAACCGGGAAAGCGGCAGAGCGCGGTTAAGTCAGGCAGCCGCTCCGCACCGCACTGCACCTCAATCCAGAAGACGCACATGCGCGTCTGAAGTGGCGTCAGAGTCAGCGGTAGCGGCGAAGGGGAAACGGCAGACCCTGGAGCAGGTCGGAGGGAGACGTGTGGGAGGGAGGCGGAGGACTTGCCTTGCGTAACAGCCTCTGCACTCCACTTTTCTACGCAAATTTCTCAAATCGCGCTTTCATCTCGTTTAATTTCGAACCAATATTTACTTGTTTATATCCTGTTAGTTATTTATTGTTTGTTTTTCCTTCTTCTCCTTCCCCAATCTGCTACGTTTCGGGCTGGAACCCGTCAAGAACGGCGTCAGTTTGATGTTTCTGGGCCCTTGCTCTCCGTCTTCGAGACTACCTTGATTCTTTTCGGTCGCGGGTGACCTTGTCCTGTAATGAATTTGTAGCTGCTGATCATGCAGTGCTAGTGTCGGGCGCCGCGCTTAGTGACGCTTATGTGGAATTACTCTACCGAATCGAGAGTGGTAGGGGTAGGAGCTAAGTTACTGTAGATGCGGATTGTGTTTTGAGTTGCTCATCTCATTGGTTCTCTTCTACAAAGCTGAAGCTAGGTTGCACGGCGTACTTTGTTTTCAGAGCATTTTAGTGCCGAGTGAGTTCAGAAAAAATGACAGGATAGGGTTGGATCAGGAAGGGGAACGGAGAATCCAAATCTAGGGTTTGGAAATTTGATCTTCCTCGTCCCAGTCGTGACGCGTTCCAGGATCTGGTTCGGTTTCTGACTGAATTTGAGACACATTCGACGAGCAACAGGTTGCCGATATTGCCTCATATCTGGGGAAGCGAAGGCTGATCGTGCTGGACGTAGAAGAAAAGGCTTTTTTGGGATTTTATTTCTGAAGAGGATCCTTTCTTGAGAGCCATGGCGGATTGGCAGTGGCAGGAAGCTCTGCAGTCTCTTATCATCGGTATTGTTTTTGCTTACATGTGTGGCAGACTCTTCACGCTTATATCATCTATCCGTGATCAGAAATTTCGACTTGAGCGGGCTGGCCAGGGCACAGCGGCTCCTCTCCTTTCAACTACCTTTGACGAACAGGAATATGCTCCTGCAGCCGAGCTTAATGTTCCTTACACTGCTATTGAGGAGGAATTAGATGCTGACGATGGAGGGGACGAACAAGAGGGTCAAGGCTATGACTCTTCCTCTTCATCTGATTATGAGGACAATCGTTCTCGAGATATTCGTGTCACTGATGCTGCAGTGCAATCAAAGGTCGCATTTGAGAATGATGAGAACCAACCTAAGGATACTATTGATGTCAAAGCGCCAGATTTGAAATCGGATGATAGGGTTGCCGTTCCCAGCAGAGACCCTTTGGCAGTAAGCTTACTGCTTATATTTTGATTGTTGCATCCACTTTCCAGTATCTTCTCTTCTGAACTTGTCTTTTAAGTTTGTTTAACGTCATTTATACTGCACTCCTCCGTGATTGATTCGGGCACTACTTTCTATCGGTAATTAACACTTACGAAAATATTGTTGTAATCGAGCAAGGTTCCAATAAGTTTACACTATTTTATTACGGAATGTAGGTCACAATTTGTGCAGTCGGTTTGTATCAAATGATTCTTACTTAGCAAATACCCGTCATCCGGACTGACTATTGTCGGTACTTGCAAACTTTCCGATTCATGGGTTCTACGCTACGAATACTGTGAAGACCTAGAATTGATAAAGGGAATCGGAATCTTTCACTGTTTAAGATACTAATTTATATAAACAATTTGGAATATGCAAGTGCCGAAGAACTTTACAAATTGCAAGATATGATTCTTACTTTTAGGATCAAAGCCTCAAAGCTAAACCTGCACCTGTACTTGGTTCTGTTTTGAAATTCCTGTTCGACAAGTGGTATCAATATTGGTGTAGTAATTTGGTGAATTGCTTTGGTGGTAACTCTAACTTGCTTGTTTTTTTCGTTCTAGGTGAGTGAGGAGCGTGAAGATGCGGCAAAAGAATCCGAGGAAGGGAATGAAACAGATGATTGGGAAGGTGTGGAAAGTACTGAGCTTGAGGAGCTCTTTGGAGCTGCTTCTACGTATGTCGCATCTTTGGTCAGTATACCAGGTGTCAAGCCTTCAAGTGAATCTATGCTGCAATTATATGCACATTACAAAATAGCTACGGAAGGGCCTTGTTCCACCTCTCAGCCATCAGCTTTTCAACCTACTGCCCGTGCGAAATGGTATACCACTTGATCTTTGTCCTTGTAAATTACGTTGATGTAATGTGATGTACTTTTAGAAAGTCAATGTTGCTTGTTCGAATAACTTTCAGTACTAGTTTATTTTTATTTTTATTAACTTGATTTAGTAAATCATTGAAACAATTATCCTGGGTTTTAGATTTTGTTAATCAAAATGATTACATCGCAGTACTATTCTTCGACATTTATGAGAATATGAGAATCCTGTTCGGGTTTGCTTGAGCTGAACCCACCTAAGATCACAGATTCCTGTACAGGGTTAAGTAGAGTAAGCTGTGACATAGGTTACAATCGCAGGCATTAAGAGCGGATTATAAATTGGACGACCGTTGTGGTACCATCTATTTGTGCAAGGAATGCATGGCAGAAGCTTGGAAACATGCCTCAAGAGGAAGCTATGCAAAAATATGTCGGTATTTTGACTGCGATTGATCCCACTTGGCATCAGGGCCAACAAAAGGTAACAATTAGAACTGTGCTTCTCCTTGCTATTCGTCCATCTTTTTAACTTTTGGCGTTGAATTCATGAATTTATGTTGACGTATCCTGTCCATGTTTCCTCTAAAATATAGTGGGCGTTGATGCAGAATAATGATCCATTTGTGGAATCCACAGAGGAGCTCGGGAGGAACTCTTCCCAAGCTAGCAATAAGAAGATGGGACCCGGTCCAGTTTTTAGCTCGCTAGTCGGGACTGAGGATGGTGGAGAGGAGGCAAGGTATTATTTCTCCGTGACGATCTTGGAAATGCCATGAAGCATGCTGCTCCTTGTGATGGCACTTGTATCATATGTTCATTGATGTAAAATTGTACTTAAGTACATTGTGCGTTAGTCTTGTCTGTAAATACATCTTGTATATCTTCTTATGCTTGCTAGGGTACTAAGTAGTGTCCTGGCCTTGGTTCATATTTGTGCCCTGGTTACTCTGTCTTATTTGTGGTTGTTTTGTATCGCAGCACTATGGATCCACTGCATGCATATGCTAGGGATGGGGATTTAGAAAGCCTTGCCAAACTTCTCGATCAGGGCAGTAACATTAATGTGAAGGGTATATTTTTATTCCTTGAGCTTGTCCTTGAGATGATTTTGTACCATTACATTTTTGGTAGACTTAGATATTTTTTCACATTTTACATTTTCCTTTACACTCTGTGCTCTTCTTATTTGTTCTTTTGAAGTTTTTTTCGATAATTATTTCATTGTAATGTTAATGTAGAACCTTACATCAAGTGTGGAGATTTATGTCATAAATTCTTTAAGTGAATGGATCATAATACCATGTGTTGGTCGATTGATTATTTGTCTGTCATTTAATTTGATTGAAGGAACACTTGAACGTTTTTGATCTATCTGCCAACATTGGTAATGGTATAGTTGTTAAAAAATTGGTACATGTGACAGGCTTGATCGATGTTTGTTTGAAAATTTATTAAGTTTGCTAACTAATGGCTAGTGGAACACTTTCATTATGAATGCAGACAGTGATGGTCGTACACCTTTAATTTGGGCTGTAGATCGTGGTAATTTGCGTGCTGTGCAAATTCTTGTAGCAAAGGGTGCGGAAATTCATGCGAAGGTGTGTTTCCAAACTACATAATTTTTTTCCCTTGGGAAACTCTCACCAAATCTGAAGAATGTATATGTTACGTTGTTTGCTGTGTATTGTTTATGGACCGTGTCCCGCATGCTATGAAAAATTAAGATTCTCAATTTCAAGTTCATATATACCATAACGTATAGCTTGAGGGAGAGTGTACTCTGAAGCTAAGGATTTTACCAGGAGCAGCAATACCCTTGGTAGCGTACTTCAAGTTCCCAGTCGTTCATCTTGTGGATTAAGATAGTTTCATTGTATCGTCACATCCTGAAACGTTTGCTTGTCTGTTTTTTTGTTCTGGTTTTAAAGTTTTTATCATTCTATTTTGCAGGATTTAGAGGGACAGACAGCATTACATTACGCAACAGTATGCGATCAGGAAGAAGTTGCTAAGTACCTGTTTGAGCATGGAGCTGATATGAACTTGCCTGACAATGAAGGGAACACTCCACTTAGTCAGTGTCCTGGACATTGGCAGTTGGTTCAGCGTGCTGCAGGCTAGTGTTGGACGTTATTTTGACCCCAACTCTATTGGATCTTTGAATCATCTATGTTGAAGAGCGTCTATGTACAGAACATAAAACCCATACTGCTCTTGCATCTGTCTGCTGGTGCAGGGTAGCAGCCAGTTCTTGCAGGTTCTGCTGCTACTTCTGGACATGAATGACATGTTGAGCGTTTCTCTCATAATTGATATAACTTGCAGTTGATCTTTTGTCTACTTGCAACAGTTCCTCGTGTAATAGTTCTCTCCATGTTGCACATTCTTGTTGTAAAAACGTTTGTAGTCGTGACCTGAATATTCTGCCTCTCTTTGCTACCGTAGTGACACTGCTGTGCATCATGCATTGTTCACACAGCATGTAACACTGAAATATGAAAGTGGAATACTGTTTACGATACTTGGTGCTAATTACATTGTAACCTGCACTCTGATTTGCTTTTCTAGTTTGCCTCGTTAGTTATTGTTGATTAAGCATACAAAACTTGCAACGTGATAAGATCTCCCATTCAATGACACCTTTGTTGTGGCTGTCAAATCATAAATAAGCACAGAAGCCAACCACTCTAACCACTTAATGCATCCAACTTCTAATATGATGCATCAAGCTGTAATCTTAAAACAGTTCCTTTGTCAACATAGCCTTTATGACGAAGGGAAGAGCAATAACAAAGCAATATCCAGGTCTAAGAAGCTCCATGCAGGTGGCAACAATAATGAGGAAAAAGCAAAATACCATAAAGAATATTCACCTAATCTCCAGATTCAGATTTGGAATGTAAATGACTGCTTTAACAATCGGTTTCCTTGGTACCAGTACTCTCAGTTGCATAGTTTAAAATCACAACAGACTTTGTTCGTTCGATAAGCGTCGTTTCAATGAAAGATAGAATGAAAAGCAAAATAGATCTTCAATGGTAGTGAATTGAAATAACCTCCCGATTTTGAACTGAACAATGACCCTGAAAGCTGGACTCAACAAGGGTTTAGGGTTTAAGGACATTCTCTGTCTACAGCCTTCTCAAGCTTTCAATCTAGGAAAGAGTTTTGGCGGTCGTTAGCTTTCCTCACCACTGGATCATCTGCCCTTGCATTTTCTATCGTGAGGTTGTGGTCGACTAGATGACAATGTAACGTGCATTCATGAATCAATCAACATTGTAACCAGGTATGGAACCAAGTTAATATTTTCACCGATTCGTAGTTTGGGTTGTGGGCAATGCCGTTGATGTTGAACTTCATAACGAAGGTGCTTGCGTTCAACGTGAGTTTCGTTGTTTGGGTTGCCTTTCGTTTAGGTATTACTTGGGTGATGTAGTGGTTACTGGGGGAAGCAAGGAAGGTACAGCGGTACTTTTTGTGCACTGTTTCGATTCGATTGTTTGAATTCTTCTTTCTGGGTACGATATTTAAGGATATGGTGTGTGAGTGGACTTGGATCTGAGAGAATTTTAGTTTACTTATATGTGATCTTTTCAGGGCAGTTAGAACGTGTGCATGGTTTTATATTCGGTAGCTGAAGTGTTTCTCTCTTCTCATCAAATAAAGACAAACAATCCTCTTCAAATTAACTTTCCCTTCTTGTATGTACGTTCTTGAAGCCTTGAGCCCGTGGCGAGACTATCGACGTGCTGTAAGCGTCTTCAGTCAACGTGAAGAATGGATATTAACTCGTACTTTTAATTGGTTTCTCATTGTGCTTTGCATGATTCTGTTTATGAAAATAGTGCGGTTCAGTACTAGAAGTCTATGTTTAAGACGATACTGTTCAATTGTTGATCGATTCAGAGTGGTTTATATATGGCGGAGAATGCGCTACAAGAGGCCGCAGAGAAAGCTCTGGTGGACCTGGTGAAGGTCAGGCAAATGGAGGTGGAGAGGCTGGAGCGAGAACTGGATGCACTTCGGGCCCATTACTCTTACCTCTTTAAAAGCTTCTCGGTTCCCACGTTTCCTTGCGGTATTTCACCTCTTAATCTCATTTTCAGCAGCGTTCTGGTCAATGTCGTTGTAAAAAATTCTATGGTATTCGTTTATTGACTAGTACTCAGTCTTCTGTAGTACACTGGGATTTGAAAGTGGTATTTTATCGAGTTTTTATCGTGCAGCTACGGGGATGATGTTCAAGCTGGTATATGCATGTCCTGGATCTTACGAATTATTGCATGAGATTTGGCGGCCAATTGTTGCTACAATCAAGACCTTTAGTGTAGGCATAGCAAGTCGTTTAGTTCTGGTTGCATACATCACCTCATATGTTCTACGATCGGGTGTCCTGGCTATCTTTCAGGTCATGAAGTTAGTGAGCCATTTGAAATTGCCATTGAAGTATATGATTATCCCAACGGGAACGATGCCTCGAAGCCTGGCAAGAATAGTCTTCCATCTTCTAATGAGTCAGATAGTGGTGGGGCTCTAATCTTCTGTATGTATTTTATGTGAATTTCATGTGAATATTTTAACTTATGCAAAAGACTGCTTAGGCATAGAAGATTTCGTAGGGAATTCTTCAGGAAGTGGATCTTACTTTCCTGAAGATTGTATAAGTCACGTGACCTTCCTGTATGTGTGTATGTTTGAGGTTGTGAATATTGGCTCTTATGTCCGTCTACAATGCGTATGACATACATTGTTCTTTGTGGTGTGTAGCAAGAATTACGAAGCAACTCGAGTCACCATCATCAACAGACGAATATGTTGCTATGATAGCAGATGAAGCAAATAAGAAGGAAGAAGTCATGTTGACATGTCCTGCTAGAAACTTGATACCTACCCAGGTCCTATCATCCTCCACGTCTGGTTCTAGTTCAAAGGTGGTTAGAAACGTTATGGACTGGGCTTACGGTCTTGATACAGACTTATTAGAAGACGGGGTTCGCGGGGAGAAACTAGGAGTGCAATCTCCGAGCAAGTCGGCACCAAATCCTACTGAAATTTTCACGAAGTGATCATCTCTACTTTTGATCTGTCGGCTCCAAATCCAGGTTTTTAGAAATGTTTTATTATGTTGCTATTTCTTTAATTTGTTCGTCTCTCATTTTTGTTTGTGTCTTGGGAATTAGGAATGTTGAGAAGAAGCTCGACACTGACCGCAGTAGTAATGACAACTATGATTTATCTAATGAAGAATCACCTAGCGATGAAGACTCAGCGACTGGATCCGAAGAATCCAATAGTGAGTTCAATGACACTAAAGCTGATTCCACAAGAAATATCAAGGTGGGCATCTGACAGATTTGAGGGATTTTGGTGAGTACAATTTTTGAAAGAAGCGAAGTGTTATGTTTACCACCCAAAATGTATAGTAACTGTCTACTAATTTATTTCAAAAAATTGATAATACAATCGCGGGTCTATTATGGAAGATGTTGATTCCTCTGGCGAAATTTTCTTCACAGTTCTTTCGAGAGTGGAGAAGAATCTATTTCTCACTGTAGACGAGCAATCTAGGATTGGAGTTTAGGGCTTTCGGTGCAATTGAGGCTTGGATGTTTTAGCCTGCAGACCCCGATTCGGAGGAGGTGAGCTCACCTTCTTCCAGTAGTGCCTCAGAGAGCTTAACGAAGCAGGAGCTCAGTCCATTGACAATTAAGAAAGTCATGTCTGAAGAGATAGCAAGAATTACATGGCAGCCAAAGTCCAAGGCTCCTTCAAGTAGTTCTGAGAAAAGTGAAGAATCCTCGAGCAGCAGTGGTGAAGGTACTAGCAAGAACAGACGGCATGCTCATGTAAGTACACAAAGATTTACTTCTACGTCACTCAAATTTTAATATTTTGGTTGATCAGCGCCTTCTTTCCCGTCTCAATGCCTGTTTTGTCTCCATTCCTTGTTCTCACATGTGGAAATCTATAGTTTTTTGCTGATCTTGGTGGATGTTTAGTTGCTCCATCAATGGCGAGTTCTCTTGACAATCAGACTTTTAATTTCAACCATATCCTTTTTAATTACTACCCAGATTGTTAGATGCTTTGATATTGTTGTGATTTATTTATCCGTTCAACTGCTACATTCTTTTGGTTTTTGTTAATATAGAATGTTAATTTGAACCTTGTTAAGCATCCTGAAATGACCAGTTCGATATCTTCATACCAAATACTCTGTTATGTTTTCAGATTGAGAGAGCATCTTTGGGACGAGCTAGGGAACCCAATGTGTCCAAAGCTGCATCAACATTATGTTTATCATCGGATGCTTCCCCAGAAGACCATTTTGACTGGATGACTTTAGGCCTCCAGGGTCCTTGGCTGCCTCTAGCTTCAGACGAAAAATCTCTTGGATGTTCTACAGTGAAAGATCAGCTACCATTGCCACTAAAGTTTCCATCAATGGCATCATATGTTTCCATGTTTCAGAAGTTGGTAGGTGAAGAAGTAAAAGCGGTACTCTTCAGTGACTGGGAGCATTTCAAAGCAGAACAGGATTCAAGTTCTCAGGCTGTGATAGAATCACGTACGTTCTCCCCCACTTGGCGTAGAATTTTTTTTTCAGTGAGACTCATTATTTATTGAATTCTATGGTAATTTAAAGCTGTGAAACTCATTTCTTGCTACCACTTTCTTCAAAATGTGGTATCCATTCTGAAAGCTTATATGAAGTTGATACCTGCATTCCTCAGTAACGCTGGAGTCAGTTCTCTAAAGATATGCACATGCTTATTAAGAAATCTTAATTACATTGCGTGGCTTTCCTACATTGTGGTTTACTAATGTGCAGTAAATGAATATTCCTCTCAGAGGATTCTAGGGCACAGTCATCAAGATGGCAAATGCGAAGCATGGTTCAGACAATGGGTGATCCATTTCACTATTTCGAAGCTCAATGGATGGAGGGTCCAAATGTAAAGTTTGATGTTGGAGAGTTTCTGTGCTTAATCCTACCTGAAACAAAAGGAGTCAAGGCTGTTGCAATTGTCCATCATCAAGGTCGTAATCAAGCTCCCCTACTGAGAACACGAGTTCCCTGGGGCTCTTCTTTAGGCAAGGTAATCTATTTTTCAAGTGAAAGTTTATCAGCATTTGGGACCGTATAAGCATGTACTTGTTTTGGAGTCTAGCATGTGCCTAACATGTGGTTCATCTTGGTGTCTGCAGTGTGTTTTATTAAGGCTGTGTAACATGGTGTCTTTACGCCGCATGTACCTGGCAGTTTCAACAATATCAGATATCTTTAGTCCTTTGCAGCAGCAGATTTTGGATCCACTTTCAAATATCAAGTTTCTGAGACCTCAAACAACGCTTGGGGATACTGTAGATGGTGATTCTAGGATAGATTTGAGTTTTGAATTTCTGAGAACTTTCAATGATCGCAAGCTATTGAACACTTCGCAGCTGTTGTCTATTTCTTGCCTTCTACATATGCGGCAGGGTTTTCAACTTGTACAAGGTTGGTCTTGCGTTATATATGATTTCTTTGTATGCATGTTTTTAGAGTAGAGAACGACGATACTCGCATAAGATATACTAGTAACATTCGTTCGATTCTTCATCTGTTTCGTCTCTTGAAATCTAGACTTTCCTTGGGCGCCTCTTTATTAACTGTCTTTTCTTTTGTTTGATGTTTCACTGTTATTGGTGTATTTGCAGGTCCACCTGGGACTGGGAAGGTATGTTCAGTTAACCCTCACCTATTTCTGAATGTGACATGCATGCAAGCAATGAGACTACTTAATCCTGCCCACAGGGGGAGAGAAGATACGTGAGTAATGCTCTGAAATTTAGTTTCGGAAGTAATTTGGGAAAATTTTAAGTCAACAGGAAAATTACCAGAAGCTAACGTTCTGCACTAAAGGTTGATAGGACCGCTAGGAAAGAACATCACCAAAGAATTTGGAATAATCGTTTCTGGTATAAATCTACATCTTGTGCCACTGCACCTCGTGCCTTGTTCATGGAGCCCCACCCTGTTCCATCTCACCTTGATTATCATCAAACCTTGTTCACATAATGCTATCATGCTCTGAGTGCACTTGTGGTCCCAAGGTTGTCAAAGGTTAAGTTGAATGTTATATTGGTTGAAAACATAACGATCTGTATGTAGCTATTTGTGCCCTCATTGCCTGTAAAATTTGTTCTGTTCAGATTTTGTCTTAAGTCTCACTTACCTGTCAGATTCTAACTTCTGCTGGATATGTGGGCATCTCCGAACTTGCAGACATCTACTATTATTGGTAGGTGTTAACTGCGTGTAGGCCGTCCTAAATGTTTTTAACATTATCATCACTACACAAAGTACCTATTTCTTAAACTTGATTTGATTATCCCACCGAATTCTCGCATTTCAGAGTAGCAGAACATAATATTGTCAACCTTATGTAGTGCTTTCGCTCTGTGAGATATTTTTCTCGTCTTATTAGCTAATTCACGGTGCTTGCATGCTGGGGCAATAGGGATGGTATCAACGTTACTAATCGAAGAACCAAGGTAAGATCATATGGTCTGCTTTGGTAATTATATTATATTCGATACTCAAATTCTTACTAAGTTTGGTTTATTATATGAGCTGTGGCTAGTATAAATGTGTTTCTACGATATTTTCTAAAGGTGAAAGTTTTGATTATGCACTTATGATTCCAAACTGTCGCGATTCTGTGTCGGAACAGTGTCAGGATATTGGTATGTGCCCCCTCCAATGCGGCCCTGGATGAGGTAGCAGCTCGTCTTGTAAATCGTATGTTGGATAAGTCTGGGAATTTTTACAGCCCCATGCGTGGAGCTATTGTCCGTTTTGGGTCAAAGAGAGTCATTCACCCTCTTGTGCACCCGATATCCCTTGATAATTTAAGTGCTCGGATCCCGTCAAGTTCTCATCGCTCTAGGTCCTGGGTGGACATTCTGGATGGAGCAAGCGTTGTTTGTGCAACTTTGAGTGGTTGCGGGAACACAACTTTTGATGAACTGGAAAACAAGTTTGATGTCATGATTGTTGGTAAGTTGGGCCAACACTGTGTTCTTAGTACATATAATGGTTAGAACCAATCTTTTCTTTAGCTTTTATTGGTCGAGAAATTAACTTGCCGAGGATTAGTTTATGAACAATTTGTAGAGATGTTTTATAATATGTTAGAAGGATGAACAGCTGATGCTGGAGTTCACATGTGTGCATCATACATTCTGGTAAGAAAGTAAATTTTAGTTATTGGCAATTTGTTGTGAAATCGCAAACGTTGCAATTTTCATGTTGCTGACACTACACCATCCACAAAGTCTCATCGACCTTTTGCTTGTTATGTGTGTCGTACATGCGATTCGTCTTTAGATGAAGCAGCTCAGGTATGTTATGACTACCGCTGAACTCATGGTCCTAGTATGCCCCAATGTTTTACGACATCAATCAGGTAGATTTGGCAGAGGTTGAATAGAATGTTTGGCAAGTTTCATTTAGCATTACGCTTCACTTATTATTTCGATTGCAGGCAGTCGAGGCAGAGGTAGTCATAGCGCTAAAACGGGTCAGAGGCAGGTGTGTGATGGTGGGCGATCCGCGACAATTGCCTGCGACTGTTTTTCAACGACCCAGTTATGATGCTCAACATCTTTCTCAACAAAAGTATACGTGTTACATGCTCGTATTGGTCAAGAGCAGTGCTGTAGCCTGCAGGTTGAGATAGTGCTGAGAAAGGCATTCTTTGAAGCATAGACGGTGATTTTGGAGTACATTATTGTATTAAAGATGATGATGATTTCTTGATGACCACTCGAACTTATCTGTTTCTACTTTTAGGTGCGGCGTATGGACGGAGTTTGTTTGAGCGATTCGAGGAGGGAGGTGTTCCTGTCCATATGCTCAAAACCCAGTACCGAATGCACCCAAGCATTTGTTTGTATCCCTCTCGGCAGTTCTATGGAGGTGCTCTGAAAGACTCGGTTCGGGTCAGCAGCATGCAGTCCATTTTCACTGATGATGTATGTGTAGGGGGCATCGTTATACGAGGATGTAGGTTCAAGCTAGGGCACTACTGCTTCATGGATGTTGGTTGGGGAACTGAGCGAGAAGAACTAGTAGGACACTCACGAGCCAACTTTGAAGAAGCACTTGTAGTGTGCAATGTGGTTGAAAGTGTTGTTAAAGGTTTGGTTTTGGGCCTCAAACCTAATGTAGGAGTGATAACGCCTTACATTGCTCAAAGAGGAGTAATCGAAGACCAGCTTGCGAGGCGTGGTATTGACTCCACTGCTTGTGAAGTTAATACTGTGGACGGGTTTCAAGGAAGGGAGAAGGATGTGATTCTGCTGTCTTGTGTTCGAGCAATGGCAGATCGTGGGCTGGGATTTGTGTCAGATGAGAGACGAATGAACGTCGCTTTAACAAGGGCAAAGTATTCACTTATCATTGTTGGGCATGCGGAGACACTGCAAAAATGGAGTCCCACATGGGGTTCACTAATCGACGATGCTCAGAAGCGTGGTTGCTACCAGGTTCTCACAAACAACAGAAACCAAGATACGTCTTCAAGAAACTGGTGAGATCCTGATTATGACTCCACATTTTTTAACCATTTAAGACACTCACTAGAAATGCCTGATCATTTTCCTCATGTCGTTCGAAATGTTGAAAAGGCCGAATCTTAGTGAATGCTCTAATCTGCATTTGAATGTTCGAGCCTTCGAAGCTAATAAACTACAACCAACTAGTTCCAAGTTCAGGTTCTGGTCAAGGTTATGTCATACATATTCAATCATTTGAATAAATGCAGTATCTGAGTAGCAAGTGGACTTGCAGGAGGCAAAATCACCCTCAGAAGGACTTGTGTGGTTCAGTGGAGATAGACATTAAATACCAACACTCAAGAAAAAGAGGTTCAAATTGTACAGAAGAACGGTCGCAGAAGAAGATGGGCTATTCAAAGCCCATAGCAAGCTGATGGAAAGCAGGATTGTGGAGACGTTGCATCTTGAAGATCTTGGAAAAGCTTGAGGTTGATACCAATGACATTGGCAAAGACAGGGTTAAGCATCATGTATTGCTTATGACATGACTAACATGTTAGCTAGAAATGTAAAATGATGATAATGGTGGAGTTGTCTTCCCAAAAGATGTGCAAGACAATATTGGACTTGTATAACTCTAATAAAGATTCATACTTATGTCCACTTCATTGATTTATGAATGAATTTTATTCTGTTAGAACAAATGAAAATAATTTTAAAAAGGCGTTATGACAAAAAAAAAAAAAAAAAATTATAAATCTAATTATCATGAAAGAAAAATTGTGAAAAGAGCTATATTCTAATATGAACAATGTACAAATCAACTCTTAATAAATTCTCACATATATTTATTTATTTATATATATATATACACACACACACACACACAAAATACCTCCAGGAAGGATATAAACATACATATACAAGAGAAAACAAGAAAAGATACAAACAAGTTCTTTTCATTGGTCCGAACTGCAATGTTTTCAATCTGAACTCAAATTAGAATCCATTAGAAATAACTTCAAAGCAACAAATTAACTGACTCTCACAAGAACTATTTATGCATGTGACTTCTCTCTGCATAATAAATCAAAGCAGAGAAGAAAAGGTCCAACATCACACAGAAAGTTAGCGTTCTTTACGATCAGACATTACAAGCAATGTTCTATATGTTTATTTAACCTATCAAACAATCAATCAATCAATCAATCAATATACCCATCTACCTATCTACCTCGATTCTTTCATGTTCCCTGCCACACTTTGCCTGAATGTATTCTAATGAAGAGATGCAGTATTTCTGTGGATATTTGTAAAAACCTGCATATCCTCTAGAGTAAAGTTAATACACATTCTTGGTGATTCTACCCATGTGGTCAGGCTTGCCACCCACTGCATCGTGTGCCCAACACACTTCATATCCAGAATTATCGATGCTGTGAATGGAATCCGGAAGGGTTAGATTTCGAAACCAAGTCTGAGATGGTGTCAACCACAAAGTGTACATATGAGAAAAAACGCAGCAGTTGCTCACTACATGGAACTAGTCAAAACGTGACCAACAGCCAACCCTGGTTTTCTTGCTGTTTCAGGCGTCGACAAGAAGCAGCGATGAAAGCTCCTCCTTTGAGCTGCTCCGATGCATGCCGGAAGCTGCATCAAACCACTGGGTTTGTTGCAGAAGATTAGCGATGATCTGTCCAAGTTACGGTTCCCGAGGTGGAGTGTTGGGGACTGGGTAGCCTGGGTTTCGGTGCCGGATTTCCGGATTTTCGGCTCGTGGCGGTGGTCACCCATTTTTCTATTTTGAAGTTTTTATGCTGTGACGTTTTGCATTTAAATCATGTTATGGAATTGCTTTGTTCTGAGGGTAACTTAGGTTTTCCCTGGCGGATAATGCGCACTTATGCTGTTCTAAAGGGTGGACGAACAGTGGACCCCAGTGAGAATGTAGGAACAGTGTCATGCTTTGGCGGTTTGGGAGCTGATGATGAGAAGATGGAAGGGCTGGAGACAGCTTTACGAGAAAAAATTTCAGTGCTGGGGCGGGATGATGACTGGGCTTCTTAGGGTGACGACACTAGCTTCGATTGCAGCTGCTGTTTGGTGCTTACGGCTCGGGGATCTAGGCGCGTAGGGTGGGACCAGGGGGTTCGCAAGCACTACAAAAAGGTTGAGGTGCAAAGGAAAACAGTTCATTCCATCGTTTGATTATCGTCTCGTGTGAGTATGCAGAGCTTTCTTCGCTGCAGACACCTCGTTCACCGCTAGTTGCACTACTTGCTCCACGTCATGCATTGATCTAAGTACTAAACTGCTCCTTTCTCATTGTGCTTACAGCGTCCTCTGTGTATGTTGTGTAGTGTGTTTATGATCAGTGAGGCCTTCGCGTTCTAGTTATTTTCGTCATCATCGCCCATTGTAGTAAGGAAATCATAGTAGAGTGAGTAAGAAGCTCTGATCTCACGATTATATACGTGAGTTTCCCTCGAAAGAGATCCTGCATGCAAATTGCTGAAACGAAGCCATCCAAAATTACAGTCTGTATCTAGAAGTAGCTGCAATGCTGAGAGTGCTACACCGACAGCCAAAGATCTGAGATCCTCATGCGAACCAAAAATCACACTGTCTGTCGATTCGCCAGGAAATCCCTCAGCAAGCGTGGTCAGTACCGGACACAGGAAGTTCTCTAGTGACAGGTTAATTTTTTTATCATATTGGCTGATAGTTCTTAAACTACTCCAGCGGGTGCGAGTGAAACAGGAAACAATGGCACCGCGTGTGGCAGTAGAGACTCATCAGGGGTTGCACAGACAGTCCATGGGTGTGAGCAAGGATTCGCATGACATTGAGAAACCAGCTGTATGCGGGAGAGTTCTTGCTCCGATCAGACGCGACCTGCAGCCTGCCGCGCAAGCTCCAGCCATTCGAGTGATCCACATTTTTGCTCCGAAGATAATCCAAACAGACGTTGCCAACTTCAGGTCAATGGTGCAGAAACTGACGGGGAAGTCACGTAAGAAATCTGGACCAAGAGCTCGATACAAAACAGCATGCGACTCAATTGGTGCGAACGGGGATATACTGGTGGCAGGTTACCCCTTAGGTCAAGTTTCTGAGAGCTTCACCGGCCCACTTAGTAACCATGTAGTACTACAGAGACTCGCTTGCGGTGGCGACCCTCTTGTGCGAAGAGCTAACGTGGACTCCACAACACATTGCTTTAACAACAGCACCACGGGCAGCAACGTCGACACAAGTGACCTGTCCAAGCCCTCTAACAACAGTTTCACCTTTCCCTTACCACAACGCGAGACGCCGTATTCCTTGAGTGAGATCCCCGCTCCTTTCTTCGGGTCAGACATTAGCCACGCCTGCTCTTACACTCCCTCTCCCACGCACTCGCACTCGCACCCTGCAGTCGGCGCCGCATCGGTCCCCGAAAGCAATGTAATACATATGCCGCCAGCGATGGACAACATGATGTCGACCATGCTAGGCTTCGACGTGGAGATTGGGTCTGACCCGCTGCCGTTTTCTGATCACCCCTTTGGATCTCTCGCAAGCTCCTCTTCGTCAGGAGGGTTGTATGATATGATGCCCCAGCATTGCAGATCCAGTGTACAACGGTCTCTGCAGGGCTCCTTCTTCGAGTCCATTTGATCCACTCCCGGTATGAATCACCACTCCCCCACCTAGATCTTTCCCCAACTTTACTTCTAGCTCGTGTCTGTTGATTATTCCTGCAACAATTTTCCTTACTTCTGATGTTTGACAACTGCAGGATGGCAACCCAATTTTGGTACAGATTTAACCGAAGACGTCACCGACAATGCGACGTTCACGTCGAGAAGCTGCAGATAATGATCGACCAAGTTCTGCGTCAACTTGTCATTTTAACCAACATATTTGCACGATCGTGATTGACTGGTGGCTGTTGTGTAACTCCATCTACAACTTATATATACACTTGTACCATGCATAAATACCACAGAGAGCTAGATACTTTTTTTTCAGCCACCATCTTGCAGCTGCTATTCTTTCTTCCTTGTAGCAACTACACAGATTCGCCGAAGGACCTCACAACGCCGATGTTTCAGGTTGTGTGGTTGGATGTATCCGTATTGTCAACCTTGTCGAAGTGGGTCATCGCCAGGATTCTAGATCTGAGATGGCTTAAAAACTAAGCAGACTCAGTGTTGTGCACAGTTCCTAGTTTCAATAGTTATGTTGCAACGTCTGTAACAGCGATCATTCATATTTGTGGATAAAACTCGGCTCATGTTTGGAATGAGGACCCTCCCAGTTTTCCAAGTAGCAGTTTACATTATCCTTTTTTCTTTTTAATTTTTTAATTTTTTTAATGTTGAGGTCTCCGATTTCTCATGACAGGTGGCACTGATTCATGCAAAATAGAGGTGCCTGTTCAAATTGGTATTAATGGCATCCTAATGTTTCTCCAACAGTGCTCACAATAATAAAAATAGATTGGGGATTGTGTATAAAAGTGTCTAATTGTTCAGAGCGTGAGTTTTTATAGCATTTCAATACCACTACATGGAAGTTTATGGAAGTTTATGGAAGTTAGTTCTTTTTGATTGACAATGTATGTACCATCTTCGTCTGTTTCAATAACGTCCATTTTTAATTCACATCAATAGTTGAAAACATAATGTTTGGTATTATAGCTCTACATTCTTAGGTGTCTCAGAATCAGGATTTTTCAAACTAGTGAATAATCAAGCCTTAAAAGTTTGGTTGTCATCGTTGTGATATTACTTTACTTCCTAATGCTAATTTATTCAATTTCTTTTGCAACATATATTTGATAAGAATCTTTGCACTTGTTGTGTTGAAATTTTAATGTGGCCACAAAATTTCATTCACAGAATTAATTTTAAGTAGTTTACTAAGATTAAAAATAAATTTAGATTTTGTACTAAGACCATAAAGTTTAATTTTATAGTCAATGAAGTTTACTCACATTCAAATCTTTCATTCAAACCTAGTGGTGTAGTAATTTTTTTTAAAAAAACATGTTAATTAGATTCAATAAATCTTATTCTGTAAATGATTCCAATCTTTTTTCTATGCATTAACATGTTTCTCAAGAGTTCATTCTTTGAGATTTTTAAAATTAATTTTTTAAAAAGTAATCTAAATGCATGAGTCGCTGAAGTTGAAATTACGTGTCTATATATATTTGTATCTTCTTTTGAAGCAAACCTTCTATTGAGATCAAAACCCCCCTTCACAATCATCAACTTCTTATTCTACTACATTGTCACAATATTCTCTATATGAATAAACAAATGGATTGATGTATAAAAGAGTTTGTTGAGAAGTGAGTGTCCAACACAACCCAAAATAGGTTGCATGTTCCCAAGCTCATTCATTGGGGAACAAAAGAGAAAGAGAACAAGGTTGGGAACAAACACATCCATCTAAACCTTTGACATTCATCCATATGGATGGATGAAATGTAATGCCCTTTGACATCCCTCCCTACAAGGGAGAGTTTGTCAGATGGGCACTAAGTCCACAATGATGTTGAGTGGGAACCATCCATGGCTTGCAATATATGATACACTATGTGGAATAGTCGTACCTGGATTGGAACAGGCTCTAATCTGGACCATTCTTTGGACCAAGTACTCTGTCCATCCAGTCCCTTCATCTGTCACTCACTTTCTGTACGTTATGGGCTACACTCTGTCTCCCATCCAATCAGGGAAAAATCAGAATTTAGTTTCTTATTTCTTAATAGATGGGATAGAATGTAGATGACAAAAGGGATCATAGAATCTAGAGAATGAATAACCATTGCATAGAATCCCAAAGTTCATAGGATTAATCATTTACAACACAGATATAAAAGAATTAAAAAAAAAATCACCTAACATAAGGATACATATGGTAAGATGCTCCAAGATTCACCCTACAGATCAGGTTTTACAATTGTGGACACTACTGTATTCCATAAAATTATTAATCATTGCAACAAGTATATTTTGTATATGTCAAAAAATAAATAAATATAGAAAAATAGAAAAATATATCCTAAATAACTTTTAAGCAAAACTTTAAAAATGAATGAAAAGGAAACCAAAAATATAATAAAAGAACTTTAAACAAACTATAATTTAAATTAATGACATAGACAAAGGTATACCAATTATTAAATTGTACAATCTAAAGTAAGATTATACTATCTAGTGATTACAAATTTGATAATCCTGGTTATAATAGCTATAAATACGCTTCAAATAAGTACAAGAAGATTTTTCTAAATGTAAATGCATAAGTTATATCAAATCAATGGCAAGTGGAACAAGTGAAATTTGTTTGCCACTTTGTAAAATGTGCATAAGTGTGTGTGTGTGTGTGTATATATATATATATATATATAATTATCTAGCACATAAAAAACCAAAAGAATTGATTTTCATTTTTACCATTCTTGCAAATTTTTTAATCTGATTTAGATTGTATGGTACTTTGCATAGTATAACTAAATTAAAAAAATAGAACAACTCATCAAATATTCAATGAATATTGTAGATAAAGCAAAATTAGTGTGGAAAGCCTATCCATTATTATTAACAAAACGACAAATTGTGAAAGCTTGTTACATATTTTAAAAATAGATCTAAAAATTCAAACTAAAATTTATAATATTAAATTAAATCTAATATTAAAAATAAATTTAACCTTGAAATGAGTTTAACAGAGAGAGCAAAATGCTACCAAGTCAAACTAGAAAAAAAGTATTTTTATCAAATATTACATTCATGAAAATAAATTATTGTATATTTGATATTTAATCTCACATGAAGAATTAACAATAAATTTGATTTTTTTTTTTTTTTTACTTTGATTTTGGATGCATTAATCATCTCCACAAACTCATGATTATTTTCTGATATAAATCATGTCTAAAATATCAAATTAAAATAAATTTAGTTGTAAAATACCAAGATAATGTTTATAATCTCAAGTCACCATATGCTTCTTCTTTTTTTAACCTACTATTTACCACCACAACAAAAAAAACAAAAAACTGAAAGAAACAAAACTGTAATTTTATTTACTGAAAACATAAATAAAACAACAACACACATACACCTCAAACACAGCTTGCCTGAATCAAAGTTGATTGGTTACATGTCTTCAATTAATTTCTTCCAGCATTACAACAGTGTCCATCATTCTTATTAGTTAACACATCATTGTCAAACTTTAATAATAATATCAAAAATCACAAATAATACATTATTGAATTTGTTTCTTGCACAAAACTTGGTCATCACCCTCCCTCTACATTTGACTTCAGCATTTTAGCAAAGATATGCTCAAAGTTTGCTTGTATGACAACTTTAAATATGGCAATCTTACAAATTTATAATTGAAAGTTTCAAACATCACATATAACATAGTACACAGATATATATATATATATATATATATATATATGTATCCCACAAGGAGATGCCTCCAAAACCCATCCAAAAAAAACAAACAGAAACAAATGACTTATTCTTGACATTGGACTGGTCAAAAGTTCTTCTCCAATTGCTCAAAGTGGGTATTTCCAATTTTTTACTATGCTACATTCATCCACATTTTACATCTCCTCTCCATCATGTGCTGACGTGGTGGGTGATTGACCCACCAATTATGTGAAAAAGAATTTTTGGCTGCTGGGATGAAATGGACTTTTAGGAGATGGAGTGGGCCCCACATCCCCCTTTATATGGGGTCATAGGCACCGCCCATAATGTGCCACGTGGGACCAGCTGTGTATACTGTGGCAGGACCGGATCCCTCCTTTGCGTAGGAACCCCGATGGTGCCTTGGCACATTCCGTAGGCCAGTTCTGGAACTCTGTAGGACAATTCTGCAGCTCCGACGCCTTCTGGGATTCCACTTCCCTCCGATGTGTGGAGAGGACTTCTATTCATGCTTATTGAGAAGAAGGAAAATGTAGCCATTCCTTTTCTCTTCAAAATGGCCCTTTTTTGCTTACTTTAACAAAAATAAAAAAAAATACAGAAAAAAAGAAGAAGAGATAAATTCGTAATCATAATATTTGCAAAGCGGACTCTAGACATTATAGTACCAATACTAAAAGGGAAATGGTAAACCCACCTCACCTTTTTTGTTCATCCACCTCATCCCTCTTATCCTAATAATACCAACCAATCAGATTGTCTAATTAGCTATATTGTATTGTACCTCACCAATAAAACCATCTCACCTTATTCTGCTCGTCTACCTCACATATTCCTTAATGACTGCCAATAGCATAGGAACAAAAATCTTTCAGCACTACTACTTTGATTTTGTTCTTTCTGCTCCTGTTGTTTGGTTCTATTGCTACTCTTTTTGATCTGCACCCTTCTTGCATCTTACACTTTGTTGTTATTATCATGCCTTTGCATGCCCCTCTTGTATGCTCCTACATGACTTTTGAAGCAGCCGTCCACGCTTTAAAGTCTCACACCCATTTAGAAGGTTTTGCAATCAAAACTAAGTACATGTGCATCATTGGCAATAAAAAAGATGCTTCAATCAAAAATCATACCATACTCTACGTCCACAGAGGTAAAAAAATACTAGTGAAGGCCATGTACATAATACTACTAGTGTCTCTATAGATTGTCCTTTTCACTTAGAAAGAAGAAAATAGAACTTGGATGACAAAAATCATCAACTCAAATCACAACCATGAGTCAGCCGACAATGTTGTTGTATATTTGAGTGCAAGAGTCTTATCAACCGCGAAGTTGCAAATTGTACATCAATTGAGTAAAGTTGGCATAGAACTCAGAAAAAAAGATGCTTGATGGACAAACTGCTACAAAGGCTCATTAAGCATGGTGTTAACCATGACCTTCACCGTGATGCTAGTGGAAATTTGACTCACCTATTCATTGTCCCAAAATTTGTAGATATAATCATATAAAAATTTTCTACAAATAAGATCTAGCCTTTAGATTCTACTTATAAAATAAATCAATACCAAATGCCCTTGTTGCATGGAATTAGGATTTCAATGACAAATCAAATGTTCACACTATTTTATTGTTTTATACAACAAAAAACTTTTAAAGATTATAATTGAGTCATGAGAATATTGAAGCAGATCTTTGGCAAAAAGCTTAGAATTAATAAAAATTATCACTTTATCTTTGTGACTGACCATGAACTTGCATTAATGAATGGGATATCATTAGTTTTTGCAAGTTCAATCAATGTACTTTGTGTATGTCATATAAATAAGAACATACTTGTCAATTAACATCCAACATTTGACTCTCAAGAATCTTAGACTAGCTTCATGCAATTATGGCAAAATACCTCAGATGAGACAAATGATATAAAGTAATGCCAACATGTCCTTATCCATGTCTAATTTTGATCAACAATAGTAGCTTCAGCAACCGTTCACCATTTGACCAATACAAGAATTTCAAACATTTGCAAAGATCATTGAATGCATTCAACAAAAATACCAAACATTGCTCCTCCATTAATAATACATGATAGAATAGGCTCTTGCTGAGATTATAATGCAAGACTTCATAATGCATAATTTCTTGGTCATGCAACCAAGAGGTTATCCTTCTAGAATATGTCAGGCAATACAAGCATTACAAAATTCTACAAGATGAGACCCTTCCACCTTTGAATTAGCGAAGAGCTGCATTTCTCAAAATTGACCTATTGAGCAATATTGTGGTGTGTGTTATGAGCTTGGCCACAATGCTAAAATATGCTCCAAAAGAAATCGTGTGGCCATGTAATAGCAAGCAACAATGGTAAGTCTAGCAAATTTTTTGCAGCAAGAGTTTCATACACCAACCTTATCATCTATTTAAATTGTGTCTTTTGTTCATAGTTTAGTTTTGATACTGCTGTCATCAATTTTTTTGATTTGTAGATTTAATACTAGCAAAATATAATAATTTCTAGAACATATATTGTGATCAATGTTGCCACATTTCATTTAGTTTATATATTATCATATTACGTGTTGTCTTGTTTGAAAATCCACCAAGCATCTAACTGTGGAAGGTAAGGTTGTATTTTGCAAGTATCTAAGAAATCCTAATAGGTTTCAATCATCTAAATACAAGTAATTTGAATTTTGATACAAAAGGCTTACAATCAATACAAAGTGCTCAAAAACACTCTTCTTAGTAACCTCAAGCAAGCACAAATCTAATTTTCTTTGATACTTTTACCTCTGTGTACCATTTAATTTATTTTTCAAACCATAATCATAGGTAACAAGCTTCAACAAGTTGTAATTCTTAATCTAACTGTCCAGTTGCTACAAAAATTTGCTCAATAGTATGACTATAAGTCTTCTATATGCTCAAGAAGTTCAACCCAGTCTAACTTACAAATTGTGAAAAAACACCGTAAAATTGTACTACTATCTTTTAGTTGTCACCTTCAAAGTTGATAATAAACTTCAAATTGCGATTTTTCCTCCTCCAATTTTTAACTCCTATTCAAACATTGTGTACACCTTGGCCTTTAAGTCTTCTAATACCATGCTAAATTTCACCTTGTTCTAACTATTAGATCTTTAGATATTGCAAAATCCTAAACAACTCTAAACTGCCAACTTCTAATACCTCCTTGCACTAATGACTGAATATCTTTCAATTTTATTGTTAAATTAATACAAAATTTTATGTATACATAATCAATGAGATATTAATAAATTTTGAGCTATAGATGTTATACCAATTGCATGAACTAGCTGAGAGTACTAGTCCGAATTGTATTATATAAATCTAAAGTCACCAATACAAATCTTCACTTTGAATAACAATTGCAAAGTCATCCCAAAACCTATAAAAACAAGCCTTACACTTTTGAAACAAGCTTAAAGCTAGTCCTCTAATTCAATTCACCCATCTCCAAAATCTCCCATACTTTGTCCTAGGTGGCTATTTTAGTGGCTAGAGATTTGATTTTAATCTTGATCTACAAATGGTTGTCCCTTGGGTATCAATCCAACCTATCTTAGTAGGATTATACTAAGATAGATTTTTTTAGTATAATCCTACTTTCAACTTTATCCAAGAGTTGACTATATCAATTATTTATCTAACTTACTTCATTTTTATTATTTTATGGCCTTTCTTAGATATTAGAAGAATTTTAATAACCTAGAAGGTAAAATTTATAACCAATCTTTAATCTACTAGCTATTAATATAAGAAAATAATCTAAGAGACTTTTATAAAAGCCTTGTTAAATGTCTAGAATTATTATTGAACCAAGATGATAAAATATGAATCATAATATCATTTTTGTTCATAGTTTCATCATATAGTTGTGTTACAATACAACAATATATCATACAATAATATGTTGAGGTCAAAGTGAGGTAGATGCAATTAAACAATGTGATTGGCTGGTATTGTTAGGATAAGAGGGGTGAGATGGATGAGGAGAAAAGGTGAGGTGGATTTACCATTTCCCATACTAAAATATCATAAGTTTAGTGTACAGACAACACAATTAACTCATAAAAAAGAGCTTTATATACATATATACTATAAGAGTCTTTTGGTTCATAATACAGGATTGATAAGAATTGTTTTATATTTTAAAATTTTAAATGGTCCATTATGCATCAAATTCTAATCAAATTGATTTTGGGCATAATTTTGAATCTTTAAATGTGTGTGGAATTTTTTTTACTCTGATTATTAGTACAATAATATTTATACAACTTATCACACACAGAAACGGCCTATTTGCTTAGCTACCCCTCATTTCTATTTGATTTGATTGATCAATCTATCTACCAATGTAGTGCTCTCATTGTGCTAATTTAGTGTGAGAGAGTTCGAGATTTTATTATGTGGAATGGTTTGAAGGATCCAAAGCGGAAAAGAGACAGAGAGAGAGGGGGCAAACGAACAGGTGGTGAAACAGTCGTGGTGCCAGCATGGAGGAGGCGGTTTCAGGGGCAGAGTGGGAGAGGGGGCAAGGAAAGGGCGGAGGGTCCCGTCACCCCTATATTCTAGGGGGGTTGACCCCTCCCGGAAGGGGAATTAGAGGGTCGGGGAATTGGAGGAACGGTGGGATCCGGTTTCAATGTTGCCCCTTTGGGCCCATCTAGCATGGGGACTACCAAACCGCCCAAGGACTCTCTTCACACTCTCTCTCTAATCCACGGGCAGTCTCTCTCTTGCCCTTTCATTCCCTGTTGCCCCAGTCCCCAATATATCCCATCTGCCGTGCCATAGGCTTCAGATCTTGGGCTCAGCCTCAGACAATCCAGCTCAGCAGCACATGGCCACACCCTCTCTCCTCTCTCTTACTCTCGTGTGCCTTGTCACCAACGCCAGATGCCTCCGGGTTGGGGATCTCGTTTCGGCTTCGGATCCATGAATGAATGTGTTTGTGTCTTGATGGATGAATTCAATCGGGAGTGGTGTGGTAATAGTGATGTTTATATTATTATTTTTATTATTTCATGGAGAGATTAAATGTACATGTGTATAATTGATGCAAGGGGGGTTTATACTTAGCGGAGAATATAAGAGGCCACAACTTTTAAATTTTTTTAATTGGTTGACTTCAATTTTAACCAATCAAAGGATTTAAAAGTTTTGATTTCACTTTCTCCCTCAAGTATAAAAATTCCTTGAAGTTCTCCAAGACTGTGGCATCAATAATATATCCCAAGTCTTTTATATGTGTATAATATAGACTCCAAATGCTGTCATTTATGAGCCTTTTTTTAAAATATCATCATTTTTATTATATGAGTTTTACATTAGTGATTTTAACACAATTGATATTAAACTTGTGTAATTAGTTGTGTAGAACTATGCTTTTTTGGTTAGAAAATTAAAAATTGAGGTTACCATCTAATTGTCAAATAAATTTAACACTTAAATTGAGCAGGACTTATTGAATGTGTTGCACAAATTCATGGTTTAATGATATGCTTTTGTTTATAAAAAAATTTAAAATAGCATCGACACAGAAACATGTACAATTTACATGCAAGCATGAGTTTATATGGAATATCCAATTAATCAAAAAACTTTTCCGTAACATTAAAATCCTTCTTGCCACTGTTAAAACAGAAAAAAGTAAACAACAAAAACTTGTTTGTTTATAATTTAAGACAAAATCTTAACACTATGTTATATGTACAACTTCATCATCCATAATATATTAATTTATTTTTCTATTAATAACAAATTTGATAGATACTTACAACATTAAATTGATTTATTTTTATTTCTTATTAAACTTATTTCACCAAATTTATCATTGACATAAAATTTGTTTATTTAACTTTAGAAATTATGAGTTGATAAAATTTAATAATATTATAATATTACTTATTTTATTAACAAAACCACTTAAATTTAATTTTCACTGGAAAAATGATTCTGAATTCCAGGTTTTATATTCATGGTTTATAAAATTTAAATATCAATTTAAAATATTCACAACATTTTCCTTCAAAGCACAAGATAAATTTGTGTCTCCATAATCCCAATAGCATTAAATTTCTAATGCAAGTACACTAACAAATTTCTTTATTCAGTAAGATTTGATTGACATGTGGATTTTCATCTTATCATATTTTGCAAATCTAATTTTTCAAATTATGAAATGATAGGCATGAAACATTAAATCAAAAGTATTTTATGAACAGTTTCTAAAGTTTATTACACCATACTTCACAAGAAGTGAGTATGTATGTGCACATTTTCCTTAATAAAAAACATATATTGATTACCTACTTGAGGTGGACTGACATCTTGTCTTTTATATACACATAAAAGATGTAGCAGTTTAATTCTTTGAATATTTGAAACTCATTCTTTTTAACGTTATAGGCCAAAGAGCCACATATCATAAAGTTTACAGATAAATCATGAAATGATACATCTACACAAGAAAGCTCTTTAGGAGTTGATGTTGTTCATTTTTGAAGTGTTCTTGCAATGGCAATTCAAGAACTTGTCTACAAAACAACCCTTTTAGACATAAAATATATATTTAATCTATTGACATCTTATCATGTCTTTTATATATAAGACACTTCACATCATGTTGTAAGATTTTTTAATTTTTACAAATTTCTTTTTTTCAAAAAAACCATCTTAGTTTATACCATTACAAATTTGTTTGTCTTTCCAACCCATCTAAAGTATAGAAAAATAACTTACCTTATGGAGTAAATAAAAAGGATTGGCTATTCCCATTGATAGAGATGGGTACCAACATGGACATTGCCTTGTCAAATGATTTAACAAACTTCAACCCTTTTTCATATTTTGAAGGGAGAGTTTGGTGAGTTGTATTGGTAAGGTTACTTTGTGGGGTATGCCCATTGACCAATCCAAGCTATGCTGACATGGCATGTTCTCCTTGGTTCTAAATTATAGTTGTGTATCAATTCTCACCCATTTGTTGGAATCCAATACTTTGTGAACCCTAGATGAGAGAAGAGTTGATTTTGTTCACAACATGTAGATGGATGATGGGTTGTTTTTTTTTTCAGAACTTTTGGATGATGTTAGGTTTGTGTTCTCACCATTGGACTTCATCTAGGGCAAAGTCTTTCCAAGGAACAATTCATATTTTTGCTTTTTGAAGCTTGTTAGGGTTATGAATGCTGATATGGATGGGATTTTTTATTTATTTTGGAGAATGAGATAGTTTGACATTTAAATTATCTAATGGTTTGTCATACACTATGACAGAATGTATAACATAATATGTGATAATATGTTGATAGCAATCAATGGAGTTGTCTTTTTTAAATAAAATATTCATTAATTTATATAAACACGCTTGTAAGTTCACCTTGTATAATTATAATTTTATAAGAGATTTCACAATTGGTTGAAGCTTGTCAATTGAACAAATAAAAAGTATCAATTTACAAAAGTTGAATATGTCTATATATATATATATATATATGTGTGTGTGTGTGTGTGTGTGTGTGTACGCATAAGAGACTTATCAACATTAAAACGTTTTCTATGGCACTGAATCCACCCAGATGGAAAAAAAATTTAAAATTAAAATTAAATTGAAAGAATACGAATGAGAAACTGGGTTGGATGACCACAAACAAGTAAAAACAGTGTCAAATCTTTGAAAATGCTTTTTGACAAGAATTGGGCTACAATGGAAGAATCCACTTTGGTGTAAGCGAGCATGACTAACACTACACAGCACAAGTGTAGTATGAGGCTGCTCTAACATTTACAAAGAGATACCCTTCTATTTACAAAAAACTTGTTGCCTTTTAAGTTGAATTTTCGAGTGGAAACAATCTTGTTCTGTAAGAACAGAAATCTATCAATAAAACTGCACCCAATGACCCAACTTATACACCAGAAAGTGGTAGACATCACACATGCTACATCGTCAAAATGCAACTAAATCACTAACTTCGATGTCACGCATTTCAATCTCAGCGGTGAGAACTCAAGCTTTTCTGACACTCATGGAAACATCAGACTTTTGGAGTTCATTTGTGTTGCTCACATCTCGATGTCGAGGCATATTTTGCACCATCGCTGATCCAGTTCTTCTGATGTGAAGGTTGATCCAATGCGTGGCGAATGTCTAGATTGGTTCACCACACTACTCAAAAGCGCTCCTTCGATTGAATCACTAACTGGTTCAGTTCACGTTACGACAGAGAGCCTCGTTTCAGTAGCACTGCTGGAAATCTAATAAGACTTTCACTTCACCAGGCACAACCATCGCATCCAAAAATGCATTCAAAAAACTCGTGTTGCATCAGAGTTGAACTAGTTATAACAATGTATGCTTTCTGACCACACAACTTGTAGCAGGGAGTAGACACAAAGCCTTTATCTAGACTTGCGGTGACCCAGTGGAGTCGAGGAGGATCTGAACTCACTGCAACCTCACTTCGCATTGTGCACATACGAGGTGGGAGAAGTTCACCGACATAAGTCATCACTGTAGGAATAAGAAGCATCACGGCTTGTGGAATCTAGTAACACCCAGCTCTAGATGCTGCTGCAGATGGCAACTATTGAAACTGTACCGTCATGTGAGTTGGGTGTTATTGTATTCTCTTGTGGTGAGAATGGACACCGACTTTTTGCATCGAAACTGGGCACTCCGTTGCATCGCATTGATGCCACGTGTGATTGTGTGTGTATATATATATATATATATATATGAATAAGTGAGTATATATATACTTATATATATACATGGTTGAGATTCATAAATGCAGGAAAATATGCAATTTTTTGTTTATTAGGAGAGATTTTATTTTTTATTTAGTTTTATTTTTGTACTGTTGTGGCCACAAATATGTATATGTGTATATGTACATGTATCATTCTATCTGATTGAATTCAGGTTATAGTGAAAATCTTAGAATGTTTTAAAGTCCACAAGTATAGTAGCTAGAGTAAGCTTTCTGAAGATATGAGGATTTCAAAGGATGTTGTTACTTTGCAATCTTGCTGTTGTTTTTATTGTGTTTAAGATCATATTTTTTGTGTGATAAAAAAAAAAAATTGTGTGAGATTGGTCTAAGTGTGTTTGGATTTTTTCTTGAAGGTTCTTGACATGGTGTTTCAAGTGTCCACATTGAAATTTATCAATTACAACATGCAATTTCGAATTTGTATTTTCGTGTGTATTAGTTGGTACTTGTTAAATCAATTCTTATGTATTACTGAATTGAACATAATTAAATACTAAGCTTGTATAAAAATTTATTTTTTAAAAAAATGTTATATGCTCTACAAATACTTTAAAAAAATAACATTAAAACTTATAGTAGTTATAAAAGAATGCATATACACGAATTTCAAAAATTGTTACAAATTTATGATACAAAGTTGTTAAAAAAAGGTTGAAGTATTATTATAAAATAGATTTTATTTTTAGTTGACATATATATATATATATATATATACACACACACACATTAGCATACAAATCATGCATTACACCTTCTTCATAATAAACCTTTTATAATATCTATTCGAAGGATAAAAAAATTTATCCGAAAAAAAAAGACAAAAAGAGAAAAGAGACATTGCTATATTTCATCATTCTAAAAATTGAAATTTGGATTAAACTATATTTAAGTTATTACCAAAATTTAAATCATATGAAATGGACCCAGCCTATTAAGATTAAAATCTACTGCTCCTTGTCATTTTACATTTTATATATAGTACTTTCCAAATAAAAAAAAATTTAACACTATTCTTTCAACATCAGATTTCGTCAACTGAAATTCATTTGAATTGTCCCATAATTTGTAAAAATTATACATTTAGAATGAAATACAATAAATTATCAAATGTGGGTGATTGAACTTTTAATATGATAATAAAAATAAATAAAAGTCATAAAGGATTATTGCGTGTTTTAAACATCCCGCACTACAAAGCCCTTCATCCACAGAGAATGAATGACGAAGCACCAAGTTTTCATCCATCCATATCCGACACCGACATCCCTACCGACACAACGGCGTGGTCGGCACCACGGTCACGGTACCGACGTCTTCCTCGCCTCATCACCCTCGGGATTACTCCCTGACGACGCACCCAATCGTGACGCATCTCAAAAAATTACCCCCCTCTGCCCAAATCCCATCATGCAGTTGCGCCGATTTTGGTTTAGGAAGAAGGTTTTCTGGAGAATTTGGGGTCACTCTTGTGTTGCGGTGCGCTTGGTTGCAGCGACTCGCAGAATTGGGTGGAGAAATTGCGGGGAGTGATCACTCGTGGATTCAACATTTCGTCCACTCTCGAATCGCTCTTGTCGACTCTATCAGAATGTGGACTCATGTTGCGCCCTTTGATTCGCAATGCGACTAGGGGCGGTTGCTGGGCGCCAGGGCTGCCATGGTGGGCGTGGAAGCGCGCGCCTGTGGTGTACATTCCAATCAACGATGATCTCCAACGATTTTGGGTGCGATATGATCCAGAGCAGCCAGCACCTTCGGCCGTGGTTTAGGGTAAGCTCTGACGAGATCCGGGGCTCAATGCTTTTTAACCTTCGACTGAATTCGAAACCCTAAAAACTTGTTCTGCCACACAATTGCGGCAATCTTGCTTCAATCTTGTTTTGAACCAAATTTTTTGAATATGTCAAGAACCTTTACTTGCCACTGCCTCTGTAGTCACTCTTTAGTGATAAATCTTGAAATTTAAAAATACACATACCAAAAAAAATCTCTTTTTTTATTTTTATAATTCAATTAAATAATACATATAATAATTAAATAAATCAATTGTTATTTGCAACATGGTTGTTTGTTCTTATGTAACATATCTTTTGTGATTTGTTTCTTGAATGTGGTAGATCTACTATGATGATGCATAAAAACAAGTTTGTATTCAAAAAATATTTATAAGATTACTGAATGTAAGGATGTTCTTGACTTTTTATATATATATATATATATATATATATGTGTGTGTGTGTGTGTGTGTGTGTATTTCTTTTGTCTTTTAGTTCTTCGAAGATTTTTTTATTTAACTTTTAGTCCAATAATATGAATAACAATTTGACATCAAAGATTTATAAAGTAGCTTGTTGGCAAGTAAGCATTACAAAATATTACAAATAGAATATTATATTGTGGGATTTGCACTCTACTTTGTAATTGTATAATCAAACTTTTTTGTCATCAATAATATATAATGTTCATAAATATAAAGCAACTTAATTGTAATAGAATTCTTTTTATTTGATTTGTGTAATCATTGATTCTCTAAGAAAATCAACTTTAAATTTTTTGTGGCATATATTATTGTTAATTATATTAAATTTTGAGTTTAATCATTTTTTAAACATTTTTCAATTTTAGCAAATATAATAATATAGATTTTTTTACAAAATTATATTGTAATATTAATTTAAAATGATTTTTTAAAAATCAAATTTAACTAAGCTGAAATATCAAGATTAAAATATATTTAAAAGATAAAATAAATTAAAACTTTATTTTTGAGTAATTATGAGATACAAAATATATATATATATATATATATATACTGAACATCTTTGTCCATTCATTTAATTAGTAGTATTACTAAATATGTATAGTATAGATAAACATTCATAAATATATGTCACTCTACTATGGTTTTAATCTTTTTTCTCCCATCTTATGTTTATGTTTTAAGATGTTACTTCGTTCTCTCAAATTATATATTTAAATTTTGACTAGTTATAATTTTTAAAAATATATTTCTAACATAAAAAAGTTGTTTATTTTTAATTTTATCATGACGTATACAATTACATTATCTAAAACACAACCACATAATATTATCTAATGCAAACCGCATTTGATCTGTAGATATTGTATACTCTATAAATGTGAACAAAAAGAAAATATAAAAAAACACACTTATAAATGAGAATTCATTCAAGTTAGGCACTAATTATTAATTTCAGTTTTTAAAATAATGTCTATTTTAAGATGTAATATTTAACTTGTAACAATCATTGTAGAATTGCACTTAATTTTAATTAGATTGGATTGCTCATAATCGCTTAAGAAATTATCAACTGCAGCAACAGCTATGTTTCCAACAATTGTTGTTCATAGCACACAATTCTCCACTTCTTACTCTCCAGACCATAGTGGTGCCAAAGTGTAACAACATGCACTGCGAATAATTTCACAAACATAACCAGACCTTTGTTTGAAATGTGAAATATATTACCTGAGGAACTATTTTACACCACTCATGTGTGAAGATTCTTCTTTATTCAATGCCATTTTATTATTATGTAATTAAAAATGTAGCCATGAACATAGTTGTTTATAGCCATTTCGAGCCAATAACCAAACGAACTTGCACTTCTACTTTTTTTAAAACCAGAAAAAGCGGATAATGGTTAGCAGCAGAGTGCTAGTGTAATCACAATTTGCTTAACACACACTAGTGAAGCTGTTAAATATCAAATAGTAATTCAATAGCTAACACATGCGTCGGTACTCTTGAGTGCAATACAATGTTTGATCCTAATTGAGAAAGAATGAGAACTGTACATAAAAAGTTCTGATACGGCAGGAAACAACCAAGCAAATACATCATAAAAAAATCTACAATGGATATGCTTAAATTAGACTAAAACACAATAATCAACTATTGCCCGTTCAATGAATAATAGTTGATGCATTTGCCAAGTAGCCAGAAAAACATATCCAGACAACTAAAAGAACAGAATCATGAAATCAGTTGAAACTTTACCTCTCAACCATTGGTATTAATTTGAACTTCCACTAAACTGAACGAAATGTGACAGATAATTGTAAAGACGAATACTATTAACCTTAAGATTTGTTCCTCCATGAAGCTAGACCGGTTTCGACTCGTCGAACCTCAAAGATGAGCATGCGCCACATCTTCAATACGAACATTTCAGCCTCGTCATCAAGAATAGCCTCCAGAAGCTCCAACATAGTAGCGGCTGAAATATGTTTCCTGGTGCTACTCACAATGAAATCCACCAGCGTGTTCTCCTCTTCACCGAGAAACTCTGTAATCTTTTTTGAAATCCAAGGTCGCATCCTTTCATGAAGGTCATGCTGTCACAGGAACACCATACAATTGTAAATGACCACTCAGAAAAGCAGAAGTCCACTGCGCATTACAATGGGATATGCGAAGTTCCTTCTTAGACCCACATTACCACAGTTGCTTTCCAGAAATTTCGATACCATACGCTCTTAAAGCCTAGACATGGATCAAGCTTATGAATTAAGTTGCGCAGTGTCATTAATACTTCATGAGCAGGTCCAAGAGTAAGCCCGTTGCAACTGTGAAAGACCAAACTCGAGCATTTACTTTCAAATATTTCCTTCACATGAAATAAAGAAACACAGCTTTACAAACAGCTAACTTGTCCACCAGTCCTTGCACGCTAATGTTACCAAACAAGCTGGTTGAGAAATATACCGAATCATAAATATTCCAATCCACGGGAAAATTGAAGAGCTCTTCTTTGGTCTTGGGGATTGTATCGATCAGCTGCTTGGCATCCAGAATCTTTTTGGATTCTGGAACCTTGGTCTCTGCCTTGGAGGAACGCTCACGCTCACGCTCACGCTCACGTTCACGTTCACGTTCCCGATCTCTTTCCTTCTCACGATCACGATCACGATCACGATCCTTTTCCTTCTCCCTGTCTCTTTCCCTGTCCCGATCCCGGTCTCGGTCCCGTTCTTTCTCCTTACGAGACCTGTCTCGATCACTAAGCCTATCTCTGGACCTTCTAGATCTATCTTTGTCATTCTCATCCTTCCCTGAAGACAAGGATAAACTCTTGGCAAACTCTGCAGCAGCTGCTAGATTGTGAGCTAGCCCACCACTTGCAGGAGGAGGGGCCGGAGCAGATGGAACGGTTGCAACAACTTGCATTTCCTCTGCAGAATAATCTATGGGAACTAGTGTACGCAGCTTACTAGCATCAGCTGTTGCATCCTCGTCTTCTTCAGTAAACACAGAGGGTACTGCAGTACGCCTTCCCGACCCCATAAGACCAAATCCAAGCTTGCGAGGAGCAGGACTGCTGCTGGGCTTCACATCGGTGACAGCTGCAGCTGAACTGTCCTCTCTTCCAACGGAGTGAACACCATTGCCAGCAGTCTCTTCTGCTTGCACAAAAAACACACGTAAGATTGATGAACTATTTCCAGGTCAAGTTTAAATATTTGCAAATGTATCCATGCTTGAAACATGCTTAAATCACGTCTAAAATACAGAAGGTAACAAAAACATATTGAGCTACACAAAGAATCCCGAACCGATCTTACAATGGGATTTAAATCTGACACCGCCTTCATAATCAAGATAGAAGAAATATAAAGTACAATCACTTACTAGGATCCGCTTCTTCTTCTGAATCACTATCGAAAATTGACACAACATGCGCAGGTGGGGCAGGTAAAAGTAAGGGCTCCTCGACATAATCAATTGATGGAACAGGTTTATCATCAACATCCATGTCATTCTCATCGTTGGCAACAACTGCGTGCTCAGGACTTGGTTTGTGACGTTTAACAAGCGCAGCGGAGGCTTCCTCTTCTTGCTCCCTGATTCGATCGGCCTCATCTTCTTCGTATTCTCTGTGACGGCGTTTACGCTTTTCATCGTACGCAGCACTTCGATACCGAGGTTTCCGCCGATCTTCATCGTCGCTCTCTTCCTCCTGTTCCTTGATCACCCTGCGTCTCTCTCTTTCCCGATCTTTCTCCCGTTCTTTTTCATACAACCGCTGCCTCTCCTTATCCCTCTCTCTGCTCTCCCATTCCCTTTCACGTTCTTCGTACAAGCGTTCTGCTTCCCGAACTCTGTTCTCTCGATCCCGATCTCGGCGTAGACGCTCACGTTCACGCTCCCGCTCATAACGCTCCACTTCTCGTTCTTTATCACGCTCCAATTCGCGTTCCCTGTCACGCTCTGAGCCCCGCTCACTGCGCCTACCTCGATCAACAGAACTTGCTTCTACATCCGCACTGCTCTGTTTTTGTTCGCTTATTGTGTCATCGTCGTTCCTTCCGCTCACATTTTCTGCCAGAATGGAAAAGGGTCAAAAGTTGCATTCCACCATGTAAAAGATACGTTCGGAGGAAGGCTATTTAACAGTGGAGGTAACTAACACACATATATATATATATATATATATATATATATATATATATATATAAACAGAAAAACTGATTGTAATTCACAAGTGCTAGTGAAACAAACACACTCACACACACATGCACATCCTATGATGACAGACAACGTTAAGCAATAAGCGAAACCAACAAGAAATGTACACTTATGCCGAAAGCATACGACCCTTCTAATTGAGAGTGTACCACTCTTTTCTCCGTCTGCAGTTGAGTCACCATCTTTGAGAAGTGTTGAGCCATCAGCAACAGAACTGCTCTTTACACTAGTCTCTACAGGAGTAGCCAGAGGTGGCGGTGGAGGTAGAGGTCTCGTTTTAGCCCTGCGGTTTAAAAAAGTAAATAATCAGCGGCAGAGAACACTGCAGAGAGGGATACAAAGAATGGAGCAAGGTTTGAAAAAAAGAGATTACTTCAACTTGCAGAGATAAGAGGGAATTAAACAAGTAGCTGGCAAGACCAGGGATACTATTTCAAAAGCAGCAATTACCATGCCATAGCATGCCTGAATAATAAACAAAAAGAGAGATCGGCCAAGAAACCTTTCGGCCAGCATAGCGTTCAGTTTCTGAACAGCTTGATCATCGACTTCCTTGTCAGCATCAGTCACAAGTCCGAATTTTTTGGCATCCTCTTCTGGAGTGTTTTCATCTTTCTTGGAATCCACGCCGTTGATTGCTTTCTTGGGTTCTGGCACAACTTCCACTCCAGGTGCAGCCTCCTCTTCTCGGTTGGCTGCCTCCTCTTGTAGTGCGATCCTTTCCCGCTCTTTCTTCTTCGCAACATATCGCTCTAAATATTCCCTTGTTGCTTGATTCACGTTAAGCTGCAAAATTATACCCTCAAAATCCTTCATCTCATTACGAATAGGAATTCGAGAAACAACAAGACAGATGAAGCACAAGACCTGCTTTGTCATTCATTATATAAGACAGCCCCGGCGTAATAAACGAACTCCAGCAATAAAAGGATGTGAGTGGTTACTACTGCTATCATTACTATTGTTGTTGTTGTAGCTGCTGCTGTTTTGTTACTAACTGGAAACGAGGAAATTCAATTAAAGCTCTCAAATGCCATGAAGTTTACAAAAAAAAGCCCATCTTCTACAATACAACTGAAAGAAGCAAAAAGAGTCTTCTGATGTGCTGGAAGTAAAGATAGCAGAATGGAAACACTACCACTTTAGGCATGCTTTCATAAAGCAGAGGGCATAAAGATAAATTTAGGAACTCCACAAAACAAGAGTCAACTTCTTGCAACATACCCTTCTCACAGTGCCAATGACATGCTAGAGCACCATAACCAGCCTCCCTCAAAAAGGTCGGAGTCAATAAATCTGATAAACCAGAAAAATAAGATTCAGAATTATTCAACCGAAGGACTATATGTTTTGTGCAGCACGATGACTCCTCAGGCAGGCACTTACCACTAGTTCCTGCCCATCCAGAGAATATTTGTTGAGAAGGCGGAGAGCTCGCAGCACACCCTCAGCTGACTCAAACTCACAAAAACCAAAGCCTTTAGGAGAGCCAGTGGTAGGATCTTGGGCACGTTTCCAGCTCTTGATGCCTCCGCATAGCTGCAAAAGAAGGGCGGGTAAGCGTCTATAAAAATAGATCATGTTGTGCACAACTAATCAACCGTGCTTGGAAGAATGCGAAGAGTTCAAGATTTGCAACGAAGATCACATTTCGCCCTTAAGATAAGTATTAGCGCATCCATCATCACCAATATTGTGTGGGTGATGGTGTATTAACTTCCAATGAACGATCCCCGTCCCTCACATTTCTCTGAAATAAAATCCTTTTCGCTATAGAACAATATCCCAACATATAAAAAATAACGAAGTAAAAAGCATTCACCTCAAGAGTTGCTCGAAGAAAATCATCTTCAACAGTAGAAGAAATTTTTCCAACGTACACAGTTGTGTGAGGCTTTTCAGGTGGAGCAGCAATCTGGCCAACGCCTTTCGCGCCAAGGTCGTTAAGCAACATACCAGGCAATGGCTTCAGCACTGGCGGCATAGGTCGAATCCCAGTTCCAGGAGGCCTTGCCAGCATTATTACTGAAGGTGGCCCTACAGGTGGACGCGCTGGAAATACGGGGGGACGAACCATTTGCGCATAGGGTGGTGCAGAGTATCGGGGTGCACCTGCAGAACCAGAAACAAGAACTGGGGAGAACCGTGTCAGAATGAAGATTTCCAGATTTGAAAGCTCAGATGTTCGTTTCAGTTTCAGCCTAGTCAACTCAAATTTCGAAAAAAAAAAAAAAAAAAAAAAAAAAAAAAAAAAAAAAAAAAAAACGCAAGTCTGGTGTACTTACCTAATTCAGGCTTCATTCCAGCAATATTCACTACCCCAAAGAGCAACTCACTGCCACACTCTTACCTTCAACCAGAATCTAAGCCAAGAGACGCCCAATTCTATTGGTAAGAAAACACAAAGTATTCCTAGTTAAGGGTGCTGATGAACCTAGGGCCTACTAAGTAGACATGAATTGCCAAGAGAGATCCCAGTTTTCATGTAACTTCCCAATTGAGTAAGCATGCGATCGGTTGCTATTTATTAATAATTGGTTTATGCGCAGCCCCTAAGTAATAGGTGAAGGAAATAAGACGTGCAAGGGATGATGGGATGGCAGACATAATTGCTGTTGCGACTGTTTGATAGGGAATTAAGCATACCACATTAAGACGATGAAGGCTCACACCCGTGGGCGCTCTTTCCCATGTTCACCATGACAACTCGAATGCACTGCTGGAGGAGAAAACAGTCCGTCACCCTCATGCACACATGCCTGTCTTATTCTCTCCCTCACACGCACTCTTCTGGTGCTCTCTGCGCGTCCACGTTTTCTAAACGTATATCATACAAGCAATCTTTATGAACAACTGATGCAACACATATTTACCCACCTCCAGGAGGCATAACTAGCGCTGCAGGCTGCCCCGGAGCTAGCCCTTGAGATGGCATAAATCCCGCTGGCGGAGGTGCGTACGGTCTTGGCGGCTGCTGCTGAAGCGGCATACCAAATCCAGGTCGCATCATTGGTTGAGCAGGTGCACCTGGAATTCCTCCTTGCCCGGGCTGACCCCCTGTGCTACCATATGGAGGATTCATTGCATTGTTCATCCTGCTCTTGATCGCTTTCTCCTCGGCCTCAGAAAAACTATTGCAAGCCTAATGCACTGCACGCCCTGAAAACTCCTATCCCTATATAAAGTTTTTCAAATTTAATTTTAGGAAAATGACAAAAAAAGCACGCTAAAAGCAAGATCGACAATAAATCTACAGCGTAAACTCAACGAGCCGAAATTCGAAATCCTGCTCTATCTCTACCGCACGAAAACCCTAGACCTGGGAACAACACACACTACACAGAAAATGCCCTCCCATCTTAAAAACACTCAATCCCTAATTCAACTCACAAGCTTCCCCACACCCGACACCATCGTTCCATCATCCCGCCATAAGACAAAAAACATCCTAGCAACTACCACCCGTCGTAAACACGTCCGCCATCATCCCAGCACATCACATCTCACAACGACGTCCTGGCACCAAACCTAATTCCAAACCCCATCTCACCGCTCCACACCGACACTCCCACTCTCAAACCCCAACCACAATTCCCCAACCACTCTCAAACCCCAACCAATGAACTAGAGTTCCCGATCGAAAGCAACTGAAGCAGGTCTGAGGGGCGGACAGCCACCTCGACCTCGAGAGTGAGACGATCGACGAAGGACAAAGGCCGAACCGAGAGTTGGCAGGTAATCGTGGTATATGAGGGAAGCGGATCAGAGACGAGTGATTGAAGACAACCAGCGACGCCTACAGAGGTCCCGTAACTTAAGCTCTTTCTCGCGAGAAAGAGCAGATGAATGGAGCGTGAAGCAATGAGAGGAGGAGCAGGAATAGGAGGAGGAGGTTGACGCTCATGATGCTCGCGCAAGCTTCGTCTTCTTCTTCTGCTTCTTCTTCTTTCTCTTCTTCCTCTTCGTCGTGGTCTTGGTGTTGTTCGTCCTCGTCGTGTCCTCCTCCTCCTCCTCCTCTTCCTTGGCCAGCGCAGGTCTAGGGTTTGGATGATACGGTCCCAGTCTGCGACCCGCTTTCGTCTTCACGCCGCTTTCCGTCACCGTCTGCCTCCGTTCGTCGTCGCTTTCCATGGACGACGAACGTGTTCGTTGGTGGATGGATGATGGAGCGGATGACTAAAACTGTGGATGGATTTGTACTCTTGCTTTGTCATTATTGCGCTTCATTTAAAATTCAAAATCATGATTTGGTTGATGATGTGATAGATACCATTTTTTGCTTTTACTTTTTTTTTACTTTTTTTGACATCAAATTTTTTAGAAATTTATTTGAATTAAATGTGTGATTGGAAATTTAGAAAAATAATTGTTATCATGACCAAAATAAGATTTTAAGACTCTTGGCATTTAAGATCATTACACATTGTGTTTATTTTGGATAATTGAGCTTTAAAATAAAATATTATATAATTGTGCTATGTTTGATAACAATTATTGATGTGGTGATGTATCATATATATACATTATTCTTACCCTTGTTGTGAAATTATGTAATTGTGTTGGAGTAAATTCATAGAAATAAACTTCAGACAACCATATATTAGAAAATGAAATATGTTAAACAAAAAAATCATTAAATATATATTTTTTATGATAAGCAATTCATAATTATTTTTACAATGTTGTTTATTCTTACCATCTTCAAAACATAAAAAAGAAAAATTTATAGAATATTTAGTATTATAATTTTGTTAAATAAAACTTATATGATAGAAAAGAATTGCATTTTTTAATGTATAATTTACTACCTCCAAATGTATAAGTACTCTCAAAAGAGAATATATTTTTTAAATAATATTAATTAATTAAAACGTTTATAAGTATGTATGAAAGTTCTTAAATGAATGCAATCTTCAAACATACTTTGACATCCTCAAGAGGATAATTAATTTACTCTTCATTAACACAAAAACCAATCAGCAACATCAATCTCAATATATCCTTTAAATTGTGAATGATATGATATTATATTTTAAAGTAAGAAAGAAAAGCTATGAATGAGAATGAGTCAAGAAATGAAATATATAATTGTGTATAATTAATATATGTAAGACACCATTATTTTTTTTATATACTATTTTTTATACTATTTATTTTTATAAATTCACAAATTAACCAAAATCCTCTCCTTCTAAAAGATGATTATAAAACTAAACATGGTTATAATGACATACCTATTATATTAATAGAAGTTTACTAAAAATTTCTTGAAGACCAAAAAGTTTCAATTAGTAAATTTTTTAACCATGTGAAATTTGTGAAGTTGTTGATAAATTCAAAAGGTTTTTTTTAAAGAAGATTGATAGATTTCAAGCATACATGGCACTTCTACAAATTTTATTAAAGTTCTAATGGCTATATATATATATATATATATAATTTATTATTAAAAAATAAAAAAATAACAAAAAGAATAATATTAATGGTAAAAAATCTCACATGGTTATTATTATTATTATTTTTAAACTATTTGATATAACCAATTCATTAAATGTTTTGATAAGACTCTTACAACTTACTCATCTTCTTAGTTTGAAAGTATTAATTCTTATTCCATTCTTAGCCATGAATTATTTTAATTTTTTAATTTTGTTTATTTATTATTTATTTAAATTTACTTAGTGTATTTGTACTTGGTGATGTCAACATTTCATTTCTTATAATTTTCAAATAGAAATCTATATGATATATCATTCAAATGCAAAACATGGATTAAATTAATGTCATTTTTATTTTTACTTTTTTTAATATACAAATAAATATAAGCATCCAACAAACTTAGGATATTGTTAATGCCACCACAATTTTTGCTACTACCACCACAATTTGCCATCCACCACATGCCATCATAGTTTTTTGTATTGTCACCACAATCTATCATCCGCTCAACATATTTTTTTTAGGTTTTTTATTTCAATAAAAAATTCTATTAATATTTTTAATATGTTTTCTTTTTTTTTCAAATTATATAGAAAGTAAATTAAATTTTAATAAAAAATAACTAAAAAGTTAATAAGAATAAACTGTGGTGATAATAGCAAAAATTGTGGTGGCATGTGGTAGATGGTAAATTGTGGTAGTAGAAGCAAAAACTGTGGTGACATTAACAACATCCCAGACTTATAAACTTGCACAAACTTTCATGATAAAACCTGAATGGTCAACTTGAAACCATAAGGTACAGAGCTTGCCAAAATTAGCAATTACACAAGATATTGGTGACTTCTCACAGTACAATTTGTCATTTTCCACTTCATCTACCATGATGCTCAGCAATGACAAATGTTTAAGGAATTCCATTTCTAAGACCCACTTTTAAATAACACTGCCTACTGCAATAGGCACAAGTAAACACTCAGAAGTGGCACAGTAAAACTGATCTGTTGTGCAAATGCCATGGAAGTTGAATAACACAAAGCAAGCAAAGATTCAAGCTTGTGCTTGCACCCAGATTCCAGCTAAGGAGCAAGAGGTATCCATGGAATATAAGGCAAGTGAAAAGAAAGGGTAAGTTCCCATATTCATGCTGTTTGAAAGCAATACTACAGTTGAAGAAAGCAAGGACACAAGGATTCTATATTCAAGCTGCTACTTCAAAACACGAAGAGGAGCTCAGAGAAAGTGGAGGAACTAGCCAACTTGTGGGGAGTTGGGTCTGTTATTTGCTAAGACAACTCTTCAAGGCTGCTTGCAATTACGTTCAAATCTGTCAACCGAAAGAGCACATGTTGTGTTCTAAGTTTTTCAGGTTAGATTCCAGAATTCCTGCATGAAGGGACAATAAAAGAAGAGAAGGATGCTGATATGCTCTCGACGAGTACGATGGTCAAAATGGGATTGTCCCCAGCAATTGAACGATTTCTAGCTGCTTAGTCATTTGAACATTCTGTTTGGTTAGACATTTCGGTCGATTTACCAAAAGAATGCTGTTGCTTATTAGTCAGCATGAGGGAATGTTTCTGCAAATCCTGCCAAACTTCACTTTGAAGCTTGAGAAATCTTGACCCTTTCGTAGTGTGTTCATGATACATTATGGCAATATGGTATCTAATTATCATGAGCAACTTTGCCGCCTGCCATCACTTAAAAAAATCCCCTCGTTCGTGACCATCCCCTGGAGAATGCATCATCTCAGGAACTTATTGGGACACTTCCAAAAACACTACACAGGGACATCCACACGACATTTTGCGCCGAATCAATGGTTCTTTCATCTTCTATAATTTGCCTTCCGCTACCAATTTCTGGTATTGTCTCCAGCCAGCCCGCGTGACAGGCATGACATGGATTCCAGCCACTCCTGCGTAAGCCCCAGTTAACGAACCATCAATATAGAGCAGGGGGACAGACTTCAGCAGCCGGTAGCACCCCCAGCATTAGGTAACCTTTATGACAGTTTAAATCTCCCAGAAGCAGTACATACTGCAGAACTTCGCATTTAACTCAGACGAAGTAAATTTAGATAGGTGCAACCCAATGAAACCATTGTATGAACTTGTTGAACTCACCAGGAAGACGTCTAATGGATTCAATCATGCGAACACTCTCCTCGTAACAAAATCTGGCAAATGCAATCGAGTCACCAGCGTATTCAGCTTCAATTCGCTTCCACCGTGCTGCCATTGCATCCGCTTCCTTCCCTACGAAAACAAATTATATATCCAGTGAGCTAAACTCAACCAACTTCTTTTAGGCATTATTTCAGCAGAGAAATCAAGCCTTACATGTCTGCACGACTTTGCACACTTTTCCTATGATGATGGTTATTCCTTCGATTGTTAAACCGCCTCTTTTCTCACAGGATCCACTAACTGATGATGCGAAATGAATGTCTTGAATCCATATCAGAACTGTCACTGTCAAATGGTGTGATAGATACTTAAGACTACAGCAATAACACTATAACTACACAAAGTAAATCCACAATTTTCAGAATCAGCTACAGTCCACGTAAAATATGAGCGACCTTAAAAGTCTGCAGGTATTATCATCTTCGTTTACCTATGTTAAACAATTCTCCTACACATCTTCAACTAAATTTGAAAAAATGGGCAATATTAGACCTGATGCTTGAGTCAGTTCAAGCCAAAAAGAGTAGTTTCGAGCTGAAGTCAATAAAGGAAGACCGACAACAACTGGTGTTGCCTTCGTCAACCTGACAAAGTAGGAAAGTGTTCAAATGTCAATAACCCTTCCAACATCTCGCCTGTCAGGTTTCGTACAATCAGCATCTTAATGTGAAGTTACTTAGGTTCGGTCTTTTGCGTGTATCCTCAAAGAAATTATCTAATGCAACGGGAAGCATCCACGACAAAGTTTGGTCCGATGAGAAGCACTTAAAGACAGTGCTTAACACAAGATTGAAGAACTGCGTCATGAAAAAGAACAAAGTTCTGGAACATCTGGGATTATTCAGCAAAGCATCATGTCTGGAGAATCAACAAGTAAATCATACCCTCTATGTTCGGCTTTGCTCCACCATTCCTCGAAACGATCAGGCAGTAAAGGAGGTTGAACAATAACAGCTTCTGCGCCTGCCTTAACCTGTTATTATGAACAGCCAGTTTATAACCAGAGTAGGAGACAATGCCCAGTACGAGACGAACCTACACAAACATGTTGTGACGAATAATTCAAATGAACATCGATATTACCCGATAAATATACTTCATATAATTTTAGCAACTATCGGTACGTTAAATCCATAATGTCATTTGTTGAACGTCAATAAAATAGCTACCTATATTATCTAAAATAAACAAATTTTAAAAAATAAAACTTAAGTAATTACAGAAAATAATGCTATCATGTGCCATTGATGTCTACAACGTGAAGATATAACACGAGTTAAAAACAGCAGTACAAACTTAAAAAGACTAACAATGAATGGGTGTCTAATATTTATGAAAGAAGAGCAGTCTATAAAGTTATTTCTGAAAAAACAACCTTCTTTTCAAGCCGCTCGACGGAATTGAGCAGAGGATTCTCCACACACCAGAGCTGCAATCCTTGCACAGTGAACACGATCAAGCAGAGAGTTTATTAGCAGCAGTAGTGAGACAATGACACTTCTGACTTGTCATGTAAGTTCTGGTTGAGACCACGACAGCAAGTGAAAAGTCTACATCACCTTGCACAAAGAAGAGAGAAAGTTAATTCGCATGGAATTACCAGGAGACAAAAAACCACTCTTTCGTAACTGATGTGCTGCGCGCAACATGGCAAACGAGTTTGCTGGTAGCAGCTGGTTGGCAAACCAAACTCTTCTTAAAGGGTGTCCTGCGCAAATTCTAAGGATGAATTATGATGAAATACCTTTGCACATGCAAAAGGCTCCTCACGGATTTCGAATCAGCGTAAAATTTCAGATATGCACGAAAAAGCACAAGAAAGTGCTACGTAGTAAGCTTTATTCTTGATTGTACGGACAATCCTATACAGTATATACCTCAAACTCACAAAGGACTATACAGCCCAATTTCCAAAAAACGTGGCAGAATCGGAACCGGCACTATATATCAAACAGAGTTAGTACTAGATCTTGAAATATATATATATATATATAGCTTCGAATTCATTACCTCCAGATAGGAGTAGCAGAGCACCTCCACATCCTGCGGCCTCGATATCGTTACAGGATTTCAACATACGGTCTTGGATCTCTGGCAGCGATCTTGTTTGAGCAGCAACCGTTCTCACTTGCCAACAATCCAAGCCTCCCAAAGTTTCAACAAGCCCCAATTGTGGGGGTTGCACAGTCTCCTCCTTCGAACTCTTTTGAACCAGGATTGGTAGTATGTGCTTCAATTCGAAAGAGTTCAAAAATTCCACAAGAGAAGTTTTGACCGGTAGGTCCGGAGTTACAAATCCATTGATTCTGGAAGTCTGTGTATTCTGACCAAAGCATTACAATCATCACAAAATGTTATACACATCTCAGAGCGATAACCTTGACTTATGAAGTGAAGATCTGTCAAAGAGGGAAAATGATCGTCTAATGTTTCTGTTCCATATGAAAATAAATAAATAAATAAATAACCAAACAAAACCAAACCAAACACAGGGAGAATTCTCCAGAATATGTTGTAGTGCCAATCCGCATTCATCAATTCACCAGTAAATGATGAGTTAACTTTCAGATACATTTCCCAATTAAAAGTAGAAAATGTGTGATTACGGTGCGACAAAATCAGCACAGAAGAGCACGCGTCATCTATTTGTACCTGAAGAACGGGGCTCAAGGACGAGGACGTTGCGGCAGGAAGCTCAAGAAGGCGAACGAACTTCTGCTGGTCAAATATTGACAAGCGAGCGCCAGCCATGGCCGTGTAGGTGGCCACGGCACTCGTCATACTCAGCAAAAATCCTGCCCACGAAATCTCGGGGTTTAGGGTTTAACGTAAGAAACAGAATTTAAGCGAGGTTTCATCAATCTCGCAGCCGTAAACAAAAATGCGAAATTAAACCTACAACCTTCTACACAACTTGACGTGAATTACGATCTACGTAAGTAGACAGCCACACTATTTTCATCGAAGCAAACTACCGTCACACCTCCGGAAATTCACGATGTAACTTTAGGAGCTTGTTCCTCACAACAATTCACTCTCAAAAGCTCGAAATCTTTCCGAAGAAACCGCAGGTCGCTAGAGAAGTGTGTGAATCGGCTTCAATTGATCTTCGAACCACAACCTTGACAGAATTCAACCCAGATTATGCACTTGCTTCCGCAGCAAATTGGACGGTCGCCTCTCCGCGACGATCGGACCAGCCTTCGGAGGAGGAGACATCGCGTGGATGGATGATTTTTCCCTGTTTATTCATTCGTCCATTCGTCCATTCATCTCTTGAGTTTTTGAATTCAGGATCAGTGGAATCTCTTTCTAGTGATGTCTTCTAATTACTTCACAAAGAATAGAAATTAAAGGTTGGAATAGGGAAAATCTTTCTACAGTGTCTTCCAATTATGTTGAGATCATTTTTATTTACTTATTTGTATAGGACTAACTTCAATTTCACACCTCCCCAAACGTTTTTATTTTTATTTTTGTTTTTCTATTAAAAACTCTCGTGCAGGATTCCCTTTGAACACAATCCTCTTAATCATTGTCATTCTGATATCCTTTGCTTTCACAAATATTCTTTTTCAGTCGCTTTGACACACCCAACATTGTGTTTTTTTTTTTTTTTTCTTTTAATAATGGGGAGGGTGACTAGAATGTTCAAGTATTCCACTAGGACTAAAGTTTGACCTCCAAAACATGCTTTGGGATCCAAGAATTTGCTATCAATACAAGGTCAAATGTGTAATGAATTCCCGGCCTGGAAACATAGATGAATATTCTACTGCTCCAACAACACACGTTGGATAAAGTTTTGATTCCAAAAGAGCAGTGTTACACCAAAATATTTGGAAAATAAATATGTTCACACATCAAAGTATAGCTTGCAATATGGCACATTGTGAGAATACAGTAAAGCTACCTAGTATAAGACTAAAGAAAAAAATTGCAAATATCCCTTGAAAGATATGCAGTTTTTGGATAAGTTTATAAAAACAAGAGTTGGACAAAATAAAATAGAAATGAAAATCAGAAAACTTGTTATTAGGTGGAGCCACTCTATACCTTCCAAGGCTCATAACACCTACCTTCGCTCTGAGTCTTAACTTTGACTTAAGGAACTTATACTTCTATTTTCTATAACCAATAGCAACAAGGTCATTCCTCTTGTGTTTAAAAAATAAAATAAAATGATAATTGTGGTTATCTTTCAATTGACAAATAAGATGCTTTTGAGAAATTAAGGTAAAAGAGCAAACAAGGCCAAATCAGTTTTTAGTAATTAAATAAATATTTGATCCTCATAAAAATAAAAATCAGTTCCAAGAGATGATTAAAAGATATCACCAAATAAGTAGCTATGATCCACCATTGTACAACTCTATTTCATTTTCAATAGAAATCCAAATCTACTTTCTTTCAATTCTCCTAACAATTCAATACACTCCATTATTTCTTAAATTTTTCTATTTGCCTATACTCTTCTTTTGACACCTTTGGTGTATATATATATATATATATATATATGTATATATAAACAATAGAATCCCTATAAAATAAACTTCCATAAAATATTAAATCTTCTAAATTAATAATTTTTGGTAGTCCCAAGCTCAGGATTTAATGCTAAAATAATAAATTCTTAATTTTATATTATTACTTTATTTCTTTCTTCTAATATAAGTATACTAATATGCATAAAATAATACAATATGAACTAAGAAAAAGAATTAAAGAAAAAAACATGTTTAAAGTTGTCTGTCTTGGTTGATTGGTTTGTATTTATAAAGCAATTAAAGCCAAACTATGTACTTTTCTTAGGTTGGCTATTTGATCTCCTCCATATTACAAGAAAAACATCTCGCATCTATTAAATAGATCTAGTGCTTTATGCAACTTAATCACAACCATTTCTTTAGTGTCTTTTAAATTTTTGTTATTATCTTCACCTCCATCTCTTCCAACCATGTCTTATTCTACCATCATGAAGTCTACAATCTTATCAGCATTAGGAGTATAAGCTATTTCTCTATTTCTTTGAGGATTGAACAAGTTCTAGATGTCTATTGAATTAGCATTATAGAACCTCTAGATTTGAGACTCAAGCTCCTAAATCACCACAATTAGAGATTTAAGAGTTGTTTCAAGAAGGACAATGCTCAAACTTGATATTTGGATTTGACAATGGTTAAAAAAATTTGAAATAATTTTTCTTGTTATTTTATTCCATACTGCAACAAACATAAGCATTGCTTAGAACATGTTCACATTTTTAAATATCTTTACATCTTCTATATTATCTATGCATCCAATTATTTCTAAAACAATGAGAAGGTATTGTAAATAAGGCAAGACAAGGCAGATTAGATATTAATCGAGACCACATTGATTTATGTTTTCATGCATTAATTGTTTAAATCCATGTTGTAAATATCCTTCCAATCATATTGATCCAAGAGTTCCCAAATTACCAAAAGTGCATCTCCCGAGACTACCATATCAATTAATCCACTTTTTTCATATCGTTGACACTTCTTTATCTCGTGACGCTTTATAAAGCAACCAAGTTAATCATTTGAGAACTTAAATCTAAAAGTATCTTTGTTAGAGTAAAATTGACACAAAATCATTACTCATTTTTCTTTAAGCAATTCCTCAAAGACTTCAACTATGCTCTCAAAGATGCAATGCTAGAGATAGAACGTCTTTACAATGCAAAGGTAGTGTAGTTTATGGCAACATTTCTCTACCAAGTTTCCACCTTTTGAGTCCAAGTCATATCTTGACTTCTATTTGATATTTTTTAGAATATTGGAGATAGTCGCTTAGCTAAATATCTTACCTTTAGTTTCTTCAAACCAACAAACAAGTTCTTTTTGGGCCATTCTTAGCTGATCTCACTTTTGTTTGTAGATTAAAATCTTATCCTTACTAATGAGGAATATATACTTTATACCTTAGACATGTTGTTTTATCTTGTTGAAGAGTTGTTGTTGGTGGTGCAAAGGACTATGGAATAATTTTTGAAGCTTCTCGTATAGTTTATAGAAAGAAAGAAAGAAAAATAAAAAATAAAAAAAGAATCTATATTATAATAAATCTTTTAAAGTAATAAGATGGGCCACATTCCGAAAATATTATTTTACAAGACTTCTATTATACATATATGTGAATAAAATGTACATATCTTTACATAAATAATAAAATAATATAAGCAACAAACTTTTAAAAGAGAAGTTATATAATTTAGATATGAAAGATTTTGTATTATTGATAGGTATTTCAAAATCTTTCATTTTATATTATAACATGTTTATGCATAATCTACATTCTTTTTTTAAAAAAATATGGCATATATATGTGTATATATACTTTATATATCTATATAACATATATAACATGTATATGTGTATATATATATATATATATATATCAAACTAATTCAAGATTGTACTAATATGAATATGATGCAAAAAAATTAAAAAAAATTAAAAAAATATATATTATGATTGTAATTTAAAATACTTATTTAGTTAATTGTATGTGAGTTAATCCAATCAATTGTTTAGAAAACCTATTGTATAATTACTATTATATATATATATATATATATATATTCCTAAGTATCAATTTGTATTTACATAATCATTTATAGTTTGAAATGTTATATGTTAAAATGTTAAAGTCTGTTAAAAGTACTGAAAATTCACCAAGGATTTGGGCTTGAGTTGTAGTTAACTTTTATTGTTTACTTCTAAAAGCTTCTGAACCCTGAATGACATGTTGCATCACTTGAACAGCTTGTCAACAACACAGACCAACAACAAATTATTATACCACCTTCCAACCTTCAGTTTCTTCATCTCAGAACAAATTCATTATGAACTATAACCATTGAGTTTGACAAGAGCATTTGAAGTTCACCAAAGTTCTCAATGTGTTTCCATCTAGTTTTAGTGGTCCAGTTGGGAACAAGACAATTAAGAACCTTCTTTATCCTCCACACATCCAAAGCTCCTTGCACAATGGAGGAGGTCTAGTCCACGTGCAATACCTATAAAAAGCCTGTCACTTCAACTTACATTTAAATGTTTTTTGCAGATGGGATTTGTGTGAACAGACATGTGGAAACATTGGGAACATCTCAAATGATGCCACATGTTGGTGGGGAACACTGCCAAAAGAGTCTCCAAGGGTAGAGAACTCATCTTCATCCTCATTTTCAATAGCAAATATTATGGGCCAATGTGTATCATTGGACCATCATCTATTGTACACACTCTAGTTACCTTCCTCCATGTGCCTTTAAAGGGCCATTCTGAAATGGCCACTCCAACAACAGTGGCATCATATTCATGAAAATGATCCAGTGAAGTGGTTGAAGAAAAATTCCACACAAACATTTTAATTCCTAAGATTATTATTTTTGGCAGTTTTATTCTTTTCCCAATTACATGGAAAGTAACTTTGATTTAAGTACATATCCACCTTCTTTCAGCTATTTGTAAATAAATACTAAAATTATAACATTATCAAGTATGTTATCATTATTACTGTTGTTATTGATGTTGAATTATACACATATTTAGAATAATTCCAAAAAATAAAAATAAAAATACATTACAATTAATATGCTCATCATCAATTCAAGTATTGACTATTTACTGCTTATAACAGAGCCATCAATAATGGCAACAAACTGCAAAATTATGTTTTTATTTTCTTTGTTGAGTTTTCATATTCTCTCTCTCTCTCTCTCATATATTCACATACACATGTTGTGATTTTATCAAGGAATAGGACAGCAGAAGAACATTGTGTACATTAGTGTATATATAACAATCATTTTCAGCATGGATGAAAATAGTCGTGAGATTATTAGCCCACATGTAAATGTGATGATTAAAACCATTCACGTATCAATGTTTACATTGTTTGTGAGTTACTTTATTTGTCTACATTGACCTTTGGAATAAAATCACTAATTATTCAAGGACAAGCAATGTACAACAATTCTTCTACCTCAGTTTATTTTTAGGTCAAATTGCCCCACTACCATGTTTTAGCAACAGATATGCTCTACCATTAAAAACGTGGCACAAACCGTCTTCATGGATGAATATATATTGGATGAGAAAAGAGCATTGGTTTATTCATCCATTCGGACAAAACGGCTCATCGTCGAAGGCTTTGCGATCGCGAGCACGCACCGTTCACTCTTCGACTCGGGAAGCGAAGAATCGTCGCCCTCGTCGGTGAATCACGCCAGAAGGGGTCCACAATCGAGGATCACTGATCCAGAGAATCTCAACAATTGCCAAATTGGGCCCAAAAGCATCGAAGATTACCCACAGACCACCTGCGACCACAATGCGATCGCCAATGGGGGATGGGATTGGCATGCGGATGATGAGCCTCCGGTTGCAGTGCGAGGCCATCGTTCAACCGCCAGCGATGGAGGTCAATGCCACTCTGGCATCGGCGGAGATGAGCATATCATACGTGTGGCCGACCTAGTCCATCGGGGTATTATTAGTTTTGTATACCATGGTACAATCACCACTCTCCGTCTTCATATGATGCTCTCCGACAATACACACAGTGCTATGATTTCCGGATCCGCCCAATTCCGCATGGCGTCTGGTTAAAGCCATCTTCGAAGCGAAGCCTTTGGGACGTGTGCCTCAGATTCGTCGATAGTCGCGACGAGTAGCCCCCCCTAGCGGACATGGAAATAATTCGATACCGTGGGTGGGGACAAATTGGCTTGCATTCGCTTGAACTGGTTGTAAAGCAACCTTTTGGATGCAGACTTCCAATAATTCTCATGCGGCTGTGCAACGCAACCGAATGGATTGGGGTCAGAGCACCTAGCCGAGCTTGCTTTCTGTGTGGAACTTGTAACCAGTCGATTGCTACAAATCCGGTTTCATAGTGGCGGTCAACTGCAAGATGGTCTGAGTGGGGCGGTAGTTTCTTTTGAGCGAATCAGGCCGGGTCAAGTCAAATAACTCGGTTCCAGGATAACTTTTGGTTCTCGTGCGTTTCTCACTCAGAATTGTTCTCATGTACCCCTTTTCACAAACGCGATTGGATCATGTTCCGTGGAGTGCTCAGGTTGTGGAAATGCATCCGCTAAGAAACTTCTTAGGCACATTCATCAAGACGATGAGGGTGGATGGACCTGGGATGCGGAGATATCAATCTGGCATGCGTTGGACATGGCTTTAAGAGCTACAGTGACCGTCTAAGCTAGTGTGCTTCCAGGAGAAAGGAATATTACCAGGGGTGATTTGTCCGGATTCTCCTGCTGTGGGGTTCTTACGGTTGATGGCAGCGATAATGGAGATGTAGCAGTAATATCTGGCGAGTTCTATTATCACCCTCCATAAGGTGTAAAAAAGAAGACAAGACCCAAATATAGCCTGGCCGTTGGGTTGTCTTCGTGTTTTGTTATTATTTTTAGATGAATGTCAGCCCGATACCAGCATCCACTGGATGGAGTAACCCGCGGAGTATCTTGCGTGGCTTTGCTGAAATCGATGCTTCAATTACAACCAAATGCGATTGCCCAAGCAGGACAGAAGGCCTTCCTCCGTAGTCCCAATGAATGAAATCGAAATCATACCTTTTTAAAATCTCCCTGGTAATGTTTGCCAGTATGTGACCCGCGCTCCTGAATAATGTCTTATATCTAGGGGTGTGGACTCCACCTGCGATTGCTGTCACCGGCGCCGCTCCGAGCCCACACGTCAATCATGCTGTTCTGACACTGATCCCTACAAGTCTGCCCCTTCCCATAGTTTTGAACGTGAGGAGACATCGGAGTGAGCTAGCTGTTCATTACCAGAGTGTCTGTGTGCATTGGGATTCAAACGGCGCAGCTGTCACATAGTCGATAAGACGTCGTGAGCCTCCCCGCTTTCATCTGCAGAACTACTGCATCACATGCGATCCTCTGGCATTCATGAGAGCCACTCCGGACATACACACACACTCACCCATATCCATCACGTCTGTAGTCCATCTTTCTCTGGCTCGAGCAGCGTGTCTCTGGGGTCGCGTGCCACTACTCCTTTGCAGAATTTAAGTAATAGAACTAAGGGTCCCTAGTCGTGACTTGTGAAATTCCGTCGAAATAGTTAGATCGATGGTCGTCTTACCTGGAACAATCGAAGGAGAGGCTTGAATGGTCTTGTTTATAAACCAGCCGTTTCCATTTGGTGGAGAGGATCCAAGCTTTCTGTAACTGATGCTGAATTGTGCGCAAGCTTCATATGTCGTCTCGTACTGTGCAGCATATGCGGGGATGGATGTCTTTGATGAATCATTATCAGATTACCGTGGGTTGTTGTGGTTGCGCTGCTGAGCTGCCTGACTTACATTCTGTGTCGTCTGGTGGTGTTCACAGAGTCCTTCAGTGCGATCATGATCGGAACTCAGGCATTTTGGAGGTAAGGCTTCAACCGCTATCAGTGCGCTCCTACCTTTCAGGTTGCACCTGGTTAATCAATAACCCAACTTCTCGCATCCAGAAAGAAACCTGAAGTTTGCATTGTGGAACCTTGTATCCATGTGTCGTTCATTCCCAGTCCTTTGACTAGTTGTATTTCAGGACGTGAATTTGAGCCTAAAGGTAAAATCCTCAAAGGACATGCACAGGCTTACAAAATTGCAGACTTGGGTGAATGAATGCATATGATTGAGGTCTAATACTCACTGGAGGGAATATGGAAAACTATACCACCACGGTGTCGGCATAGCTTAAGGCTGTGGTTGAGTCGGTGCTTCGGAACTAGTGTTATCGTGACCTTACCTTCTCAACCTGTGTGAAAGACGAGCATAAAGTTGTTGGATTTATTCGTGGCTTCAGAAAAGCAGTCGCTAAGCACCGAACTGGGGCTCAGGGATATGATGTTGCTGCGAGCTTTGCCGCGGACAAGGTTTCATTTAGATCTTACTGCACAATGTACAGTAATAATGCGCGTCAAACTAAGAATCCTCTATGTTAAGAACTGGTCAGATTGTGTGGCGAAACTGTTCACTTCTCTCCCAATCGGGGTAATCCTGTTTTGCTTCTTTCTTACGGCAGAGATCTCTCTATTTATATCCAAGAAAAGCATTTTCTCTGCGTTTCTTTAATCGAACGCTTTTAGCCGATCTCAGTTGTTAACATTCCATGCCTCCTCTACGAACATGTATCAATCAGATGACAGGCATCTGGTGAATAGCGTACTTGGGGTTGCTCCATTTGTGTCAAGATGGGGCGTGATCAACAAATGGGCATTTATGACGTTGAGAAATCAGTTGGGAGCACCCCGGGGACAGAGAATCGGAGCCTGTTTAACTCCAGAAGGCTCGTAATTGTAGCTCTATTTGCCGCCTTCCTTCCCGTCGTCATCACAAGCTCCTTCTTCTACTACACCACCCCTGATGCTTCAACAGCAGCTATGCTTTTCTTTCAAAAACCCAAGGCATGTTCTTATCCCCAGTAGGGTAAATTACACACTTGATTTCAAGTTGCAGCACTGCAGGTCTTGTTCGACAAGATGTAATGATTTCGGGTTTGTCTACAGGGAAGCAAAAACACCCCTTCATTCATCAGTGATACAAGCTCAAGTAACTTTGGTGTAGAACCGAGTAACGGGGACACTGAGATCACCACAGACACAAACCAAGAAGAAAGTAGTAGGAATTCATCCGAACCAGATGCAACTGTTGAGGATGGAGAACGCGCGATTGTAACATCAGTAGATGTGAAGAATTCCACATCTCTGGGTGTAAATGGCTCTAAACCACATGAGGAGATCACTCAGGAGGAAAAAACCTCTAGCATAGTCATGGAGGGTCAAGGTCCCACCAATACCGCAAACTCTAGCAAAAGAGGTGATTATTTTGTGTCATTCATCTGTTGCAAAGGAATTTGTCTTTGGTTTTATGTAGTTGACCTTTGACCGAATTCATCCTTCCGTATGTTAGTCTACTCTCACGAAATTATGTAGCATGATCAAATAATCGTTCTGTATGGACTCCAGAATACTGTGATTTGGTGAAAGGCAGTTGGGTGCCAGACCCGCGTCCACCTCAGTATACCAACTCCTCGTGCAGGTTTATTCAAGGGCACCAGAATTGCATGAAGAATGGACGACCAGACACAGGGTTTATGTATTGGAAGTGGCAACCAGAGCAGTGTGACTTACCTAGACTTGACGCGCAAGCCTTCTTGATCGCCATGCGTAACCGTTCCATGACATTTGCCGGGGATTCCATTGCCCGCAATCAGTTTCAGTCTCTTCTGTGCATTCTGTCACAGGTATTTCCTCCGCTCATTTCAGAGTAGCCACTGTTGGTTATTGTCACAGTACCCCTGTTCTACGGAGAATTCGGATGTGGAGACATCTTTCCATCTCTTGTTTCCTTGTGACAATGGTTTTGCACGTTGCAGGTTGAAGTGCCGGATCACACATATAACGCACCAGATGATAGAGACAATATCTATGTCTTTCGTACCTACAACTTCACAATTGCAATCTACTGGTCTCCATACCTTGTGCACGTAGAAAACAAAGACATCACATGGTCTGACAACAAAACGCAGAGTGTAGCACACATACATGTAGATAAACTCGACAGAGCGTGGACGGATCGTATTTCTGGCGTCGACATTCTGCAAATCTCTACAGGTCTCAATCAAACCACCGCCGTTTATGTTTTCTTCGATCGAGCTCCTTCACGTAGGTTTATGTTATAACGTTCCCTCAGATGCTCATCTTGCTGTTTAGCTCACTTTCTCATACCGCCTGCTTGATTTTTAGGGCAATGGTGGTTCAAGCGGGGGCTGTTCCTGAAAGGCGATAAACCTATGGGCGGCCACATATGTGACGGATGGAAAGAGTGCGAGAAGGAAATTGGATTTGCAGATCCTTATCGATTAGCCATCCATAATCTTATAAAGAAGAGTTTGTCCATACCTGGGTACACTGGCACTACTATTCTCCGCAGTTTTGCCCCTGATCATTTTGAGGGAGGAGCATGGGACAGCGGGGGTAGATGTGTGCGCACAACTCCCGGGGGTGTTCCCATCAGCAGTCTGTCTAACTGGATATACGAGATCCAAACCGAAGAATTCCAAAACGTCACTGGTACGAATCTACTGCTTCCTTCAATCGATGACACAATTATCAGCACATCAACTTTTCTAAACCCTAAACCCGACCATGGAGGAGTTCAACGCTTTCTTACCCAGATATCTTAGCATGATTGTATCACGGCATTGCTCTCTGCACCATTTAACATCTGGTGGCAATCTGCAGGTGCGATGAGTGAATCCGAAAAACAACGAATTAAGTTACTGGATATCACCAACCTTGCTCAAATTCGAGCCGACGGGCACCCTGACGTGTACATGAAATTCCAACCATTCTCAAAGGAGATGAAGCAACCTCCTCAGAAAGACTGCCTTCACTGGTGCCTTCCAGGACCCATTGATACATGGAACGACCTACTTGTGGAGTCCCTGCACGATAAAATCTACAGTTAAGAGTGCTCCTCCTCATCCCCATACATTGTTCCGCCATTATCAGTTTGTGAACAGCAGCCCGACATTCAGAAACTGACAATCTGGATGGTAAAGACCATCCACTCCCATGAAAGAATGCAAAATTCAAGCAGGGTAGCATCAGATCTTCATTGCTTAGAGACCGTGAGATTTATTGGAAAAAGCGCAGTGTTGTACATTACGTACCACGGCAGAGCAACAGTATACTTCTGCATTTACGGCGTTGCCAGCCAAAAGCGGTCACACAGCACATGAATCCATAACTCTCTCTCCATCCTAGTCCCTGCTCAGTTGCAAATCAAGCACCAGTGTCCTTCCCACAAGCTACAATCCCACACTCAGAAAATCATGGTGGTGATCGCCGTTAGGTCGGCGTCGAAACAGTTCCTATTTCTCATGCTCTGAATCACATCGGCCACGTGTCATCTTGTGAAAATATGCAATAAGAGGAGGGAGAGGAGTTTGGTTCGGATGAGTTTCATAGTCTGTCTGGATGAATGATAGTCATCTTATTGAAGTCCTAAGATTCGATTGTCACCATCTTCAACGAGGTATTTTCCAAAATGAGGTTTGGTTTCGTTGCAGCGGTTGTTTGTACGGATATGTTTGGAAATAGTGAGGATCATTTGTTATTGTTGGGTTTGAGACTTTAATAAGATTACTGTCATTCATCTAATATTAATACTCTTAAACATTTATGTATATAGCTTTACAAATGAAAATGTTTTATGCTTTAGTAGAATATGATAAGACAATTATATTTCAACATGTAACATATTTTATTCTTAATTTTTATTCAATGTACTTTAAAATTATATAAATAGATAAAAATTTATAAAAATAAAAATAAATCACTTTAATTATGGTTAATAGAATTAAAATCTACATTCTAAAAAATATAAGAATTGTTCTTATTTGATTATTTAAAAAAAAAAAAAAAAGCATCTACAAATGACAACGTTAACTAATTTACTTTTATTATTAAAATCATATTTAAAATTCTTTTATATTTATTCTTTGTTGTTTACTTCTAGTTAGAATTTTAAGCTTCATCCATATATACATTTGTATCTTTGATATTCATTTCCATATTAAAATTGTTAAAAACATATACTTTGGAGGTTTATAAAATCTTCTAAAAAAATTCAGAAATTCTTAAGTTAGTAAAAGTTGGTTGAAAAGCTTCATAGTTGGTGAAAATAGTTGGAGAAGCTTTGGAGTTAGTAGAAGGAGCTTGAAAAGCTTCCAAGTTGAAGAAATTCAAGAAGTTTTTTAGTTGATACAAGTTATTTGAGAAGTTTCTTAATTTGATGAAAGATGCTCAAGAAGCAACCTAGATAAGAATATATATGGAAGTCGAGGTTGAAGAATTCTCCAGTCTCAACAATGCATCTCTTGAAATTTTAGCTCATCTTTTTTCGTGTTGTTCATATATTCATCAAGTTAATTTAAGTTTTTGTTGGTTTCTTCTTCTAATTTGAGTCTCTTGCTTTATATTCTTATGTCCTTGATAGTTTGTTGAGATTGTCATAATCTTAAATATCAGAGTTAAATCCTTCTTGTTAAAGAGCGGATTATCTCTCTTCTTGAAAATATACGACTGTTTTAGAGATTATGGATTATCTTCCTTTAAATTGATATTTTCTTCATCACAATATTAAGGTTTTATCCCTCTTAAAAGAAAATGGATCACCTCTTTTTTTGAAGGTCTTAAAGTGTTTTGGAGGTTGTAGTTTATCCTCCTCTAAATTGACATTGTCTTCTTATAGATTTATTTTTTATTTTTTATTTTTTATTTTTTAGAATGGCTAGATGTTAAGACATTAATTTGGCCAAATCTTTTGAGTCTAAGCTAGACATCATTATAAGTGCTCTTATTACATTATCTATTAGGACTACATAGATTAAAGGAATTGTTGTAAAATTTTATAACAATATAATATCTGAAATGCCACAATTTAGATTGCACCCACTTCCAACTTTTGTGCTTGACGATATAGTACTACTTATACTACACGAAAGTAATCTATTTATTCAGCAATGTAAAGAATCTCAAGTTAATCTTTCAAAAAAATATGACGATACACATTCAAAGTTCTGAGGATTTATCAACCAAATTTAATTGATAATGATTCTACAATTTAATACTTATCCAACAGAAGAATCATGCGTTAGATTGATTGATACCTTGCTTATGGGACAAATATTATTATGGTTTACTTCCTTGTTTAAAAAGAGATCACTAATTTTGAGCAACTTTGAAATTTTCATGAAAGTATTTGGAGAACATGACAAGGCTTGTTGAGTAACAGCTAAGATCCAAGCATTGCATCAAGGGGCACTGTCGGGTAGAAAGAATCCACCTTGGAAAAATACTAGGTTCCTAGCTACTACTAGAAATAGCAAAGAATATGAGAGGAAGCCATGCAAGTATCTTGCATACTTGTACAATATTTATTTAAGCTTCCATATGATATTATGTATTATATTTATATTATATTTATCCAAAACTTGTACAAATATAAAATATAATCTTTTATATTATATATATATATATATATATATATATATATATTTGTATAAATATTTTATATAATATTTATAAAATAATTATATAGATATTTAAGATAAATATAAGTATATATACTTATATAATACTTATAAGTAGAATATATATATATATATATATATATATATATATATATTGAAGTATATCTCAAAATACAACCGCATATGAAAAATACAAGTTACATAACTAGTTGAAACTAAATAAATCACTAAAAATTCATCCAAATGTCAAATCAAGTGTGCACATAGTTCATGGCAATATAATAACACATTCTAAAATCTATCAAAATTTCACAAACAGAGGTCTTACTGTTCAAAAGTTATGGCTAACTGAAATAGGTACTAAAAATTTTTAGCAAACCCTCAAGTTACAAGATAGCCTCACTTAAAAGTTGCTTGTAATTAGTGGTGTGAAGTAAAAAAAGCAAATGGCAAGTACAATAAGAATAACAACCACAAAACAAGAGAAGTAAAGGATATGAAACAAGTACTTTATTTCAAAACTATGTCACAGTTTATTCACTATATTTTCACTTAATAAAAAATAAAAATAAAAATAAAAAATATATTTTTAAATAAATAATTTTTTAATCTTTCCAATGGTATAAAAAAAATATAAGTCCAAGTTACTATAAATAAATTATGATAATCCAAAGATAAAAGATAAATAATAAAAAAATTAAGTGGAAAAGTTTTACCTCAAGGATAACTTGCTTAAGAGATCATGATTTCAAACCTCACCAAGGCTCACAAGTAATATATAAGGATGTCCTAAAGTGGCCACGAGGCATTAGTCTTATCCTCTTACCTATATCCAAGGTGCTACAATCCATATGGGACTTGTGTACCTCCCTTCCTACAAGGAGTATGCTAGCTGTTAGTCCTCCTATTTTCTACTAGTAAAACTCATTATTTTGCAATTTCAACTTCACCATGGTGTTCAAAAACATCCAATTAGCCTAGGATCTTTATTTGGCTTTCAAATCTTGCTCCATTTCTTCATAATGGCTCCCAAGGTGGTAAAACTTATTTTTATCAAAGTCTTCAAAATTATTCTAAAAATTATAAATAAATTATAAATAAATTCTGAATAAATTTTGAATAAAATTTAAAAATTCTTATAATATTTATAAAGTGATAATATTAATTCAAAACTATTTTATTCTATCTTGGTGATTTTTTATAATAATAAAATCAATTTAAATCCACAAAAAATCCTATTTTCTACATAAATAACTAGAAAGACATGAGGTTTATTTTTCATGCTTCTTTTACCTACTAAGTAAAATTTATATATTTTTAATAAGTAATAAATAGAGATAGAAGGGCAATGTAGACATTGATTTCAGTAGTTAAATATTAATTCTTATAATTAAAAAAAATATTAAATCAACTAAGATAATTATGTCTAAAATTTACTAGGATCCTATTTTTTTCTCACTTATACTATTTTCCTTCATTTAGCATCATTTAAATACATCTTTACTTTATAATTATAATTTTGGCACTCTAAATATATTCTTTTATCTTAAAACAACTAGTGAGTCAATTTAGTAACTCAGAATATTAATTGGGATGAAGAAGCCTTAATAAGTCAATTTTATTGGAGATTAAGAGATGATGTGAAGGATTTTTTATTATCGCTTTCGGATCCATAATTGCTCAATGAAGCCATTAACTAAGCCGTAAAATATAATAATCAATTATTCCAATGCATCAAATTTAACATTTATGGGCTTCAATAAAACAACATGTAATCTGACACACTCTTGTTACATTGACAAGTATTTTAAATTTACATTCAAAAATAGAAGATATGCAATTTGATGTAGTACATTTTAAACCTTTTAGTCTATAAAATAAGAAACATTGGATGGAAGAAGGTCTATGCTTGTATTATGACAAGGAAGGATATAAGGTTGGCAATTGTCTAAAAAAACAAAATCAACACATCACCAAAATCAACAGTGCAATTATTTAGAAAAATAAAGATATTCAGCCATAGTAGAGATTGTGTGGCTAGATAATTCAATATTATAAAATTATTCAAGTTTTTCTCTTTATACTCAACTTGTTCATTGTTTTATAATTCTTTTGTGTTTTGGCCTTCAGAAGCTTCATATGATTGCCTTGTTGAATTTGGAGGTGTTTGCTTGTTTTATAGATGAAGTATTTGTTAAGCTTCATAAAATTCTTCTAGTATAGAAATCCAAATCTGTTTATATAAAGGTAATAGATCAACAATCCTTATCCTCTAGTATTGTCATTCATGAAACCACACCTATAAAAGTATCATTTGAAGATCATAGTAGCCAAATTGTGTTCAATATTATTAGGACTCCTTCAAATCTTGTTATTCTTGTATTTTTTTGGTTGAAAAAATATAATCTATTTATAAATTGGAGGTTATAAAGAATAACATTTTCAATAGAAATTCCTATAAAAAAAACTTTTATAAAAATTCACAAATTGATAAACTTTTATTTGTTGGAGCAAGGGCTTTTATAAGATCAGCCAAAGAAGGTACATCATTTGTTATTTATGTGATTCCAACTAAAAAAAAAATGACTTCATCGACAAGTATTTCAGAGCAATATAGCAAAATTTAAGATATTTTTTAGAAGATGAATATTGATACATTATCGGAACACCGGCCATATGATTGTACTATAGATCTTTAAGAAAAAAAGCAACCAACTTTTGGTCCAATTTGTAATTTTTTTTAAAACAAGCTTTTAGCATTAAAAGATTATATTGATAAAAATGTAGTAAGAAACTTTATTAGGCATTCTAAGTCTCTAATAGGTGCACCTATACTCTTTATGAAGAAGAAGAATGGTTCTTTGCATATGTGAGATGATTATTGGGGATTGAATAAGATAACAATTAACAATCGTTATCTAGTACTGTTAATTTCAAGATTTTTGGAACAACTTTGCTAAGCCAAGATCTATACTAAGATAGATCTTTGTAAAACATATAACTTGGTATGGATCAGGAGGGAGATAAATAAAAGATTGTATTTTAGACAAGATATGGACATTTCAAATATAATTTTATATCCTTTGGACTAACAAATACACCCACTATCTTTTAGCATTTAATAAATGACATCTTTCAAGTATGTGGTAATTTATGTTGATCATATCTTAACTTATTCAAAAAATTTGGAGGAATACAAGGAATATATCAAGTTGGTATTACAAATATTATAAAATATAAGTTTGTGTACCAAGCTAGATAGATGTATAATTTATCAATCAAAAATAGAATTTTTGGAATCTATTATATCTATCAAGAGTTTGATGATGGATCTTAAGAAGGTAGAAGTAGTGATTGTCATAGACATAAGATTTATTCCAATAAATTATCTAGTTAGTATGGATAGATGGAAGTAGATAGAAATAGGTTAATTTGATAATATCTTGGAGAGAAGTTTTTTAAAAGTTTCATAGACACGGTTTCACTTTTATACATGCTTATAGGTGATTGATAGGCTAAAAACTTGGCCAACAAGTTAGCCACGTGTTACACATGTTGATAACTTGTGGAACAAGTTGAATTCATAGTGCACATATAAAAAACTTGTCTTGCAAGTTTGACATGTGTCTTATAAATTAGATAAGAATAAAGCCTTCTTTACTCTTGACAATGCCTTTTTCATCCTTAGTCTTATTTTAAGAGTCTCTAATCTCCTTATCTTTAGCAATAGCTATTCTAATTTTTATATTATTCTATCTTTGAATGATTTTTTATTCTTTTGAATGACATAAAAGTATATTGATATTTTATTCTTTTATGATTCATGTCCTTGACAGTTTAACAAGAGTGAAGATTAATTATTCTTGTTTTTTGTTTAAGATATAAGTGGATTACTTCACTTCTATTATTGTATTTGAAAGTTACGGACTATCTACCTTTAAAATAATATTCTTTGTTTTCTAACCTTGATTTTTTTCTTGAAAGATAGTGGATCATTGTTAGGGATATACACTTTAGAGTTTCACAAAACCTTCTAGAATATTCTAGAAACTTTTTGAATTAGTGAAAGTTGATTAAGAAGCTTTCTAGTTGGTGAAAGTCAGTTGAGAAGTTTTCTAGTTAATGGAAGGATCTCAAGAAGCTTCCTAGTTAGTAGAAGCCGGTCAAGAAGCTTCTTAGTTTGATAGAAGCTACTCAAAAAGCGTCTTAGACAAGAATATATATAGGGATTGAGGTTGAAGAGTTCTTTAGTCTCCACAATATATCTCTTGGAGCTCTAGCTCACCTTTTAAGTGTTGTTTGTGTACTCATTTGTTTAATTTGAATTTTTGTTGGTTTCTTCTTAAAACCTTATCCTACTTCAAATCTCTTATACTATATTCTTATGTCTTTGATAATTTATCGAGACTGACCTCATCTTTAATATTAGAGTTGAATCCTTCTTGTTAGAGAGTGGATTATCCTTCTATTCAAAGATATACTAACTTTTAAAGGTTGCGGATTATCCTCCTCTAAACTAATATTTTTTTTATGACAATATTGGAGCTTTGTTCTTCTTGTGAGAGAATGGATCACCTCTCTCCTTGAAGGTCTGAAAGTGTTTTAGAGATTGCAGATTATCTTCTTCTAAATTGATATTATCTTCTTATAGATTCTTTTATTTTTTCTTTTGAAATAACTAGAAGTAAAGAGATTAGTATGATTAAATCTTTCAAGTCCAAGTTAGATGCTATTATAAGCATTCTTATTTTTTTGATTGCTAGGACTATGGAGATTGAAGGAATTGTTATAAAATTTTGTAATGATATAACATCAGAGGTACTACAATCTAGACTGCATTCACCTCCAACTTCTGTGCTTGAGGATGCAATACTACCTATGCTATAGTAAGAACATCCACCTGTTTAACAACATAAGATACCTCAAGTTAATCTTTTGGACAAATATAATGATATGCATTCAAAGTTCTAAGGATTTTTCAACTAAATTCAATTAATAACGGTCTTATAACTTGATGCTTATTCGACAAAAGAATCACAAGTTGGATTGGTTGGCATCTTGCTTATGAGACAAGTATTATCATAGTTTGCTCTCTTCTTTGAAAAAAAATCACCAATTTTGAATAATTTTGAAATTTTCATGGAAGCATTTGCGAAAGCATTTGGAGAACATGATAAGACTCATTGGGCAATAGTTAAGATCCAAACATTATATCAAGGAGCATGCTCTATATCAATCTATGCATCCAATTTTAGACAATTAACATACAATATCAATTGTTATGAAGAAGCCCTAATGAGCCAATTTTATTGGGTATTAAGAGATGATGTGAAGGATTTGTTATTATCTCTTATGGATCTACAATTGCTCATTGAAGCCATTAGCTAAGTCGTAAAATGTGATAATTGATTATTTCAATATCAATAAGATCAACATTCATGAGCTTCAATAAGATAATACGCAATTTTACATATTCCTATTACATCAACAAGCATTTTGAATTTACACTCTGAAGTAAGAGATATGAAATTTAATGCAATACGATTAAAACCTCTTAGTCCACAAGAAAAGAAGCATTGGATGGAAGAAGATCTATGCCTATATTGTGATAAGGAAGGCTACTACAATAGCAATTGTCCAAAGAAACAAAATCAACATATTACCAAAATCAAGAGTGCAATGGTTCAGAAAAATAACAATGTTCAACCATAGTAGGGACCATGCAATTGGACAATCTAATTTTATAAAATTATTTAAGTTCCTCTCTTTTTGCTCAACTTGTTCATTATTTTACAATCTTTTTGTATTTTGGCCCTCAAAAGTTTCAAATGACCGCTTTGTTAAATTCAGGGGCATCTGCTTGTTTTATAGATGAGGCATTCACTAAGCTTCACAAAATTTCTTTAGTATAAAAATCCAAATCTATTTATGTAGAGATAATAAATAGACAACCTTTATCCTGTGGTAGTATCACCTATGAAACTACGCCTATAGAAGTGTTGTTCAAAGATCATAGAAGCTAGATTGTGTTCAATATTATTAGGACTCCTTCAAATCTTATTACTCTCAAGTTATCATCTTTCTTATTCAATTGAAATATAAGGATAAGTTAAAATGGGGGCCTCAAGTAGAAAAGATATTCCAAAATCTGAAGATGGCATTTTTTATAGCCCCAATATTGGTGCATTCAAACTTTATAAAGGTATTCTATATGGAGATTGATACTTTGGATTTTGCACTCGAGATTGTACTTTCACAAATGGATATAGACAAAAAATTCTATCTTGTTGTATTTTATTTTTGAAAGTTCTTTGCTGCCAAAATTAATTATGAAATCCATAATAAGGAACTCCTTACTATTGTGGATTCTTTTTAAGAATGGAGTCATTTTTTTGAAGGAGCAATTCATCTTGTGATTATATTTATAGATCATAAGAACTTAGAATATTTTATATCAGCTTGGATTCTTAATCGTTGTCAAGCTCAATGGAATAGGTCACTATTTCAATTTAATTTTTATTATCACTTATTGTCCTAAGAAGCAACAAGGATTGTCTGATGCTCTATCAAAGAGATCATATTTTATATCAAAGATAAGAGAGGTGGTATTTGATCAATAATATAAAAATTTGTTAAAATCTGAGCAATTTTGTCTTTGTGCCACTATTATATCGGCACCTATTGATTCTAGTTTCCTCAATAAAGTGTGTGTTGCAACCACTAATGATACTTTGGCCCTTAATGTCAAGCATTACTTACAAAAAAATACTGTTAAGTTCAAACTTAAAGAAGATCTTCTATATTTTAAAGAATGTTTGTATATTCCAAAAGGACCAACACAACTACGGGTTCTTCAATCTCGCCATGACTTTTCAGCTATGTGTCACTTTGGATTTAACAAGACCTTAGAACTTATTTCCTGAGATTTATGGTGGCCTCAAATGTTAAAGGCAGTGAAAGACTTTGTACTTTCTTGCGATATCTGTTCAAGGTCCAAAAATCCTTGATATCGCCCTTATAGACTCTTACAATCCCTTGAATAATACTTCAAATACTTGAAAATATTTTTTCCATCAAACTGATTCAATATGCCAATAACAGATTATAAGGCTTTGGTCGCCATAGCCTCCTTACGCTCTACTGCTTGTTGTTGCTGCATATAAAGAGCAAATGCTTGAAACATTTGAACTGTAGCAAGATCAAGCTGCATTGGTGATATTCCACTACAGTTTCCACTACTATCTCCTTATTCCCCTGCCATAATAAAGGCCAAAATATTTCTTTAAAACTCCCCACCCCAGATGTTTCACGTTGGGTTCACCAATATGTCCTATGACGTGGCCTTTTATTTGGGAATACATTGGGTACCTGACTGTAGAGAGTTTATTTGAAATTTGATGGCAAAATCCAACAAGTGATTTATCCTAAATAAAAGGAAAAAATAATACAAAAATATCACAAAAGAAAAGTTATATATATATAAACCCTCTCGTATTCAAATAAGTTTGTACAAAAAGGATTCAAATTTCCACAAAATCCTTCAAAACTTTATTCATCCGCAAGGACTTATTTCTTACTAAACTTTAGAGTCCAATAACTCTTGATCCAACCATTTAGTTTCTATAAAATTTAGTTCAAAGTGTAGATAATCTTCTTAAGTTTCACCACAAAAAAAGAATCAACCATAAATTTGTTTCCAATCATCTGATATCTCAAAACCCCTAGCAGGTGCTTAAAACCCTTGCTCAGAGACACCCGAGCACTATTTTCCTTATATCTCACAAACCCAAAATTTTAATGCCACAAAATTTTTTTACATAGTCTTGTGACATAAACATATATACTCCTGAAAATTTTGAGCCAAAAATATATCAAATTGCATAAGATGTAGCTCAAAATGTAACCACTATGTAAGTGGGTCACTTACTGCCCTTAAGTCTGTAAGCATTGACTTCAACTCCCAATATCTCCTTCACCTTAGCTTGGATTTTATCAAGCCATGCATAAAAAATATAGCTGTAAAAGTGTTCTCTCCAACTCTAGTCGCTAATCCTTGATTGCTCTTTGTATGTGCGAGTTATATCCAAAATAGTGACAGTAGGTCCAAAATCAACACCTTAACTTTGAGCGCCTATAACTTCTTCATAAAAAGTGCAAATCACACAAAATTTGTATCTAAATCAGATCCAAAAACCTAAACCTTATGATCCTAGCCTTTGATGTTCGACTCCCTTCCAAAAACAAACCCTAACTCCTAATCAAACCCTCGGGCAGCCTCCTTGAAGCCCATTGGGCATGATTTTTGGCCAATTAGAATAGAGATTTCTATCATCCACCTCTATTCATCCACATGGATGGCCAAACTACCCTTTTTACACTAAAAATCCTTTTCTAATCCTTCTTCTTATAAGATTTACATACTTGGTGCTTTAAGCACCAAATAAAAGAAGTAAATAAGATCTTAAGGATCACCAATGTCTAACATAGGTGACTTAAGATATATACAAGTTACTATCAATATAAAATTAACTTCAAAAGTTACTACTAAAAAAAAAAAAAGATCATATAAATCTTAATAATAATCCTTTTAATAGATCCTTTCTAAACTAGCAATCTAATCACATCCTATAATCAATAAAAATCTACTGATATGACTTTCATTTAACTAAGTAGTAAATTATACATTAAATATATATGTACAATTTTTTTCACATAGTAGCCGAACCACAACATGACAACGTTTGTTTGGTACTCAAAAAACTACGCGAGCGAGGACTCTACGCCAAGTTGAAAAAGTATTTATTTTACCAAACTGAGTTGGAGTTTTTAGGGTTCGTTGCGACTACGGAAGGCTTGAAGATGGATCCTAAGAAGGTGGAAGCAGTTGTATCTTGGGAAGTCTCAAAGACGGTTAGAGACGTACAAGGTTTTCTTGGTTTTGCTAATTTCTATTAATTTCTATTAAATTTCTAGAGTAATTTCTAGAGTAATTTCAACTTGAGAGTAATTCATTAAAAATTACTCTCAAGTTGCTACTCTATTCACTCAATTGACATGTAAGGATAAGCTCGAATGAGGACCTCTAGCAAAAAAAACATTTCAAAATCTTAAGACGGCATTTACTATGACTCTAATTTTGATACACTCAAATTTTATAGAGGCTTTGTATTTGGAAATCGACACTTAAGATTTTGCTTTAAGAGCCATACTTTTGTAGATGGGCATTGACAATAAGCTTCATCCGATTACATGCTATTTGTAAAAATTTACTGCAGCTAAGATCAACTATAAGATCCATAATAAGGAATTCCTTGTTATAGTGGATTCTTTCCAAGAGTGGCATCACTTCCTCGAAGGAGCTGCACATCCAATAACCATATACATGGATCACAAGAATCTGGAGTACTTCATGTCGGCTCAGGTTCTAAATTGACGTCAAGCTCGATGGAATATGTTGCTATCTAGGTTTGACTTTGTTATTTCTTATCGGCTTGGAAAGCAACAAGGGCTATCTGATGCATTATGAAAAAGATCATATCTTGCATCGAAGGTTGGAGAAGTAGCGCTTGATCAACAATATACGACATTGTTTAAGCTAGAGCAATTCAAGATTTTTGCTATTATTGTGCTAATTGATGCCAACTTCCTCAACCAAGTACGTGCCGCGACCATTGAAGATTCAATAGCCTTTGATATCAAGTAGCGTATTAATGATAATAAGTTCAAGGTCAAAGGAGATCTTTTATACTTTGTAGAATGATTGTATATCCCAGAAGGATCAGCACGACTCCGAGTCCTTCAATCTTGTTATGACTTTCCAGCTGCAAGACATTTTGGATACAACAAGACCACGGAATTCATTTTTTCGAGATTTTTGGTGGCCTCAAATGTGGAAGGATGTGAAAGATTTCGTCCTCTCTTGTGACATTTGTTCAAGATCCAAGAACCCTTGTCATCACCCTTATAGACTTCTACAGCCATTGCCTATTCCGCATCATCTATGGTCTTCAATTTCCATGGACTTTATTACGGATCTGTCGCCATCAAATTCATTTGACAGCATCTTTGTTGTGGTGGATTGGCTTACGAAAATGGCACATTTTATCCCTTGTAAGAAGACATCATCAAGCAAAGACACAGCAAGGCTCTTCCTTGATAATATGTATCGATATCATGGTTTACTAGATGATATTGTGTCGGATCGAGGAACCCAATTTGTATCAAAAGTTTAGAGATCTCTTTTTGAGATATTGAAGGTAGACATCAAGCTTTCTTCGGCATTCCATCCTCAAACTGACGGTCAAACAAAACGCTTGAATCAAGTTTTAGAATAGTATTTACGATGTAACATCAACTATCAGCAAGATGATTGGACTGCATATCTATCGCTAGCCGAGTTTGCATATAACAACATCCTTCATGGGTCGACTCAAAAAACACCATTCTTTTCCAACTATGGATATTATCCAAAGCTTGATCTATTGAATCCATCAGCGAATAACAATCCAGTAGCTAAAGGATGAATGAAGCAACTATCCAAGCTTCAAACCACATTGAAGCTTCAATTGTAAATTGTCCAAGAATCTTACAAAGCATGCGCAGATAAATTTCAGAATCAGGCACCTAATCTCAAAATTGGAGATAAAATATGGCTGCTTCGACGGAATATCAAGACCAAGCGGCCATGTGATAAGTTGGACTATCGGAGATTGGGACCATTTGTTATCCAAAAGCAGATCAATCTTATGGCATACCACCTAGAATTACCAGCTGCTATGAAGGTACACCCTATCTTTCATGTTTCTCTGTTAGAGCCTTATCGGGAATCATCTTTTTCTAGAAGAGTGCAATATCTGCTACCTAGTATAGAAATTGAAAACCACAAAGAATACGAGGTAGAAAAGATATTAGATTCACGGCGAAGATGGAATAAATTAAAATACTTGGTACATTAGAGCAGCTATGATATCAATGAACAAACATGGAAATCGGCCAAAAATCTTGTCAATGCGCCGCGAAAGGTACAAAAATTCCATCGACGATATCCTAATAAATCAAAAATTGGTTATTGATAAAGTGTGAAGATGAAGCCTTCTCTGGAGAAATGAATAGAAAAGAGATCCAGGTCTTATCAAAATATAACTTGTTGTATTTTGTAGTGTCAAGATATCTAATCCCAAGGTGTATTTAGATATGGCTAGTCGGAATGACGGTATTGCACTAGTAATGCCATTGCATTCAAGTAGCTCACGACATTGACCTCGAGATGAAGAATTAGAAAAACCAAGAAGACGTAGAAGAATACCAAGTAGCAAGTCACTTGTGATTGTCTTTGAAGTTGAACCAGTTCATGAAAGTAGTGGCGAAACAATATTTTTAGGCCGCTTCCACAATGAAGACACAAAAGTTCAAACATGGTCTCAAGTAGAAGATATTAGTCATTACCGGTGGCTACAAGGATCCATGAATCATCTGCCTTGTCAATGACAACTGGAGTATATTGCAGAGACTATGCGCCAAATCTTTGATTTTTTACGTTTGTGAATATACATCTCAAATGACTTCTCGGAGATCTCAAAGCTAGAGGAAGAGATGATGTCAAGGACATACTTATCAAAATCTTCTAGAACATTCTAAAAGGTTCTTAGAACTCTCTAGAACCTTCTAGAGCCTTCTAACATCTTCTTAGTTGGTAGAAGTTGATTGAGAAGCTTCCTAATTAGTGGAAGTTGGTTGAAAAGCTCCATAATTGGTAGAAGCTACTTAAGAAGCTTCTTAGTTGGTGGAAGCTGCTTAAGAAGCTTCCTAGGTAGGAGTATATATTGGAATCAAGGCTGAAGAGTTCTTCAGTCTCGACAATACATCTCTTCGAGCTCTAGCTCACCTCTCTGGTATTGTTTTTATACTCATCTGTTTAGTCTAGTTCTTATCAGTTCTTCTTGAACTTCTTATTTAGACTTCCAGCCTATATTCTATATCCGTGATAGTGTTGATAAGACTAAGGTGTACTTTGATCTTATTTCCTATTTACATTATAAGGCCTATCTTGTTGAACCTTTTAAGAGTATCTTAGAAGATTCTAAAAGATTGAAGAAGATTTTAAAAAATTAAAATAAATTCAAGAAGACTAAAGAAGATTTTAAAAGATTTTAAAAAACTACAAAAGATTTTAAAAGACTAAAAAAGCTTCTAAAATATTTTAGAAGATTATGAAAGATTTTAAAAAATTAAAGAAGATTCTAAAAGATTTTAAAAGATTTTAGAAAAATATGAAAGATTTTAAAAGACTACAAGAGATTCTAAAAAACTATAGAAGGTTTTAAAATATAGTGACTTGAAATATATCTATGATAATACCAAGGTGAGAGAACCATCCTATTATTTGATCACTATTGAGGCCTTCATAACTTCTTTCAAAGAAAATATTTGGAACACTATTAGGAGTAGTTCTTACATCTAAAAATATCATCAAATATCGAAAGTCTCTTTCAAGGTCGTAATATCAAACATGTTGTATCTCACTATCAATTCAAGGAAAAATATATTGTTCTTGAAAATCTTCATCTCTATTTTATCATCTTGGAGGTTGTGATAGTCTTAATATCTCCTTCAATAAGTTAGCAAACAATGGCTCTTTAGTTGAATTTATTGGTTGTTGATTCTCTATCTTTTTGGCATGAAAAAATTCAAAGAAATAATACACAATGATACAAGATAGAATAAAACCTCTATTGAACCTGTTTTGCTTTATAGCAAAGATTTTTTTGACTTTTCATCTTGATTTTAATGGATGTTGTTGATAAAATGCATTGACTTTTGCTGATATTTTTTCTAGATTCCTAGATGGCTCCCATGTGTATTTTCTAATATTATATCTATGTCAATATATAAGATATTCCAACCGATTTTGGTGCCATGTAGAATCTAAAATCTTTTCTATTTTAAATTCTTTATTATTATTCATTTGTATAGAAGGGGATGGCATTTGTCTTTTTCTTTGTTTATCCACTGTCTTATATGACTCAATCAATAACATATGGAATATAGGATGGATCTTTATAGATTTCAATAGATGTAATTGATAGGCAATTGGATTAATTTGTTTACAAATTAAAAATGGTCTAAATCTATAATAATCCAACTTGTCACAAGGATGACTAGTCTTGATATTACGACAAAGTAACCATATTTTATTATCCACATGGAATTGAGACTGCTCCTTATAATAGACATCTGTATTGATCTTTTGTCATTCTTGATCTTCCTTTATTTGTACCTTCATTATTGAATATAGCTCTGACAATTGAATTATCAAATCTTCCATTCTATGATTATCAATTTTTGAAAAGTCAAAAGTATCAAGTTATGGATGATAACCATAATTAACAAAGAATGGAATTTATTGAATAGAAGAATGTATCAAATTATTATAAATAAACTTTGCCAATGGCAAAAGAATTGTCCAATCATCATGATGATAATTAATGATACATCTCAAATATTGCTCAAAAACTTAATTTACTTGTTCTATTTGTCCATCAATTTAAAAGTAGAAAGTTGAAGATAGTTTTATATCCATCTTTAATATTTTGAAAAAGATTTTTCTTAAATCTTGATACAAATTGCGTCCTTCTATATGATATAATATCCTTTGATAATCCATGATAGCCATAGATATTATGAAAAAAAAGTTTAACTATTTATTTACTTGTGATAGATTTTGTTTATGTACAAAATAAGCCATCTTAGTGAAACAATCTATAATTACAAATATAAAATAATATGAACTTTAATTTGGAAGATCCATAATAAAATCTATAGAAATAGAAGACCAAGATTGTTCTAATATAGATAATGGTTAAAGAAATGCGTAAAATTGATGATACAGTGTTTTTAATTTTGAATAAACATTGCACGACTATACAAACTTTTTAACAGCATTCCACATTTAAAGCCACCAAAAATTTCTTAATAATAGTTCTAAAATCTTGTTATATCCAAAATGTCCTATTGTAAGGAAGTTATGACAAGCTTCAAAAGCATGTAATTGTGCTTCACCTTCTGGAACATATAAGTGACTTTTGAAATAGAATAGGTCATTTTTGAAGTCAAACTTAGAAGAATCATAAGATTTAGATGAATTATTCTTAATATTATAAACAAGAGGATCTAAAGACATACTTGACTAAACTTGCTTGAAAAAATTTGAATCAAAAGTCAATGTTGATTTCATTATTTAAAGATGAAATTGCTTTGGCTTCAAGACAATCATTTTTTATTAATCAAAAGTTGAATTTCCATCTTTTGATACAAAATGTGAATGTCTAGAAAGGGCATCGGACAGACCTTATTATTTTCCTAATAGATAAGTCATAATAAACTTCAATCTTAACAAAGACATATTCCAACAAGCTTGACAATGATTCAAGATACTTATTGATATAAAATATTTGAGATTCTTGTGATCCATATACATTGTGACTAGACTAGAAGCGTCTTCTAAATAGTGATGTCAATCTTGAAAAGAATCCACAATTGCAAAAAAAAAATTTATCATGGATTTTGTAATTGATCTCTATTGCTAAAAATTTTGTAGAATAAAAAGCTATTAGATGGAATTTGTCATGTGCTTCTATTTTTGACAATATTGTATCTAAATTAAAGTTTGATTCATTTTTTTTAATAAAAAAATACCTTGAAAAAGTTGGTACAATATAAAATTAGTATAGAAGTAAAAGCTCTCTTCAAAGCTTCAAATGATGCTTCTGCTTCTTTACTCTATTCAAGTTTGTCCTTATAAGTTAAGCGTGTAAGTGAAGTTGTAACTTAAAAAAAATTCTTGATAAAGATTTTATAATAATTAGCAAATCTCAAAAAATATTATACATTCTTTATTGTTCTTGGAATCTTTTAGTCTATAATTATTTGGACTTTCTTAGAATCCATGTTGAGACCATCATTCAAAATAACGTATTCTAAGACGTTAACTTGAGTTATATAAAATACACACTTTTTCATCTTGGTATATAGACTTGTACCTTTAAGTTTTTATAACACACAACAAACATGAAGTTCATATTTTTTTATGCTTTTAGAATAGATCAAAATATTATTTAAATAGTAAACAATAAAATCATCACAAAATTTATGAAAAATATTATTCATAAGATGTTGAAAAGCAGCTGGTACATTTGTAAGTCTAAAAGACATAACATTATATTTGAAATGTCCATACCTAATTTGAAATATAGTCTTCCATTCATCACCTTCTTTAATACAAACCAAGTTGTGCGCTCCTTATAAATTTATTTTTGAATAAATCTTTGCTTGATTAAATTCATCAAGAAGTCTTGAAATCAAAAGTAAAAGATATCTATTCTTGATAGTAATCTTATTAAGTTCTTAATAATCTATGCACATCTGCAACAATCCATCTTTTTTCTTTATAAATAAGATAGGAGCTACTTTGAATGGCGTATGAAGTTCTTAGGTAAGTTCTTGTTAATATATTCTTTTAATATAGCCAACTCATTCTATGATAAATTATAGATTGGTCCAAATGGTGGTTGAGCTCTCTTTTGAAGATTGATTGAACAATCACAAGGTCAATGCTTTAAAAGAATATCCATGTTTTTTTTTTACAAATGTCTTAAAAGTCTTGATATTAGCTAGGAATACCACTTGTAGTCTTTTCAGTATCAAAAATGGATGTGGCATATATAACAAATTGTGAGTCATCAAATTAATTTATTAGCTATTTTAGGATAAAAAAATATATTTAGAATGCCAAAACTACAATTTTAAGAGTAAAGATGTATTTAGATGATGCTAAATGAAGGAAAATAGTATTAATGAGAAAGAAATAGGATCCTAGTAAATCTTAGACGCAATTATCTTAGTTGATTTAATATTTTTTTTAATTATAAGATCAATATCTATATTGACCTTCTATCTTTGTGTATTACTTATTAAAAATATATAAATGTTACTTAGTTGGTAGAAGAAGCATGAAAAATAAATCTCATGTCTTTCTAGTTATTTATGTAGAAAATAGGATTTTTTGTGGATTTAAATTGATTTTATTATTATAAAAAATCACCAAGATAGAATAAAATAGTTTTAAATTAATATTATCACTTTATAAATATTATAGGAATTTTTAAAATTTACTCAAAATTTATTTATAATTTATTTATAATTTTTTAGGAATTTTTAGAATAATTTTGAAGACTTTGATAAAAATAAGTTTTACCACCTTGGGAGCCATTATGAAGAAATGGAGCAAGATTTGAAGGCCATAATAGATTATTAGGCTAATTGGGTATTTTTGAATATTATGGTGAAGTTAAATTTACAAAATAATGAGTTTTACTAGTAGAAAATAGGAGGACCAACAACTAGTATAGACCTTATAGGAAGGGAGGTGCACAAGTCCCATATGGATTGTAGCACCTTGGATATAGGTAGGAAGATAAGACTAAGGCCTCATGGCCCCTCTAAGACACCCTTATATACTACTTGTGAGCCTTGGTGAAGTTCAAATTTATGATCTCTTAAGCAAATTATCCTTGAGGTAAAACTTTTCTACTTAACATTTCTATTATTTATCTTTTATTTTTGGATTATCATAACTTATTCATAATTACTCAAATTTATAGGTTTTTTATACCATTGGAAAGATTAAAAAATTATCTATTCAAAAATATAATTTTTACTTTTTTATTTATTTTTTATTAGATGAAAATATAATAAATAGATTGTGACGTAATTTTGAATTGTGTACTTGCTTGATATCTTTTACTTCCCTTGTTTTGTAGTTGTTATTCTTATTGTACTTGCCATTTGCTTCATTCACTTTACACCACCAATTACAAACAACTTTTAAGTGAGGCCATCTTATAACTTAGATTAACGGATGAAATTTACGCTTACATTTTGGTGCATTTGCTGGAAGGTGGTGCTTCTTCTTGTGTGGATGATTGTAAAGCGAGTTAATGGTGGTTGATCTTTTTTTGTAGATTTTTCGAGTGAGCATTTCAATCCTATCATCCATCATTAGTAAATCTTCTATCTTGTTTCATTATTATTTTAAACAAATTTTTTATCATTTATAATCAAAATAAGATTCAAAAAAAAAAAAATTTTAAGTAGAGAGTAATCTGCTCTCGGATTTTTATCAATCAATTTTTATACAATTGGTATATGCATTTGGAATTTTTTGAGGTTGTATATCTTGATATTAGCTCTTTAAAGAGCTATTATACATTTGATTTGAATCAAGTTTGAATTTTTGGTGAATTTTTTATTAGAAGAGAATTCACTACCTTGAATGGTTACTCCCAAGAATGATTTGCTCTTGGATTTTTAACAATCAGTTTTAATGTAGTTATTAATTGACTTTGAAATTTTGTGAAGTTGTGCATCTTGTTGTTGGCTTTATAAAAAATTATCATAAATTTGATTTAGATCAAAATTAGATTTTTGGTGAATTTATTATTAGAAGAGGTTTGACTACCTTGAATGTTTATTCCCAAGAGTGACTTGCTCTTGGATTTTCATCAATCAATTTTATTGTGTTTGTTATTTGACTTTAAATTTTAATAAAATTTTTTATCTTGCTATTAGCTTTTTAAATAGTTATTATATGTTTGATTTGAAAAATAATTAAGTTTTTAGTGAATTTTTTTTTAGAAGGGGATTCACTACCTTGGCAGTTTTGTATACTCCTTGTTTGAAAAGCCATTTTTTTAGTGTCTATTGACTATTTTCAATTAATTTTTTTTTGAATAGAAACACTTAAAGGATAAGCTTAAATTAGTATAATTTTTATTGATTTTTCATTAATACTTAATTTGTAGCTATTTTTGGAGTAGAGCTTATCTTTAAAGATTTCATCACTTTCCTCATTGTGAATTTCTTGCTGAGGGCCCATCTCTAGTGGTTGAGGGATTTAATCATCCTCTCCATCTATTGTATTCTATCTTTTTATAGTGAACAAAAGATTGGTTAATTTAAAAAGCAATCATTTACTTTATCCTTATAAATCTTCTTATGGGCGGCCTTTTTTTAGTGGTAGAGGAATTTAATCACCCTCTCTATCCGCCATATCCCATCACTTTACAAGTGTAGGATAGGAAAAATTCTCTAATAGTAGATTAGATAAGTTACTTCACTCACAACACAAAAAGAAGAAGAAGAGGAAGAAGAAGAAAAGAACAATCATTTAAGACACCATACTTCTAAGATAAGTCTTTAATTAAATAATTTGGTTGATTTTACATTTCATTAAACTAATACAGTTTGTGTATTGAAGAGTGAAGGACACAATATACAAAAAGGCATTAGAAAGCTAAATTTCAAGTAAGTTCTTTGGCTCTTATTAATTTATTTCAATTTTTTTAAGTTTAGCGGATACACGTAAAAGCAAGGAGCAGGAACTAGGAGTTGAAGGGTAGAATCTAGGAGGAAGATGCGAGAGAGGCAAGTCTTCAATCTCTCTTGTAGACATGAATGTAGGCAGTAGATAGAACTTTTAATATATTAATTTTAAATTCTAATCTTTATTAGAATATTTAACTTGGATCAAGTAGAAAAACATTAATATTTATTGGCCTTTATTAACAAGTGTTAGATTTGTTGGAAAAGCAATAAGTGAGTTCTCCTTCAAAGTGGTGTGAATTGATTGCAAAGAATTCTTTTGTAACACAATCTTTATTATTAATTATTATTGTAGATAATTCCATAATAACTTTTATATGAAGAAATAAAAATAAAAAAAAAGAAAAAAAAAAAGAAGCTCAAGCTCCCTATTATCTTAATACAAATTTTTTTTTCACATTATTGTTGATTAGGGTCACTTTCACACAAGGTCGTATTGTATAATAAGTAAAATTGAGAAAAGTATTCCTTAAGGTGATACTCAAGCAATCATTCTCTTTTTACTTACTTTTGTTTTGTTTCCCTTCCCTATTTGAAGGTATTTTAAGTAGATTGCAGGTAGACTGCAAAAACACTTTTTAAATAAATTTATTTAGAGATTAGTATGTAAAAATTGTGAGTCTAAGTGAATGTTATGTCCATAGTTGTCCTAGATGCATTGTTCTATTAGATCTAGACTACTTAAATTAATTCCACCTATATAAAATCTAAGAAAATTTCTTAAAAATTCCACTTCAAAATTTAAAAGAATTGAGGTCCAACGGTTGGACAACCAAGATACACCTACAATGTCACAAGACATATTTGTACTTAATCTATTAGAATTAAATCCTAAGCAAGTAATAGAAGAAGATAGAATAGACTTAGAATCCTTTAATCTTATTATAGAAGTAAATCAAGAAGAAAAATAGTTAAGACCTAGTTTTCTTTCAATGGATCATGATAGAGAAGCTTCATCTAATCCTATATCCATAAATTCCTTGATTCAGCCAAGAAATTTGTCTATTATAATTCCAAAGGGATTGTAAGCGATTTCCATAGCTCACAATCTTTCAAACTTTAAAAGAATTAGGGATGATGAGCCAACAACACATGTGGAGAGATTCATGGAAATTCTCACAACATGTTTGATAACCAATCTTGGATATTATCTTATTTGGTTATCATGCACGTTAAAAGATGGAGCTTAAGAATGGTATAGAAATCATAGCCTTCAAATCTTTAAAAATTGGGACATACTCATGTGAGCATTCTTAGAGAAGTTTAGACTAGAAGTGGGACAAAGTAATGTCTTCACGGCTCTTTCTTCTTTGAGACAAGAAAAAAAAAGAAAAAAAGATTAACAAATATATTTGGCAATTTGAATTAGTAGTAAATTGATTTGTAGGAATTCTTTTTACGGACGATACTCTTATCCATTTTTTTATCTAAGAATTTAATAAAGATAGTATAATTAGAGAAATCCTCAAAGCAAGGCCAAAAAACTTAGAAGATGCCAAAAAGATAGCATGAGTTATTAAAGACATTGACAAATAACAAGAGATGATGTGGAGGAAGGAAGACCATAGGATTCCAAGTTTTATACCAATCTATGCTTAAAATGTGAATAAGTCTTACAGACATCCTTATGGAATTATAGAAAATCAATTCCAACCTATAAACCATTATCCTATACCGTTAGAGATTAGATTACCACCTAGCCTTTCAGAATTGATATATCCAAAGGATAGAAATAAGTGGAAGGAAGAATTTAAAAATGAAGTCTTTCAAAGCTGAAGAAGATTCCAGAATGAGTTGGCACAATAAAAAAAAACCATGGAAGAACAAATAACCTTGTTAATCAAGGGCATAAATTCAAAAGAAGTCCCACCTCCCATAGAATCTAGTAGATATACTTCAAGGTTGTGGTGTACTCAATATAAAAAATTGGGACACACTAGTGAGTTTTATTTAGATCCAAAAAATTATCAACATAATCTTAAATGGAAACTATCTTACATCCCTCCTCATAGAAATTAAGACAATATAGGATCTAGTTCTCATTCACAAAGCCATGATTATCCTAATCAAGGTTTTAAAAACCAACCAAGATCAAGATACAAAGTACATCATCTTTGTAGCAAAAGACACTCTTTTGGTAGTTGTTAGATAGAAAATAGAATTATTTGTGGAAATTGTGATAGAAACCATTCTACAAGCATATATAGGCAAATTGATAAGGTAGTTCTTTTAAATTTTCTACAAGAAAATTATCATCACCAAACTCAAGATCATTTGAGGAGGCCAAAAAATCAAAATTTTGACAATATTTTAAAATCTCCAAATCTATTTTATGACCATAGCAATAACCATCAAAATCAATATCCTCCCTCATGTTTAAATATTAAGAAAAGATTTATTCTCTTATATGGTGGTCACTCTCAATTTGGCCAACAATATGAGGATCAAGGCTCTCAAGATGTAAAATTTGTAAATCAAACAAATGGTAGAATGATTAGAAAACAAGCTTCTACCTCCTTTGTAATAATCTAGTTTATACTTCCTAAGTCAAATTTGATTATGTATGAATTATTTCAATCTAAGATGCAAATACCACCTATGATGCCAACCTTGGCAATCATGACAAGGTTTAGGTACTCTAATCCTCCCTCTCCTACTTCAACTAATAAAAAAAATAATTCAAAAGATTCTTCTTATTTTTTAAATTTAAATAAAGCCACAAATGAGACAATGATTAATGTTAAATATTCTAAAGAATTATTTCAAGTCCTTGAATCTAACTTGAATAGATTGCTAGAGACCTTGAAGAAAAATATTGAAATAGAAAAAATTTCTTTTAAAGAAGAGTAGGAAAGACCTAAAATTCCCAATCTTGAATTTAATCCTTCAATTCAACTTAAAGTAAAGGATCAGGTTAAGTCATATGACTTATGAAAGGATTTAAAAAAAATTAAGGTAAATATTACAATTACTCAATTATTGGAGGTTTCTCCTCTAATAAAAATGAGCTTTAAAATAAGCCTTCTTATTAAAAGATGGCAACGATCTAAAACAAAAGTTTCAGCTCATATGAGAACAATTTAAGTAATACAAGAGGTGAAGGCAATTGAGCTAGAGGTGTCTATAGTAGATAAAATCATATCTTATACAATTGTGAATGGAGGTAGTAGTTTGAACATTATGCTAATAAAAATTATGAAAAAATGAGGATTTAGTATCACTAGTCCCTCTCCATTTGTGATTAATATGGCTAATCAAAGCCAAGACACATCTCTAAAATAAATTAGTGGTTATAAAATGACAATAGGAGATGAAAAATATTCTTTTATTTTTCATGTGATTCATATGTATCCTAACAAAAATTCATATCTATTACTCTAGATAGACCTTAGTTAAGAATAACTAATGCAAAAATTGATTGAGGAGGTAAGAAGCCCCATATCATCTATGGACCACCAAAAAACTTGATTAAAATCTTTATTCAATCTCAAAGATTGTCTTCAGCCAAAATCTCATCTTATTCTTCAAAAGATGAGATTTTAAATTCCTAACCACAAAAGGATTTCATAAAGAAGGTTAGATTTGTTGATTTGGTAGTAAGCAAGGGAATTCACTCAAGTATGGTCCAATCAATTCAATTAGGATGTATGGGCCCTAGACTATATGATTAGAAAGATGATAGAGAATTCACTCACTAATTGAAAAATCATCCTACTTTAAGTGGGGATGAAGTTGTAAGTGTTAACTTCATAGATGGTTTTGCCACTTGGCAAAATCATGAAGAAGAAGTGGGTTTAGCAACCATAATAGATGACATTAAATATGAAGATGCCTTTAGAATAAACTTTTATGGCAATCAAGTTCATGAGTTGGACAAATTAATAGAAGAAAGCGACCTTGCTCCACCTTTACAATTTAAACGAACTTCCAATGGTCTTACAGTTGGAAATGATGTGATCAACTATCCACAAATACCAAATGATTGGTATAGAAGATATGTAGAGCAATCTCATATACATGACCTTCATTACAAATTGATGGATGTCTCTTTAAGAAATAAAGATCCAAAATCAATCAAAATTAGAGTTTAATTGATAGAAGATGAATTATTAAGTTATAAGTTATTAATTATGGAGTATAGGGATGTATTTACTTGGTCTTACAAAGACCTCAAGAACATACCTCTACAAGTATCCCAACATTATATTCTACTTCTTTCTAATTCAATTCTTGTGAGACAAAAAAAAAAAAAGAATAAATCCCAACTTACAACTACTCGTCAAAGCCAAATTAGAAAAACTCATCCAAGGTGGATTTATTCAATCCGTGGAGATTACAAATTAGATCTTACCAATGGTGTTAGTTAAAAAGAAAAATAGAAAACTTCAAGTGTGCATAGATTATAAGAAATTTAATAAGTACATCCAAAAGGATCATTTTTTCCTCCCATTTATAAACACCATCCTAGAAGAAGGCACTGGCATGTTAGTCCTTTTACAAGATATTAGGAGATTAGATTTTCTAGGAAAATTTGATGCCTTATGGTTACATCCTTATGTAGTTCTAGAAGTCTTTTCAAACAATTCAGTTTGGTTGCAAATACTAAATGGAGAAGATTTTCCTACTAGAACTTCTAAGAATAGATATAAAAAATATAGAATATAATTTGGAGTATACAAAAAAAAAAAAAAAAAAAAAAAAAAATAGAATGTTAAAACTTGTGATTTTGTATCTGGTAAACATCTAAGATAAATTGTAGTGTTGGTCATAAGAGAGGTTGTTACTAAAGTATCCTGGATTTGAATTAGGTTGGAAAAATGAACTATTCTAATAAATTAATATTAGTGCAGGAAAAGACCAACCTTGACATCCAATGGATATATATATAGACTTTAGAAGGTTGATACCAGATTTTTTTCATATTGAATAAGAATCTAAAACTTTTATTTTTTATTTTTTATTTTTTTTAACTTTGATTTTTTTTCTATAATTATTAGTTCTTATATTCAATTTAATTTTTTCTCTCTTCCTTCTTTGTTTCTATAGAACAAATCTACTTTTGTTTATTTAGATTAGTAGCAACTCACTCATTCTTTTCTTAAATAGTCTTTAAAACTTCTATAGACAATACCTCTATTTATTCAATAGCATTTTGAGAGGTCAAAATATGGATCCTTTTCTTTTACAAGATGTCCCAGATGGTCACCATATGTGAATCATCAAATTGGCTTATTAATTATTTTATGATAAAAGAATAAATTTAGATTACAAAAACTACAATCGTAAAAGTAAAGATATGTTTAGATGATGCTAAATGAAGGAAAATAGTATAAGTGAGAAAAAAATAGGATCCTAGTAAATCTTAGACGCAATTATCTTAGTTGATTTAATATTTTTTTTAATTATAAGAATTAATATCTAACTATTGAAACCAATGTCTATATTGGCCTTCTATCTCTATTTATTACTTATTAAAAATATATAAATTTTACTAAGTAGATAAAAGAAGCATGAAAAATAAACCTCATGTCTTTCTAGTTATTTATATAAAAAAATAGAATTTTTAGTAGATTTAAATTGATTTTATTATTATAAAAAATCACCAAGATAGAATAAAATAGTTTTGAATTAATATTATCACTTTATAAATATTATAAGAATTTTTAAATTTTATTCAGAATTTATTCAGAATTTATTTATAATTTATTTATAATTTTTAGAATAATTTTGAAGACTTTGATAAAAATAAGTTTTACCACCTTAGGAGCCATTATGAAGAAATGGAGCAAGATTTGAAAGCCAAATAAAGATCCTAGGCTAATTGGATGTTTTTGAACACCATGGTGAAGTTGAAATTGCAAAATAATGAGTTTTACTAGTAGAAAATAGGAGGACTAACAGCTAGCATACTCCTTGTAGGAAGGGAGGTACACAAGTCCCATATGGATTGTAGCACCTTGGATATAGGTAAGAGGATAAGACTAATGCCTCGTGGCCACTTTAGGACATCCTTATATATTACTTGTGAGCCTTGGTGAGGTTTGAAATCATGATCTCTTAAGCAAGTTATCCTTGAGGTAAAACTTTTCCACTTAATTTTTTTATTATTTATCTTTTATCTTTGGATTATCATAATTTATTTATAGTAACTTGGACTTATATTTTTTTTATACCATTGGAAAGATTAAAAAATTATTTATTTAAAAATATAATTTTTATTTTTTATTTTTATTTTTTATTAGGTAAAAATATAATAAATAGATTATGACATAATTTTGAATTATGTACTTGCTTGATATCCTTTACTTCCCTTGTTTTGTAGTTGTTATTCTTGTTGTACTTGCTATTTGCTTTTTTTACTTCACACCACCAATTACAAGCAATTCTTAAGTGAGGCCATCTTGTAACTTGGATTGAGAGATGAAAATTTATCCTCACACAAACATTGATGTTTCTTTTGCCACATATATGAAAGCTTTTGCACCTATCAATAAGGATTTGAATGTATTAGATATATGTATGTCTATTTGACTAATAGATTTTTGGATTAAACTATAAGAAAAATAAAGATTAAAAGAAATCCAATCTCTTTGATGATTATATTTTTTTAACTACAATAATCATAAAATAATTGGATTAGTAGAAAATCTAATCACATTAAATATTATTATGCTATTATATTCCATAGTTACTATATCTAAAGAAATAGTCTCATAAGTAATATCTTTAGAAGACAACAAAGAACCATCTATGACTTCTATGTATACGGATTTAGTTTTCTTGACTAGAGATATTTCTTATTTTTTAAAAAAATTTTTATTTATAAAACAAGCTGAGTCTCTTGAATCTAATTAGGCAAAGATTTTGTAATTCTTTGGTCATAAAAATACATCTATTATAAAATAAGGTGAAGGATTTGAAGAAAGAATAAAACCTTTATAAGGTGTTGCATATGATTTTCAAGTGCACGGTGTCGTGAAGAAAATACATCCATAAATAGAAACCTAACTTAACTATCTTTTCTTCAAAATTTTATTAAGTTCTTTCTTTCTTCTTACCAATCTAAATTTTTATATAGTTTAGGAAAAAATTCTCACTTTTTTTCTTTTTCTTTGATTAAAATTTTATATTATCTTTAATCTTAATTTTAACTTTGATTTAGCCTTGAAACTTTCTTTTATTTCTTTTATCTTTTTTTCAATCTTAGATTTTAGTAGATTCAGGGTTATATTATAGATATAAGGAGTTTTGACTTTGAGATTGAATTTAGGATTTACCAAGGATAAATAGTAGATTTGGATGTCAATAGTCGGCTACCATTAATAGTACTGACTTGGAAGATTAGATTTGGGGTTTTTATAACTTTAAACTATTAATTGTTGACTTGGACTTTGAAGACCTTGGCTACGACTTCTTTGACGAGCTCGGAGGAGAAGAAGAAGGGGTTTTTTGGCAAATGCAGAGAGGTATTCAGAGAGAGCTTCTTCTTGGCATGAGTTTAGGTGGTAGAAACGCAGGATTCGGAGCTTACATGAGAGAGATATGCTTATTTGAACTTAGACTACTAATATGACACCTACTGTCACTTTTCAGGATATATTAGAATTTTTAAGATACTAGCAAGAAATCAAAAAAATGTGTTAGAAACTAGACTTCAAGCTACACATTTTACATCCAAGAAGTGATAGAAATGAGTTTAGAATGAGTGAGATATGGCTAGTTAAACCCAACAAACTAAACTGAGGTTTTGAAGAAGTTAGATAAATAGAAGGATTTGCTTTAAGCTAGAACTTGAGTTTCAAGAAGAATTTGAAGCTCATTTTTTGTGTACATATTATTAATACTATAAAGAGTCTATGTCTAAAATCTCATATCAATTGAGACTTTGATTAGGGAATAATAGCAAATTTGTTCTCAGGTGTCTAGGGTTTTGACTTTTAAAAGTATCTGCCAAGGATTTGGTGATATCTAACGATCAGCAATGAATTCATAGCTCAAAATTTATATGATGAGGATCAAAGGTATGAGTTATGTTTTCCCAAATTTTGAGCTTATTTGAACAGCTGGATCTTAAATTATGAATTTTCAAGTTTCAGATTGAGATTTGACTTCTAAAAGTACCTGCCAAGGATTTGGTGTTATCTAACAATCAGCAATGAATTCACAGTTCAAAAATTATGTGACAATAGTCAAAGATATGAATTATGTTTTCCAAAATTTTGAGCTTATTTGAACAATTGGATCTAAAATTATGAATTTTCAAGTTTCGGGTTGAGATTTGGCTTCTAAAAGTATCTGCCAAGGACTTAGTGATATCTAATGATTAGCAATGAATTCACAGCTCAAAAATTATGTGACAATAGTCAAAGGTATGAATTATGTTTCTTCAAATTTTGAGCTTATTTGAACGGTTGGATCTTAAATTATGAATTTTCAAGTTTCAGGTTGAGATTTGACTTCTAAAAGTATCTGCCAAGGATTTGGTGTTATCTAACAATCAGCAATGATTTCACAACTCAAAAATTATGTGACAATAGTCAAAGGTATGAATTATGTTTCTTCAAATTTTGAGCTTATTTGAACGGCTGGATCTTAAATTATGAATTTTCAAGTTTCGGATTGAGATTTGACTTCTAAAAGTATCTGCCAAGGACTTGGTGATATCTAATGATCGGCAATGAATTCACGGCTCAAAATTTATGTGACAAAGATCAAAGGTATGAGATATGATTTCCCAAATTTTGAGCTTATTTCAACTGTTGGATCTTAAATTATGAATTTTCAAGTTTCTGGTTTGGTTTTACTTATATAATTACTTGCTAATATTTTGATGATATCTGGTGATCGATAATGAATTCATGGTTGAGAATTTTTGTAAAGATGAATAAAGAAGTGAACTCTATGCTTCCAAAATTTGAACTTATATAAACGGCTCGATTTCGATTTATAAATTTCCAAGCTTCTAGTTTGTTGATTTATTATACGCATGGTTTTGTGACTATAAAAGAAAAATTTAAAAAAGTTTGTGCATATTGGATCCAACTTGATTGTAAAGAGGGACCTTGCGTCTACCTGAAGCAGACTTTCGCCATGACAACAGTCTCTATTGTAGTTGGAGAAACTTATTTTTTGATACATTATCTTTTTTAATAACCATACTTCTCATTTTGTAATTGCATTATTTTTTTGAATAATGTTGAATAATATGCTTAGCTTCTCCACAATATAAGCATAAATCCTCTTAATGATGTCAAATCTTTTTTTATTCTATGAAAGGTTCAAAATGTACTATATCAATTTACATTGGATCTAACTTAGTTAAATAAATTTTTGAAAACTTAGAAGTTACTGTCATCAATTGACTCGCTTCTCTTTAACTAAATCTGTATTCTTAACATCTTTTAAATAATCAATTGTTGCATGTTACAATTTGAGAAATAAATTATTCCAAAGAATCCACTTTTGATATTGTTAATAATAAATCTTTGATATTATCCTTCAATCCATAATAAAATTGATTGATAAGGGCTTTGTGTCACGGACATATACATAGTTACTTATATGATCAGATAGAATTAGATAAAAGAAGGTAAAAGCAGGTTAATTCCATAATATCTTTAGAGAAACTTCCTAGAAACTTCATAGACGCTACTTTGACTTTATAAGTGTCCATAGTAGACTTTTGGATTAGAAACTTGGTCAATAAGTTAGCCACATGTCGCACATGTTGGTAGCTTGAAGACCAAGCTAAATACGTGGCGAACATATAGGAAACTTGCCCTGCAAGTTCGACACGTGTCTTGCAACTTGGACACGTGTCTTGTAAATTGGACACGTGTTGGAGGTCCTATAGAACGTCGCCACTTAGCTCTTAGGTAGATAGTATAAATAGAGACAAGAGTGAAGCCTTCTTCACTCTTGTCAACTCCTTTCTTGTTTCCAGTCTAGTTCAAGGGTCTCTAGTTTTTCTTGTCTTTTTGGCATTAGCCATTCCAATTTCTTTTTAATATATATACTTCTTTATATTTATTTCTTTGAGAGAGGTCTCACTTGTTTATTTGACTTCATCCAATTATTGTCCTTGACAGATTGACAAGAGTACACTTACAATATCAGAGCTTTGTCTTTTCTTGAGTAAGAGTGGATTACCCTTTCTCTTGACAAGACATAAGCGTGTTAGAAGTTGCGGATTATCCACTTCTAAACTGATATTGTTCTTAGCATTTTCTTTGTTATCAAGTCTTTCTTTTTCTTTTGCCTTGAGCAATATCACATAGTTCTTTTCTTCTTAGTGTTATTATGGCAGAGCTTATCGAAATGAAGACTGCAATGGCACAAATGCAAGAACAATTAAGGGAGTTAATGCTTGCAATGCATCAACTCAATCTACCACCACAAGGAAGAACAAGAATAGCAGAAAGTGGAGATGTAGAGATGATTGGAGCTGCTTCAACACCTGCATCAAATCACATTCCTTCTCCAATTGTAGAACACCCTGTAAGCGCCAGAGAACCAAGAATTGCCTTACCCGAGAAATTTGATGGTACGAGATCAAAGTTTCGAGGGTTCATCAATCAAGTACAATTGGCAATCGAACTTCAACCGCAAAGCTATCCAACTCCAAGATCACAAGTCAGGTTTATTGGAACTCTACTTTCTGGTTCTGCATTATCATGGTTTTCGTCCTTTCTTGAACAACGAAATCCCATACTGGACAATTTGGAAGCTTTTTTGGTAGAGTTTCGATCTATGTATGGTAAACACGATGCAGCTCGTGTTGCAACAAATAAGATCCGAATTTTACGACAAGGAAACCGCTCTGTAATAGTGTATGCTTCACAATTTTGACAACTTGCAATCGATATCAAGTGGGATGATGCTGCACTCATCAGTCAATTTCTTTATGGATTGCAATATGAAGTAAAGAAATTGATGCTCAATTTACCTGATCCTCAAACATTGAGTCAAGCAATCGATTTTGCTGTAAAGTGTGACAATCGACTTTTTGAGTTTCAATCCGAGAATCGTACAAGGGAAACTCAACGTTATTACTCAATGGCAACATCTTCACCAAATGTACATTCGGAAGTAGAAGACATACAAATTGACGCAGTACATTTCAAACCTCTTACTGAGCAAGAAAAGATTCGTCGTCGCCAGGGAGGATTATGCTTATATTGTGGAGAACCTAAGCACACTGCTCAACATTGCCTAAAGAAACGACGCAACTATAAAATGAGGGGTACGGCGGTCAAAAGAGACAACATGTCGAAAAACTAATTTGTCCAGCTACAATAGGGACCGTGCAGCTGGAATCTTGTACAATTCCTAAAGAAGGTCCTATCCTCTCTTCAAAACCCTCTCCTTGTTTTATAATAGAACTATATTTAGGACCTAAAAACCACAAAGCCTCTGCTTTATTAGATTCAGGAGCCTCAGCATGTTTTTTAGATGAACAATTTGTTAGAAGTCGTAAAATACCTCTAGTACAAAAAACTAAACTGTACATGTAGAAGTCATAGATGGTCGTCCATTGTCTTCTGGAGATGTCACTCATGAGACCCACCCTATAAAAGTAACAATAGACGGTCATAATAGTTACGTAACCTTTAACATAATTAAATCTCCGTCTAATCCAGTTATTTTAGGTCTATCATGGTTAGAAAAATATAATCCTAAGATAGATTGGAATTCTCGTAGACTTCATTTTTCTCAAAACATTATTAACACTTCCGTCGACCAAGTAAAAAGCTATAAGTCTAGTATAGTAAAACCCGTACTTATAGGTGCAAAAGCTTTTATGCATGAAGCAAAAGGAGGATCAACTTTTGCTATTTATGCCACACCCGTCTCTGATAGTAAAAGCACTTCAAGTGGCTTTCCAAGCCAATACCAAGATTATCAAGATGTTTTTGAGAAGAAAAATGCCGATATCCTTCCGGAGCATCGTTCATATGATTGTTCAATTGATCTCAAGGAGGGATCTCAACCTCCATTTGGACCAATCTACAGTCTATCACAAAATGAGTTGGCAGAACTCAAAGAGTATATTGAAGAAAATCTGGCCAAGAACTTCATACGCCATTCCAAATCCCCAGCAGGAGCTCCAATTCTATTTGTGAAGAAAAAAGATGGATCGTTACGAATGTGTGTGGATTATCGAGGGCTTAACAAGATCACTATCAAGAACAAGTATCCACTACCTTTAATCTCCAGACTTCTTGATCAACTGAATCAAGCTAAGATCTATACAAAAATAGATCTACAAGGAGCATACAACTTGGTTCGCATTAAAGAAGGAGATGAATGGAAAACTGCATTTCGAACAAGGTATAGACATTTTGAATATAATGTTATGCCTTTTGGACTCACAAATGCACCAGCTGCTTTCCAACATCTCATGAATGATGTTTTTCATGAATTCTTAGATGATTTTGTTGTCTGCTACCTAAACGACATTTTAATCTACTCTAAGAACGTAGAAGAGCACGAAACACATGTTCGTCATGTCTTACAAAAACTCAGAGAAACAGGATTGTATGCCAAGATGGAAAAGTGTGTATTTCATACTATTCAAGTTGACTTCTTAGGATATATCATCTCGAATGATGGCCTCATGATGGATCCTAAGAAAGTCCAAATAATCATGGATTGGAAGATTTCAAAAACAGTAAGGGATGTACAATGTTTTTAGGATTTGCCAATTACTATCGAATCTTCATCAAGAACTTCTCTCAAGTTGCGACTACTTACAGGAACGACATGGGGACAACAAATTAGATAAAAAATTTGAAGTATCATTTGAAAACTTTGAGAGATAGCTTTCTTGTACCAATCTTGTATAGAGTGTTGATTTTTCCAAGGCATTCTTTATGGAAACAGACGCATCTGACTTTGCTTTGGGCGCAGTATTGTCACAAATGGGAACAGATGATAAACTCCATATAGTAGCTTTCTATTCCAGGAAATTTTCGGCAGCAGAGATCAATTACGAAATCCACGATAAAGAACTTCTCGCAATTGTGGATTCTTTTCAAGAATGGCGTCATTATCTAGAAGGCGCTTCTAGTCCAGTCTTCGTGTATACGGATCACAAGAACCTTGAGTATTTCATGTCAGCACGTGTGTTGAATCGTCGTCAGGCTCATTGGAGCATGTCTCTATCAAGATTTGAGTTCATTATTACATATCGGCCAGGAAAACAACAAGGTCTGTCCGATGCACTTTCTAGACGTTCTTATCTTGCACCAAAAGAAGGAGATGCAGCTTTTGATCAACAAAGAACGACTCTCTTGAAGCCAGAGCAATTTTATCTTCGAGCAACAAAATCAACATTAACTGTTGATTCAACTTTTCTCAAGCAAGTCCAGTTAAGTATGTCCTCAGATCCCCTTATTCATGAAATTAAGAATAATTCTTCTAAGTCTCATGATATTTTGAAGTTTGAGTTCAAGAAAAATCTACTCTATTTCAAAGGGCGCTTATATGTTCGAGAAGGTGAAGCACGATTACGTTGTCACATTGTAAATTAAAACACAGTGTGAAAGATATAAAAGAATGTGTTAAAATAAAAAGATTAAGTTTAGAAGAAGAGAGGATGAAAAAGAAAAAGGGTTGTAGTTATAACCACATTATCTTGAAGGTTATAATATTTATCACAAGCTCAGGGATGATAGGAAGGCCAAACTACTAATTTCCTGGTGAAATTCCCACTAGTAGTACCAAGTCATGAAGCCAAGGAATTCTACAGTGAAGTCAAGTGGATTCGAACCCACGTCAACTCCAAAGTAGCTAAGAACTTAATCACACAAGCTTCTTTAACTTGGCAGTGAAGGATGTAGTTCTTTATCTTTTATCTCTAATCTAATCTTAATTATTTTTTCTACTTATTAGATTTTTTTTCTATTTTATCTTAGATCTGCTTTACCTTTATTCTCTTCTATTTTAGATCTAAACTTAAATGTTGTGGACTGAAATTAGAAGAGAAGTGGATAGAAAAAAATGGTAGTAAGAAGATAGAATAGAAATTTACCTCAAAAAGTGAGATTCCTTCAAATTAATCCAAAAGAAAGGATTGAAGAGGTGGAAAGACATGGCTGAGGTGTCTCTTTGACCAAGGGAAGAAGGAAGACCAGGCCGGGAGGACAAGAAGGGGGTCGTGAAGAAGAAGAGAGGTTCTTTTTTTTGAAGAGATAGGATTTCCTTTTGATAGGCAGTAGACGTTTTGTGTGTAGAAGAAGCTTAGAGAGGATTTTAAGTGAAATTTTTTGTGGGTTTGTAGTAGACAAGATAAGGAACATATAGAAATAATTTTCATGTCTTTTGGTTAAGTATCAAGGGAGATATGAGTCGTCAAAGTTATAGGTGTTTAAGACTTGGGCAGTGAGGTTTACTAAATTTCGGGCCTCGGCTCTTGAGAACCATTTGGACTTTAGAGGCAAAATTTGTTGGGTTTGTGTTTCTTATAGAGTTTGCTACTTTGAATCAAAATCTTAAGTCAATATGATCTTTGAGCAAAGAGTTATGAGTGAAATTGTAACCGGATGTAGGTGAAAAGAGAAATAGAGTGAAAGCAGAATTGGGGTTTGTATGGGCAAAGTGTGTGTGTGGGTTTTTTTTTATATGAATAGAGTTAGGGGATGAATTTGAGTGTGAAAATTGATAGACGTGATCTAAGCAAGTTAAGAAAGAGATGAGAGTAAGTTTGATACTCATTTATCTTATGAAAAAAATGTTACGCTCTTTCAAAGTGATAGGGATCTATCTCTAAGTCACTAAAGTTTGGGGGAGCATATCTTTGTGATCAAAGTAGCATTTTGAGTAAAATTTATTGGGGTTTGTAGATATATGAGTCTATTAAGTTGTGTAAAAAATTGATTGCTATTGGAGTTATATTTTAAGAATTATGAGGAAATTTGAAGTCAGATCTAGAGTTGGTAGAAGACAGAATTAAAGGAGAAGGGTAGAGTCTATAACTCTATTTCCAAGAGGAGTTTTGGAGCAAAAATTGGAGGATTTTTACAACATAAAGCAAGCAACAAGCCTACTAAATTTCAATACTTGGGGTTTTGATAATGAGGAGCAATGAAGGTGTGAAGCAAAGGGGGTCCAGAATCAAAGGCAGCATGGAGGGGTTTCTTTGACAACATGGTTCTCTCTAACCACATGAGCTATAATCAAAAAGATTATGGGGTTTGCTTCCTTACTTTCTTAAGTACTTTGTGTTCAAATTTTGCTTCAATTGATGTGATATCCTAGGATTTATGGGCAAATTTGAAGGCGGGATTTTAAAGGCAGAATATGGCAAGATTAATAAAGTATGTTTTTATGTAAATTCTTCAGTTTTATAAACTTTATGAATCTCATCTTGCACTTAAGAAACGAGAGGCACAAAAGACCCAGTGTTTCTTAGGGCAAAGACTCTCACCATGACAATGTGTTCTTCAAGCTTGTCATGACTTCCCGGCGGTAGGACATTTTGAGTACAATAAGACTCTAGAGTTGATATCTAGAGATTTTTGGTGGCCTCAAATGTGGAAGGGAGTCAAAGATTTTGTAAGAACATGTGATGTTTGTTCAAGATCAAAAACTCCTCGCCACCGACCCTACGGACTTCTTCAGCCATTACCCATTCCAGAACAACCATGGTCTTCTGTGTCTATGGATTTTATCACGGATCTTCCAAATTCAAGTTCTTATGACTCTATATTCGTGATAGTAGATCGTTTTACTAAGATGGCACATTTTATATCATGTAAAAAATCTATCACACACAAAGAAACAGCTAAACTTTTCCTTGACAATATCTACCGCTATCATGGATTACCTAAGGATATTATATCGGATAGGGGAACTCAGTTTGTATCGAGATTTTGGAGAATGCTTTTCAAGATTCTAAAGGTGGATATAAAGCTATCTTCAGCTTTCCATCCTCAAACTGATGGACAAACGGAGCGCGTAAATCAAGTCTTGGAACAGTATTTGAGATGATTGGACAACTCTTTTACCATTGGCAGAGTTTGCTTATAATAATACGGTACATTCTTCTACACAACAAACACCTTTCTTTGCCAATTATGGTTATCATCCACGACTTGATATTTTTTACTATTCGAAAGTTGACAATCCTACGGTGGAAGACTTGGTAAATCATTTGTCAGAACTACATACAACAATGAAGGCACAATTAAAGGAAGCTCAAGAACGACAAAAGATAAACGCTCATGCGTACCGAAAGGAACAACCACAATTCAACGTAGGCAACAAGGTATGGCTACTTCGTCACAATATCAAGACTACGAGACCTTGTGACAAGTTGGACTATCGTAAGCTTGGACCTTTTCGTATTTCTGAACAAATTAATCTAGTTGCATATCGATTACGCCTACCAGAGTCTATGAAGATCCACCCTGTATTCCACGTGTCTCTTCTTGAACCATATAAGACAGTGAACATACCAAGAAGAAGACAAGTGCCACCTCCTCCTATAGAAGTGAACAATAATGACGAATTTGAAGTGGAAGAAGTCTTAGATTCAAGGCGGCGCCGAAATAGGTTGGAATATCTTGTTCACTGGCACGGATATGATATTAGTGAGCGCACATGGGAACCAGCAAAAAATTTGGCAAATACAACGAGGAGACCTTTCATCAATAACATCCATCGAAACCAAGATGAAGACTTTCCCTATAAAAGAAACAAGATGTAGGCAAGATAACATTCAACTTTCTATCCTTGTTTGTAGCTTCTTTGTATTTTGTGACGCTAAGGAGATGGAGAATCAACAGCCAGCGGATTTGACTCAAGAGCCTTCATTTGTTGACCTACTGGACGAGACATTGCGACTGTCACAACCCTCAAGACGACGCAACTGAGATGAAGATCTTCAAGAACGACATATTCTTCCTCGAATAGATGGCGAGATACAACGTGTTTGATATCACGACCTTGGAAGAGATTCTCGATGTTTGGTGATTTTATTGGAGATAGGAATAACTCCTGACGGTGTTCCAGATGTGACATTTGAAGGAAGTTATGAAGGTCACAACAATGATCAAATAACAGGGTGGTGTTCTCGCCCTAGAATGGGACACTATCGATGGCTGAGAGGACCCATCAATTACCTTCGAAGAGAACAAAGATCAGAATATGTGGCAAATACTATTCATTGCATCTTAGACTTTCTACACATGTAATCACCGCTCCTCGTGGAACTCGTCCTTTAAAGGGGGGGTAATGTCACGGACATATACATAGTTACTTATATGATCAGATAGAACTAGATAAAAGAAGATAAAAGCAGATTAATTCCATAATATCTTTAGAAAAACTTCCTAGAAACTTCATAGATGTTGCTTTGACTTTATAAGTGTCCATAGTAGACTTTTGGATTAGAAACTTGGTTAATAAGTTAGCCACATGTCGCACATGTTGGTAGCTTGAAGATCAAGCTAAATATGTGGCGAACATATAGGAAACTTGCCCTGCAAGTTTGACACGTGTCTTGCAACTTGGACACGTGTCTTGTAAATTGGATACGTGTTGGAGGTCCTATAGAACGTCGCTACTTAGCTCTTAGGTAGATAGTATAAATAGAGACAAGAGTGAAGCCTTCTTCACTCTTGTCAACTTCTTTCTTGTTTCCAGTCTAGTTCAAGGGTCTCTAATTTTCTTGTCTTTTGGCATTAGCCATTCCAGTTTCTTTTTAATATATATACTTCTTTATATTTATTTCTTTGAGAGAGGTCTCACTTGTTTATTTGACTTCATCCAGTTATTATCTTTGACACTTTGTTGTTTCACTCCACATTGCAAGCAAGGTTTTAGAATCCTACAGCATATGTTGTAGCTAGCCGTGATCCTTGTCATAAAGATAAAAGCTTGGTCTCTACTATCTTCTTTTGATCACTTTCTCCATATGTGGCTGTAAATACTTCAAGGAATGAATTCAAATCATAAAATAGTCATGAATTTTTTTCCATTAAAGGTTCAAACTGAAAAAGAACACTTCTAAATAGAAGTGTGCCTATGAATCCAACTTGAGCAAATCCATTAGGATATTGGAAAGGATGCAATCTTAGATATAACTTAACTTATTGCTAAAATTTGCAAAATTTTGATTTTGTTCCATTAAACTTTTCATGCATACTAATCTTTGCATCCTTTATGCTTATAGAAGTAAGGCTTCTTAGATTTGCTTATGAGGCCAATTTACTTGCTTCCTTCAATTGTATAACTTCTAGGCATAGGCTCTAGACTTCTTCAATAAATGTAGGAATATTACTTCTATTATTGATATTAGTGATTCATGAAATTTCCATCCTAAGAGTGTTGACAAGCTCTTGAAGATCTAAAATAATTACAAATCTATTCTTACGTCAATTAAATATAGCATCTATGATCTTTCCTTCCATTTTAGACAATTCAATAATTCCACAATTCAAATTAGAGGAAGATAATTTGCAACCTCTAGTATTAAATAAAAATCTCTACAAAGAGGGATGATTGTCAAAGATACAAGAATACAGAGTAAGAGACTTGAACTAGATAAGGTTTCAAGAATAAACCAATAAGAATTTAAATTAAACAAATGAGTATACAAACAACACCAAGAAAGGTGAGCTAGAGCTCTAAGAGATATGTTGTCAAGATTGAAGAACTCTTTAACCTTGATCCCTATATATACTCTTATCTAAGATGCTTCCTGAGCGGCTTCTATCAAATTAAGAAGCTTTTCAAGCAACTTTTACCAACTAGGAAGCTCCTTGAGTTCCTTGCAATAACTAAAAAACTTCTCACCAACTTTCACCAACTAGAAAGCTTTTCAACTGACTTTCACTAACTCAAAAAGATTCTAGAATGTTCTAAAAGGTTTTGTGAATCTCCGAAATATATATCCTTAACATCACCTCCTTCTATAGCAATGAGTCCCAAAAGAAGCTCAAACTTACTACATACATAAGAAATTAAAAATATGTTGCATCAGTAAAGCTATGTACTCTATTCTTTGTTTTTAAGCAATGGGTTCTACTAGTCCTTGAAGAAATCACCTATGGCCTTGAGCTAGTACCTTTGTTGTTGAAATTTTCCATTCAAAGATTTGATCTTCATTGTGACCTTCAAAACATCCTCCAAACAAGATCTCAAGACTAAAAAGATTCACCATTCCAAGCTCAAGCAATATCACTAAAGCTCGAGCATTGGAATCAAGACTTGCATGATTGGATCTTATTTTTAATGGCTCCAACCAAAGTTGTATTTGGTGCTAAAATATATTGTCTTCACTTTGTTCAATTGAAGGCTATAAAAATTATACTGATTTATTCAAAACTTGTGTGGAAAATGAATATAAGTAAATAATTAAAATACCACAATTGTTTTAAGAAAATAAAACTTTACTTTTCTTTTATTTTTTTTCTTTTATTTTTTATTAATTTTTTTCTATTCTATCTTGTAGTAATATTTTTATTTATCAAAAAAATTTATATTAGAAAAAAGAATAATTTTTTTTTGCTCTAAAAATCATCTATTCAATCATATTATATTTGTTGATATTTTTTATAATATTACTAAATAAGAGATTTAAATAAAAATTATAAAATATTTAAGTAAATTATATTATTATCATTATTTCAATTATATCTGCTAAATACTAATAAATGTTGTGATTTTTCCAATTTAAAAAATATGTCAATTAAATTTTCACTATGCTTATAATTATTAGATTAACAATAAGCTTTAAATAATATCCAACAGTCACTTGGACCTCAATATTACTTAAAAAGATTTTGAGACTACTCTACTATTCTAACTATTATTAAATGTGCTAAAAGTCTGTTATTTTGTTTATATTAAATTAATATATGATAGACTTTGTAGAATGATGCAAGAATTATAATAATCATCTTTTTGTAAAATATGAATTTTAATTGTAATGACCTAATTTTATCATTATCTATTTTAGTTAGGCGGTAGATTTTCAAAATCTCAATCTTTTTGCAAATGGTGTAGACATCACTTGTTTCATTAAAAAAATTTATTGTTCTTAGAACTCTTGTACCGGTGTATGATTCCTAGGCGTAATTATGTTGTGAAGGTGTCGGCAACTACAAAAACGAAACGAAACTTAGTCTAAAACGAACAAGTTTTGCAGAATCTCGGGTAGGCTTCTCACTACCATGAAAAAGATGGTAGCTGCCCTGGTGCTGGTCTTGTCACGACTAGCAGTGACTGGTCTTTATGCGGTGTGGGGTATATCAAAAGTTACTGACCTTTTCTTGTTGGATCTTATTCCATTGTACAATAAGTTTTCATGTTGTCTTCAGCTTTTCTGTGCAACACATGGCTTACACGAAAAATAATAGAAACATGGGAATTCATGAGCAGAATAAGCATCCCTTAAATGCAGCCACCTCCATGACATTTCATAATGAAGAAGATGATCCACAAATTTTCCGTCACACACAGTTTTATAACTTGAAGAACTCCTATGGAGGCTATGTTAGCAAGAGAGTCAATCCAAGGCACCCATTGCGTCGTTGTGTATTTATCTATACATGGGGTTCTGTTTTGCCAGTTCACCCCTCTACGCTACTCTCCATTCGCTATGTTACGCCGTTCAGATGGGATTGACCTGTGTGTATCGTCTATGAATAAATATTACATCTTAGAAATATCATGATCTACTTCTTAAGGTCCTTTATAAGGGCCTTGGTTATTTCCACTGATAGAAGAGCGTTCTGCATGGCGAAGTCTTCATACTCTTTTGAGAAGACCACGTCCTCATAGCTCTCTAGAATCACATTTAGGGCTGTCTCCTTTAAGGAGGTAGCATGAGTGAGAGTTGCCAACTCCAGAACCTCCAGAACATTAAATGAAGACACTGTAAGACAGATGAAAGCTTCACAAACCTTGCTCAGCACTGGTATGTCGTACTTATCAGCTGCTATCAAGAGCGCACGACCATGCTTCGCCATGGCGTCATGGGGAATTTCAGCACAGTACAGGAACTCAAGAAGGTACCGCAGTTCATCATGAGTCAACTCCTGTATGTGAACAGCTCCCTTGTGTGGTTCCTTCAATTCATCTGATTCAAACATTGCTCTGAATACAGATGACTTTGTTGCCTTCGGTCAGCATCCAACGAACCACTCGTGAGTGACGGAAATGATAATTTTTTCAAGGCAAGAATGTTATGTGGTGGAATTGCACCATAGTTCCACCCAGAATAATTTCTTTAGTTTTTGCAGCACTAACTATGACGATTCTGCTCAATATTTAATCAACGCTTGAAAATTAAGAAGAGGGTGTAACGAATCCTGATTGAAACATTTGTAGTAAAGTTCAGGAATGCAGGAGCATTGAACATCCTACATAGGAATCTAAGAAACGAGGAAAAGGTGAAAGAAGAAAGAACTAACCATGACAACGCGGTGGGCATGGATGGAAACACCATCTTTCGTAATCAATTCGACATCAGTATGCATCCCCTTTTGGAAAGCCTCTACAAGTGACTCAAGAAACTCAAGCTTCTCACTTACATTTTCTTCCATCTGCTCCAGCTGCTTAATCTGGTTATATGCATACTGCAGCCCGTGCGAAGGTACTTGCCTCGCTTTGTCCCCATCTTCGGCATCATCGCGCGACTGTTCCTCCAGCTTCTGACAGAGATCAATAATTGACTTCGCACCTTCATAGCATGCCAAGCACAAACTGTTGCGTGGGGGCCGATAGGAGTTCCCTAACGAGGAACACAAGCAGCAATCCATTGCATACCTCTATTTCTACAATTTTCTATTTTCTATCTTTATATCCCCCCCTCCACGGTGTGCTGCAGCAGCTGTTCTGAAATGTGCAATTCTAGAACTCTTGAACTTCTTCAGAAGCTTAACAAATGAATGCGATCATGGATAAAGATATGTAACCATAGGCTACACGGACTGTCTCTTCGGCTGTATTTCACATTATTACGAATCAAGATAATTGTCAGTCCGTCCTTGGATTAAGTCAAGGATTCTTGAATGACAACCATACCGACCGAATCCACGGAAAGTTTTGTCCAATCCTGCAAAGACTCTCCATCGATTCAGTAAATATCCAGTCATGCTTGCAAGTCAAGCACAGGAAATCTTCCAAACGGGCGATCTCTTCAACACATCGTCAAATGACTTAATTCGAGTGGTTATAAATTACGCACGGGCTAGTCAGTACTGTAGACACAGACATATTTGAAAAAATCGCATTTCTAAGTGAACAAAACAATCCAAAACCTCAATTAAGCACTATCCTTGCGTGCAGCTGCTAACAAAAATATCCAACTCGTAACACTACTGCAGAAAAACAATAATTCGAAAACTGAACAGCGATCCCTAAAAACTCACCAATACATGCTTTCCATCGTCCAACGTGCAGCACATCTTCACCATCGTCTCCACCTCTAAGTCGGTCTCTACACCACGAATCCTGCCTTTATTTCTTACCCTCCCCCTCTTCCTGAACACTCCGTTCCCGTGAAGGAAACCATACCTACAACTCAGACGAAAAATTAACATCAGAGCCACATAATTTCAGCTGCCAGGAAACTCAATTCGCGGTTGCAATCGCTCCCGTGCCAGCATCCGGAGCAACACCGACGCGCCCTCCACTCCGCCACTCCAAACTGCCTACCGTCTTCGATCCTGTGCCATATTAACCACTGGAACATCCGATAGATGCCTCGCAATCAATCCTCCATCCTCACAAGCTCGGTCCCGCAATAATGCATCGCCACAAGCGTGGACAGCGCCATGATTGCGCCGGCGTCGCCTCAGCCCCCAGCGCCATGCTGCAGGGTCCGCTGATGTTCCTCATTCCACCGCACACATCAAGATCCTCTCAATTCTCATATTCGCGGCATTCAGGGTATATACATTTGCAACCGGTCTTGTGTTCGAATCCCGGAAATCCACAAACCTGGATCCCGTTTGCACGATTCGTGTTCGACAAGTTTGATCGGTGCGTTTCACGGAGTTATATCTACGAAACATGAATATATTGAATATTCGTCGGAGAAAGATTTCACGTAGGGGAATCGGAAGTGGGTAATGGACCACGACTCACTATGGCGGTCGTCGTTTGCGGCAGAGCGGGGCAGGACCTGCGCTGTGTTGCGCTGGGATTGCTTACTGATGCTTGAGCGCATTGTGTTGATCTCCTGCTTGCTGGAAGGAGGATCTCCAGAGCTTTGTGGAGGTGTGTTTTTTTCGTTCTACTGCCGTGCTGGTTGATGAGGATTTTGAAGTTTACACGAGTTGTAGAGAGGTTCTTGGTTATTGCGATGTGGTTGGTTTGTAGTTTTCAGGTGGTGTGCTAGAATGTGCAATTGTATACTCGGCAGGCTGCGTGGAGGTTGTCTCAGGACGAGTGGGAGTTGTAAGAGGTCGAATTAGACGATATTTTAGAAGGTACTTTAGTGCTGTTGATCTGGGTTAGGGGTCTCGTCGCTTCTTGTACGTAGTTTGTTTCAATGCTGTAGAATGTTGAGGAATCACATTTTTGGTTGTGGAGTGGGTCTACTACCTTTGATAGCTCAGTATTTATGCTTAGTGTTTTTTTCTGCAAGAAATTGGAGCATAGAAGTGTAATATGATTGCTTTGGCGATTCAATGACCGTGAAACCATGAACCCTAGAATTTGGTATTTATTCTTGGGTCGTCAGCTGCTTGCGTAACAGAGCAGACCTAGTGTTTGAAATCTGCTATGCTCAGCATGTACATACAGTGTTGTTGTCAATGTTCGCAACTACTCTGTTTTTGATTTTGTGAGTGACAGTGGAGCATTGCACAATGATTTGACAGTGAGTTATCGGATTTGCAGTGGAAATTTGTATTGGTGGGATTGGCATCTGATGTATTTCGCAGCTGTTACTGTCGAGATGCCATTTCCTGAAACGAAAGTCACCAATCAGGAAGATGAATCTTATGCGTTGTATTCTTTCTGCTTGGAGTCTTCCGGTTGTGTAGGAGGGCAAACCGTTCCTCTTTGTAGCTTACACAGATCATGTGTCTGAATCTGCTAAGTTGAAGCATCTCTTGGTACAACATTGCATCAAGCTTCCGCTACACAACATGACGTTGTCGCCATTGGCGAAGTGATTTGACGCTTTGGACGATGGTCTTGACAAAGATCACGCAGCGGAAGAGAAAACAGCCAGAGTGGCTCATCAATGACGTTCATCCTGTACTTGACCTCACCGAAGATGGTGACGATTCTGAATCCGTGTCCATGTCGGTTTCCGAGTCTGCCTGTATTGAAAATGGTAAAGATAGTCCTCCGACGGTGGACTTGCCCTCTTCTGATCAAGAAGTTCTGTCGGACAATCAGGTAGAAGATGATTTGCCGTTCTCTAATTCGGCAAAAGATTCTCCTATTGTCAAGAATACATGTAAGTCACGAAATTTTCAATTGACCTCGTTGAAGATCCATTCTTTATTTCCATTTTTTGTGCGAAATTTGGATTGATATCAATATGTTGTGTATCCACAGGTATGGAGGTTGAGAGCCCTATAGAAACTGAGCCTGAGAATCACATGGAGGTGAGCTATCGTTGTAATCTTGTGAGCGATACTTTCACATCACTTCAATACCTTGCGGAAGTGATTTTCGGAGTTAACTTATTGAACGTTTTGAATCTTGTGCAATTTCGTGCAATCATCTTCTGCAATATATCTTAGTATGATCAAAGTTCTAAGTAGACAACTTAAGGTCATGGTGTCCAGTGATGTTAATTTGAAAGCTTTCGGTAGTTTACTTTACTTTAGTAATAGCTAGATTAATGTGGCTTACATCTAACGAATTCCCCCTAGGGTCCGTCAGATTATGTTTATATATCAAGCTTACTCGATGTCTTTTGTTCAAGACCTTCGATTGCGATTACTCCAACAGGTTTAATATGGTCTGAATTTTTTGATTTGTTCGACAATATTACTCGCAGGGGAATGTTTCTGAAGTTGTGCTCTCTATCGAGAGAATCGAACCATCCACTAAGATCAATCCTTTAGATACCAAATTTTCAGCCCATTCCATTTTGGTTCGAGGAGGTGACAACAAGGAAAGCATTATTTATGATTGGCCTCTTGAAAAAATTGCTCGAATTGGTTATTGTTACCATTCTGACTGGGAAGAGGTGAGTACGAGCCTTGACTGGCCAAATATGAGCATGTTTTTTTAATGTTGCAAGAAGTGCCTTCATCGCAGTATCAATGATGTCGTAAAGGACCACCCATTCGGCATCATTTCCAAGCTTCCGTACCCACTATAACGACTAAGTTTTCTTATTTGTTGATAGGATTGAAACCGTTTGCAGAATGTTAACTTGGACACTTCAGTCCTTGGTCACGTGGTTTACTTTGTCTTAACATCATGATTCGGCAATTCCAACTGTTTCCTTTTTAGTTATGGCTAATATTAGAATATGCTTATTCACTGTGTGGAGTGCAGGATTCAAAAGCATATATCGTTGTAACGACATCTGTTCCTTTAGTTCCTTTGTCAGGACCCAGCAAAGCAATTGGTGAGCATTTACGTAGGCTCTTGGCGATAAAGTCGTAAATAATTTGAGTTGTTTCTGGTTGCCGTTTGTAGTGCTGTGCTTTTCTTCTGAATGGGTGTTCTATTTCTCTAGTGTCTGATGTCTTTTACAGTGCATTGTGATAGAAAATGAATGCGTAACCGACATATCTTTTACTGATCTAGTCTTATCTTTTTTTTATTTTGTTATAGGTTTCTTTTCTTTTCTTCTTTGCTTTTAAAGTTGTGAAAGTGAATTATGGAGAAGCACCTTTGTGACACCTGAAAACATCGGGACAAGTTCTTAGTCAAATGTGTTTGAGTTCTGTCATTGTGCAGACAAATGCTTGTTGGAGCTCTCTAAATTCAGGGAAAGTTTTCTCGATATATTAAAATTATCACCTATTTTTGGGGGTATCATCGAGGAACTCAAATTGTATGTTGTCGTCATCTACCATACTCTTCTTTTTGCAACGCTTGTTTATTACTTGTAGTAGCTTCAAACTCGTAGGTTTGACAATCGGCGGACAGTATTTCATGTATTCTAAGACTGGCCACCATTCATTGACAAGTCACGCAGCCTTAGCCTAACGTCAGCTCACTAAGTTCAGAGTTGTCTTGTTAGAGTTGCTCTCTTTTCTGGTAGCTATGACATTTGATTTTTGAATTTACTGTCGGTGATGAGGTCGGTTGCAGCAGCTTCTTATCCTGTGTGTGTTATTTTCCCCAAGGTTATTTGTTTACAGCTGAAACACTTTTTGCTGACTCATAATTCGATTCTTGGTTACGTAGGGAAGATGTGACGAAAACTTTGCGCTCAATTAAATCTCAGAACTCTCAGACATCTACCTCGTTGTTTACAACATGTTCAGAAGAGTAAGCTGCAGATCAGTAGATTACTTTTGTGTGGAGCACTCTTGTTACTTGACCTAGCAGCAAATTTGTTTTAGTCAATAGCACGAACTATTAGATATTCTTTGCATCAACCATTTATTTATGCAAACAATGGTGGTCGTTGGAGAAAAGGATGTGGAGTCTCCAGATTCCGATTATCCAAGCTTTTCCCTGTTTTGTATTGTTGAAGAATGATTTTGATTTATCGAATGGACCAGGTCCGATGAGTCAATTGATGCCTTCAAGGTTTTGGTTTATCCACAAGGTGACCCAGACGCGGTTACTATCACACGAAAGGACATCAAAATCCTCAAGCCGTTTGAGTTTCTTAATGACACAATCATAGATTTTTACATCAAGTGAGTGTTGTTTTACTATTGAAAACACTGTCCTGATTGTTCCTGTGTTGATGCAAAAACACTTTTTAGGAAGTATATGTAAATTGCTACTTGCACTTATCCATTGACGCGTTAATCATACTCTTGGAGTGCTCAAGTTGGGGCTCTTTCCTTTGTTTGTTTTTCGAATCGACGGGAGTGATTTTGTCATCCTTCACAGAGCTTGAAAAGTTCAGAAGAGTTAAAGCATGGCATTTCTTGGACAGGTATCTACAACAAACAACCATCGCACCAAAGAAGTTGGAAACTCTTCATTTTTTCAATAGTTTCTTCTTCAGCAAACTAGCGGAAGATGGCATAGGTGGTCCAGCTGCTTTTGAAAGAGTAAAGAAATGGACTAGGAAAGTGAATATATTTGAGAAAGACTTCATTTTTATACCTGTCAATCAGAGGTCTGACAGATTCTGAACTTCTGGAATTAATTATAGAGATTAATTTTCTCATTATTTGCCTGTATAACTTACGATATGAAAATGTTCTGTATGTGTGTTTAGAAGATGGGTTTGATACTCCATATTCCGGATGGCTGGTAGTTGGGTTACAGAAGCTCTTATTAGCCTCGTGATCAGGGAGGTTGAATTTGAAGAGTGCTATAGGTTTGTCGATATAGATTGAAACAGCCAGGTGTTCTTCTTAAACTTCAATCAGGAATGGAAGCTTTTGTTTGTAGTATGTTGGAGTAGTCTGAACTTTAGAAGCATCGATTGCCTTTTGGTGCTTTGAATAATTTGCTAATATCTTTTAGTTATCGCAGTTTACATTGGAGCTTGATCATCATCTGCCACCCTGGACAAATGTGGGATGTTCCAAGTAAGAATTCTTTGATTATCATTCGAGTTAAGCTTATAGCCACTTTTCCGGCAACTCACACCTTGTTGAGAACTTCTTTAGTTAGCTGACATTTTTTTCTTTCTCCTTTCTGCTTCTCTGTTGACGCATTAATAGGAAAACAGAGCTACATTGATTGAGAGCATGCAGAGTCTTATTCATGTGTCTGCAGCAGCAGATGGGTCATCTGTCGGGGATGCCTGCATTTTGCATCTTGACTCCATGGAGGGTTTCCATAGAGGTTTGGACCGTTACATTAAAAGGTGAGTACCTATTCTCTTCCCAAATAAAGCAGCGAGTGTTCAGTGAGTACCCTAATGTTGCGTTATCTATTTTTCTTTTTAAGTTGTTTTGTATCATGCATTGCTGTGTTTCTTTTAGATTTCGAGTACTGTTTTGAATTCGGTGATTCTAATTTGTGTTAAGTTTGGGTATAAATGTGACGAGTGGGGTGAAAGTGAATGTAAGTATTCAATTTATGTTAATTTTATAACAATAGTCTTTGTTGTGTATAACTCGGTCACAATTATATGTTGCAGATGTTTTGATTATGATTGTTTTAACCATACTGGTGGAACGGCGATAATAATTCTTTTTATCATCAGATTTTATTGCCAGACATCAAAGAGTTGTTTCTTAAAAGACTGAGTCTTAAGGATGGGATCCTGTAGCATGTGCTGGACAGACAAACTGAAGTTCTATTTGTTTGGTGATTGTAGCTATCTCTTTCAGGAATGGAAGGAACGAAATCCTAATGAGATAACTAATCCTTATGAAGTTTTCTATGCTGAAGAGTTCTTTTCAGAAATGCCTTACAGGTATTCCAAGGTATGACGATTGGGACGATGGTTGTTGTGTTCACACAGTAAACTTGTTTGTAATCAAAGTATTATGTCTTTGAAGCTAAAATGATGTCTCTTGTTTTGTAGGTCCCTCAACAAGACAACAACTGTGATTGTGGTCTCTTTCTGCTCCATTATGTGGAACTTTTTCTAAAAACAGCTCCTCCAGTATATCGTACGAAAAGACAGAAAGGTTTCCCAACGCAGTTCGTAAGTTTGTGCAACTCTGATTTGCTTTTAGGGCATATTGTCTCGTGTTCGTGTGTTTATTTTTGTTTTGGTTATATTTTTTCGTTTGTTGTACTTATTTATTCCGACCTTCACTTTGAGGTTTATTAGGCTTACCTGAAAGCTTGTATGTTGTACTGTGCTTTTCAAATGTTAACTTTGCTTAATTGTGCGTGATTTTGGTACTCGCTTCTTAATTTTCTGAGTAATGTAGTAGTGTGGTGTGGTATCTTAACAGCTTCAAAGGAACTGGTTCAAACCATCTGAAGCTTCAGCAAAGCGTCTTGTGATTAAGAAGTTGATTCTAGAACTTTCACAAGGGAGAAGCTTAGGAAGCCCCAGAGATAACTTGGAATTAAACGAGAATGCTCCAAATGGAGTGTTTTCAGCAGCTGAAGACCTAACAGTGGCATTATCAATGTCCTTGCGCGCTGATGAACAGTGTATGGCTCAGTCTATAGGTGTACCAGGTCCAGGTCACAGTGACCCATCACATCACATGAGGGAGGCACAGATTGATGACTGCGCTTACCCTCGGTTGGATGACGCCCAGCAGTGTGATGACCTCAGTGGAGCCGTGAGTTCTCGTAGGCAAGAAGAAAGTGTTGAGTTGCAACATATGGATGTTAGTCCCGAGAATCTAGAAGGTAACAATAGATGTGGAGGTCCGGAACAAAGTGGCAATGACGGGCCTCGAGTGAGCTGGAAGTCTGGTGCGGCTCAACCCAATTCACATGTTTTGATAGTGGATGATGACCTTGAGTCAGGTCCTGAGGCTGTTATTCTTCCAGATGATGAGACTCGGAATCACGAGAATTCCTCAGCTCCAAGATTATCTATGCAGGTAATGTGCTATTTCTTTTTGGTGTTCGTTTAAGAATCTTTATTTCTCCACCCTGTTTATTGGCCCTATTCGTACTTGTATTACAAGTCTATCTCTTGAGACACTGAGACTGAACCCTTGTTGTATTCCTTGGCGATTTTACTGGCTGCCAGCTGCATTTTTTTTCAATGAGCTTGACATGCCTGTAAAGTCTCCATTATAATTAGCTCTTTTGATGAATCTGATGACTCTTTTGTGTTTTTCTCCAGGTTAAACCTTTGCAGGTCCCTGTTCTGCTTGATAAACATGTTCTGCAGTACAATCGGCCTTCCATGACTGTAGACTTGAGAGTCCAAGATGATTCACAATCAAGTGATGATCCATCGTGTTCTTTGTTGAAGGAAGACGCTGTCAAGTTGCAGAAAAATGGTGCGCTGTTGGAATTCGATAGCGTATTATCTCCTGATGAAGGAAATGATTCTGGGACAGCTAATAATAACGATGAGATGCATGGGAGCAGTGTATTCGATGCGAAGCAAAGATGTGCTATTTCAAATCTGCAAGCTGAGGTTGCCTCACCCGTCAAAGGAACGTTGGAAGTGGGTTCTGCTTCAGGTCTATCTTCAGAGTTCGTGCATGCACTGCCGGATGATTACTTCAAGGAAGAGGGACTTAGTCTTGCTAGTGGACTATCGGTGACGTGCAGGAGCACGACGTCACCTTCAGGCAGGATTTTTGAATTAAATGGTCAGGGTGCACTTACTTGTGGACTTAAAAAGCATTCAAATCAGTCCAATGGATTCACTATGAATAATGGACAGGTTCAAGTTATCGAGGAATTGACCTCAGATGATTCTGCCGATGATTTCGAAGCCTGGGAGTCTGTACAGAGGTCAATTAAAGATGCGAAGCGGCCACCTTTAGAGGGAGGACGAAGGGTAACGAGGCACTCGAATGTCTCAATGATTGGCGTTGAGTGCGGAGAACCAATCAAGAAACAATGCTCTAGAGGCTCTCCTCACAAATATGGAAAGAGGAGGTGATCCGCAATTTTTTCATGTTTTGGGTGTTATTTTGATTTGTAAGGCAAAATTTTCCAAATTTTTGCTTCCCAGATGTTAGTAAATCCTGGACAATTTTGCCTAGAATTGTGTCAAACCTAGTGTAGAAGAGGCAGCAGTCCCAGAACTTAATTTGTGGTGTGTATCCAACTTAAGTCCTACCTTCGGCATGCCAGATTGCAGGCTTGGTCTTCTGGCTTGCAGGACATTTGATTTCAGTACTTTGACCAAGTCAAACAAAGGTCCTGTTTTAAACAAGGACTGTGTTTGGTTTTTTCTCAGGAAATCGTAGTACACATATCTGATGCTATCAGTCCACGCAGGCTACAAGATTCTGCCTGCAGAGCTTACACCTCAGCAAAGTTTTGATTTAGTAATTTGTACATCTGTAAAGCACATTCTGACATTAAATCTTTTTTTCTGAACTTTAATTTTCCGTGTGGCTCCAGAATTCCTGCAGCCCGTATTTTCTCCTTGCTAAGGGACCTATTGTGCATATTGCAATCAGTGGAGTCCGTTGTGAACTTACCACTTGGAATTCGCTTTTGAGCAAATTGCACAGCCAACCACAATGGCTAGTAAACTTCAAATCAGTCATTACAGTGCTGTGGTTGACATCACAATTTTCCAAACTGGATTTGGCAATTGTTCTGCAAGGTTGAACTGTAGCATATTATTGCAATGAAGTGACAATCTCCCAGACCCTTAGGCAAGGTTTGGATGTTTGGTATGAAAAGTAACCAAAACATGTGAATTTTTTGTATTAAAACCTCATTAGACCAATTAGGGTTTGTGTAAATGAGTTCGGATAGACGATGTTATAACCAATTTTGTTGGAACTCTACTCTTTCATTCAAAACATTTTTAGTCCAGATGAGGAGGATCAGCTTGTTTCCCATCACCCTCGCTCATTTGACTTGTGTGTGGAGTGTTGTGATCCAAAAGTCCATCTTATCCAAATATTTGTAAGATAAATATTATGTTTATAATATGAAAATGTAAATAATTAGTTTGTTTAAGAATGTCTAATTGACATGTGGATAGTCATCATGTTTGCTATTGCAGTGATTAAGTAAAGTGCAACAGCTAATAATTTACCAATGATTTACTAATACTTTATATTAATGTCTGCAAATTGCTAATTTTTTTTCATTATAATGCTAAGTGTTTGCTTCTCAGTTGTCTTGACATCCAATTGCCTTTGTAACATAAACCCTAACAAATTTTACAAAATTAATAATAGTGTTCAACTTCTATTTTGCAAAGACTACAACCAATTTTTTTTCTCTTATTTCAACCATATTTTCTTTTCTTTATCTTTCTTCATTCCAAAGCAAGAGTCTCCAAGGCACATACTAGAACTTAATATTAATGCCTACAAATAATTAATAAAATTGATGTTAATTCAAAAAACCGAATTGACTTTGTGGAAAAGTATAATAAAATTTATTATTATTAATATATATTTATATTTATATTTATATAATACTATTAATTTAGCATCTTTTTTAAAATAGAATAAATTATATATTTTTGTCATTTTAAATAATATTTAACTCCAAATTAAATAGAATTCAGTTATATTTTTTTATTGCTAATTTTATTTTTAAAAACAAATATCTTTAAATAAGTTCTTAAATTAAAATATTTTTTAAATAGATATAATGATACTTTAGAAATTACCTTATGTAAATGTGTATATATTTTTTTATTTTTTTTACTTTTTTAATTAATATTGTTAAAAAAAATACATAGTTTTTGAATATTTTATAATCAATTTCCAAAAGATCACATTTAAACATTAAAACTCTTGAGAGACCATATACTAGATCACATAGTAAATAGGATAGAATAACATTGTATACCATATGATTACTATTTAGGTTATATTTATATTTATATTTTTTGAATTTTTTGCACATGTTTCTTTTCATTTTTTAGTATGTCATTATGATCAAAACTAAATTAAACTTCAAATTGATATTTACCCCTACTTATTTATAAAATACTCTTTCAAAAATTATCTTATACTATGTTGTTTTTGTATTGTATAAATTTAATGTTATATTTTAAAATTATTAATTAAATATCAAAATTTCTAAAATGATTTCATCTAATGTTTTTATATACATAACAAATGTGTCATTTTTCAAAATGAAAGAATGCATCTTTCATTTTTAGACTCATTAAATGAACATAAAATGAAAGAATTAAATAAAAATTAAGATTAATAAATTTTATTTTGTCTTTAGTAATAATGTTACATTCATATATAAGCATTAAGTTATTATCATATGTAACTATAATAGCTTTATATATCAAATTTATAAGCTTCTACTTAGAATGGTATCATTTGCCCTGAAAACCCATACTTTGGTGTAAAGTTTATTAAAAATTTAGTTTTTTATTAATATTTTATGACATGCAAAGGATTTCATAAAATTGTGAGAACACAGTTTTTGAACTTTTTAAACCAAATATTTTTGTAAAAAAAAGTCACAATAGTATATGTAATGTCTTACATATTCTTGTATATACAGTTGTCTCCCCGGTAATTAATACCATCTGTTGCAAAAAAAATTAGTAATTATTAGAGGTTATTAAGTATCAAATAATTCTTTAAAAAATAATTGGTTAATTTTGACTTGTGATTTAATTCATTAATTAATTTTTAGAGGAGGATATAAATTAATAACTTTTTGGGCAAAAAGTGTAAAAAGGCAACCATAGTTTTTATAAAAAAGCATCAACTCAATAGTTCAATCTTCTACTCATCCACTCCTCTCATCCTCTCTCCTACATTTTTTCTCTATCCCTCTCATCACATATGTATATCTATATATGTAGCTAGATTAAATTAGTACTTACATCTGTTAATTAATATAAATCAATAAAAATCAATTGATTATTAGATATTAGAGATTTTTAATTATGCACCATAGAATGGAGTCAATTCCCAAAATTTTAATTAATTATTGGAAATTATTAGTTTTTGGGGGACTTATTATTGGAGAGACATTTGTATGTATATATATATATATATATATATATGTATATCAATTCATAAATTTTTAAGATAAATTCAAATTTGTGTAATAACAATGCTTTTTTTTCCTAAAAAATGTGATTGTTTCTAAATTATTTCTTATTGATATATCAACCATATGTAACATTATATTTAAATCAAAAGTTGTGGATGATATTTTTCACAATTCAAGTAAAATTTATTCAGATCTTAATCTCATAATTCACTATAATTTATTTTAAAAACTATAATATTTTAATTTTTAATAATTCAACAATTTTTAGATACAATTGTAGTAAACATGAATATATATATATATTGCAACCAGCAACTTAAAAAATTATTTTTGTTTATTGAGTATCTATTTTACATCTAAAATTTATCAGTTTGCAATTAATAGCAAGTAAAGAGATTTCATAGACTAAAATACATTTAAATATCTCAAAAGAATATGACTCTCAATTATTATTTTTTGTACTTTTTTATTTTTTATATTCTAAACTTTATTTAGAACTTGTATTCAAGTCTATTCAAAACCCCAAAAACTTGTGTATCAAATCATGATTTTCAATCTGTGATAATGATTTTTATACTTATATATTTTACTATATAAAAAAGAAAACTTATTCAACTATCAATTTTGTAACATTATCTTAAAGTATAAAAACCAAACCTTTAAATAACTTTGTAAAAAATTTGTGGTAATTTTAAAAGTAAATTTCACTACAAATAACATTAAATCCGTGTTAAGAAATTCAGTTTTACCTGTATATAATTATTTATTCTCGGATTTAAAAGCATCCTTTATGAATAGGTATTTTATTTACATCATCAAAATATAGTTATTAGTAATGTAAATATTTAATTGATTGATTGAAGTCTTCAAACTTCTACTCCTCTTTGTAGAGCAAATTTTGTACAAAATGTATCTAAATTATTTTTAAATTTAAAAATAGTAACATATTATTTTAAACGAAATACTAAAATCTGATGGAATGTAAGTATTAAAATATCTTCAGACCAATTTTATAGTTTTAAAAAATATGTCAGAAAATCTATTACTAATACAAAAAATCATTATCTATTTTGCAATCTTCTAAGAATTGTGTGCTTGAATTACTCCAAGAATTTTGTTGCATTATGCCTCTTGTCTCACCATTTCATACCCTAATATAGTAAATTATACCCCCTTTTAATTTGTCTATGAATAAGAAGAATCTGACAAAGCAAATCTCATGACAAGCAAGACTTGAGGAACATTAAAACCCAAATCATGAACAAATCCAAACAACAGTTCCCAAGTTGGGAACTACTATTTTGAGACGGTTCCTAAGAAGTTCCTTTAGCTCTTACAAATAAATATTTTAGCCAATTCTCTAACCAATTCACTTTTACTTATTGATTCGATAATTAATTAATCATTATTATTATTATTATTATTTATTATTTCAAATGTTTTTCACGGGAGATATTTCTATCATATTGGCTTGATCCCCCTTGCTTTTAACATAGCCTGTAATACGCTGACAGCGTGGCATTGCAAACACTAATATTATTTTCTTTCTAAATATTCTCATGGTTTTATTTTATGGTAGACATTGCTAAAAGGTCTATTTCGGCTCAGTGTGAATAAGGATGCAATAGCTTTTGGAGATAGAAGGGTTAGGCATTTATGACACCATTATTAATGAGTTTTTATTCAAATAAAAAAATCATGAATTTGTGGAGGATGCATGATTTGGATATGAAGCTGCCAAGGTTTAGATGATGAGGCTTTAGAGGATCATCTAAAATGATTATCTGACAATTTTTGTGCACTAATAGCTTACAAGAATAATGAGATTTTGGCTTGTTTAGGTGCATACATTTACATTAATGATAATAGCCATTTTTAGATTAACTAATGGTTGTACAACTTTGTAAGACTACCTTCTATTTTGGGGAATCTCTATGTTGTTAGTTGTGTTGATGATTCTTATATGATACACTTCTATGTACAATCACTATGATTATTTTATATATATATATATATATATATATGTGTGTGTGTGTTGTTTGATACTAAGCTTCAGCATTGTCTTCAATTTTGCAGTTGTATTGAAAATTTATTGAAACAAAAAATTTGATAAATGATGAAAGAATCACAGTCCTTTTGAGTATTGACAGATGGATCACATATCATCATTATCTTGATATAAACATACACAACCATGGCAAGAATTTTTCAATCTTTGTAAAAGAAAATGTAAGTATTTTAAGAATGTTTAATAAATTTATGTGACTGTATATACCATTTTAAAATTAAATTATTACTATTATAATTTTATCATTACATATTTTCCAATGTATCTATAACTTTTACATGTACTCTAAATTTAATTGTACAACCAAAAATAATCTAAGGCCTTTTTATTAATTTTTTAGTTAATTTTCAAATTGTTGTTGATAATGGTCAAAGTACGTAACATAGTTTATGTGAGGTAATAGTTCATGTTTGCTTGAGGTGTCCATGAATTTTTCCCCTTATGGAATAAACCTACACAAAATACAAACCTCCATTGGTGGGTTTGAAAATATTCATGCCACAAATTACCCACAAATAATTCACTTCTACTTTTTCTATACAATAATATCACCATTTATTTAAAAATATTTCTAAAAATAAACTCACAATCGTTGCAAAAGTTTGATTTGCATGTGCTTAAGCCGTCAATTGTACAAACCCAAACAGAAGCATCAAAATAGCAAAGAAAGAATATATCCTCTAGTCAACAAGTGGGATTGTGATTTGGCAAATAGGGGGTTCATATGACGCCAAGATCCAATATTGCCAAAATGGTATATGAAATTGAGCATTAACTCATCAAATAGCATGGATTTGGGAAAAGGAATGTGTAAGCCCCCAAGTCAACCCCTCCTCCTTATTCCACTAGTCAACTCCTCAATTCATGCTTAGATGAATTAAAATCCTAACCTCCAAAGCTTTCCATGGAATTTATAAGCTGAGTCTAAGTAGGTAAGAAATTGTGGCCTTCTTATTAGGGTTCATTCAATGTTTCCTCAAATCAGGCTGCCTCCTTGCAGAGCTAAATTTTCTTTACTCTTTTACTACATTATTGTTATTATTATTTGTGTTGGAGTTGCAAGTATGAAGATCTTCTTTGCATATTCAATCAACCAAGTGACAAGTTGACACTTGTTCACTCTCTTCAACAAGAGCAGCAACAACTTCAAAACGAAACCAAAAGAAATCACCAAATAAAACACATGGAGAATAGAAAATGAAGAATGTTAAAAAAATGAAAAGAAAAGAATAGAATCAAATAGATATATCATAATGGTAAAGGATTGATTCAATAGCAGATGAAAGCAAATAAATTGGGGGGGGGATGATAATATCCAAGGCCCAATATTTGGATTATATTTATTTATTGATTAGTAATTTAATGATTATACTTTGTATGAAGGTTTTTATGGGTTTTTCCACATGCCCAACTCTGGTTCTAAATTAGGGTCAACAGCAAGTGAAAGTAAGTTATCGTTAAGGTTATTTGCCACAGTGGATGGATGAAGAGAAGCCAAGTGGATGAATGACTGTCAGACCTACACATAAATGCATGTGGTTGGAAGTGAGATACTCTTGAGAGTTTCATAAACACTAATTCTACTTCTCTCATATCTTAACTGCTGAGGGGCAGTTTGTGGCTCATTTATGTTTCAATATTCACCTCTTTAAAAAGCACCCTCCCCTTTCATGTATGTATCCTTCCTTGCTTGCTATTCTTTCCTTGTGTATGACTTTTAGGGTTTTTGTTAAAGGTCAAGAATCTAGACAAAAGAGGACTTTGGAGAGTCAGCAATGACAGACTGACCAGTGAAGTTCAGGCTGAGAGCACATTTGCAAGCCACTTTAGGGGGTCACATTCACATATCATTAATTAATTTGTTATATTATATTATATTATATTAATTAATTTGTTATATTATTATATATATATATATATATATATATTCCTGAGGATGTACAAGTTCCACCCTTCTTCTTTCATTCACATCCTGAGAAGTGGTAGTTGTTGTGAGGGGCATGGGTGCAGGTAGGCATAAATGGAGATATGGAGAATTTTTTAATATTTTAATTTTTTTAATGGTTTACTCCAGAGTTGGTTAGAGTGACTGATCATTGATGAGAAGTTCAAATAAGTCAAAGTTGGTTGATTGCAAGTGCACCAAATGAGAAAAAGTGGAGGATTTTCATAGGGAATAAAAAGAGGGAATCTGGAAAGAATATTCCCCTTTGTTTAATAATTTAGGTTTTGGGTGTTTCAATATCTTTGAGAATTTGAAGGTTTTATTCAGCACTTCTTTTATTTATGAGAGCTACACAATCAACTTGTTTGTTAGCATAATGCCACATTTTCATGCCTCAACCTTTAAACATATGCTTTGTATTAGTTTTTAAGAAAATATTCATGGTTGTTAAGCTATTGGTATTACTTTTATTTTTAGTTTTTTGGCTTGATTTGGTTTGTCTTAATCCTGTCATAATCCTCCACCTGTGTAATCCAATTCAACCATACATTATCAACAACACACTAATTTGAACAAATACTACATTAATAATAAAGTAAAATGGACATAAATTCTAATTCAAAAAAAGTTTTATTAACATGTTTTCCATTTTGATTACTGTGGTCCATGCAAAATTGTTTCCAAAATCAAGTAAATGACATCCATCACCAACTATAAAAATGAAATGTCATTTAATGTAGAAGTTATTGTGAACTTATATATATATATATATATATATATATATAATTTGAATATAAATATATTTTTCTTTTCAAAATAAATCTTTAATAACATTCAAAATAATTACAAAACATACAAGAGAAGTTAACATAAAATAAATATTTAAAAAATAGATTATAAATTACAAATATATTTTTATATTATCAATCTCCTTTTACAAAAAAATCAATAATTTTTTAAATTTATTATATAAATTAAAATCCATATTTAAGATTATTTTTATTTATTATATATTATAAATCTTTAAAACACATTTAATCATAATTTCTATCAATTCATGCATTAAAAAATATATAATTTTGATAGTTTTATTTATTTATAATAGAGATTATTATTTAAAAGAGAAAAGATAATAAAAAAAATAGTTGTAAAATTTGCAATAAGTTAACTCAAATGTATATTTATTTATTTTTGTTATTTATTTTAGATACAATATTACATAACAAAGTATATTTTATAGTTTGTATATAATATATAAACTATAATATACCACCAATCATTTCATAGCCATCTTTGATAAAATAATGTTAAGACAAAGACATCACCCCACCCATATTATTTGTTCTTGATTTAGACTTAAAAAAACTTCTTAATAGATTGAGTACTTTATTGGCTTGTGTGTGTAAGGAAGTCTTTGGTAGTATTATTTTGCTACTAGCCACATTAGATTGTATTTTTAAAAATTAAAAATTAAAATATTTATAATCACCTAATATATTAAATAATAAATTATACATTAACATATTATGTATGTATGTATATATATATATATATATATATATATAATTCTAAAATGATTAGTTTTTAAATTAATATTTTTTAAAAAAAATATTACAATTAAATTATAAGTTTTTATATCATATCTTATATATATATAAGATATAAGATATAAAAAAATCAGAATTATACTATTAAATTTTTAAAAGATGATTAATTTAGATTTTTGAACATTAGAAATAAAATAAAATAATTAAAAATTTTGCAATAAATAACTTGCAATCCATAAACTTTAAAAAAATTTAAAAAGAGATTGGCAAGTGTGATAATAAAATTAGGTTTTCAAATGTTAAACTTTTATTTACAAGCTTTAACACTTATAGATTCAAACTCGACAATTCAACGCCTTCACTTTTGCTACAAAAAATCAATATTTCAATTTTACAGATTTCTTCAAGCACCCAGTTTTACGCTCTAATCCGCAACATCTTTAAACCACACCCATAATCTGAAACAAAAAACAAGTCATGTATCCATCTACCCATCTCTCTATCTGTGTTGGTGTGTATATTGTGTATATTGAAGGTTTCATGTGAATACCAGATGTTCACTGCGTCGATCCGGTGCCGCATTCAACGAGAGGGTTTTGCCGGCACTGACAGCGAGGTCCGATGCAGGTGCGATGAGCGATACAAAGGTCGATCTAGACAATATGAACTTGTGGGTTGTTCTCGCAATGCCTGCATCACTGGCAGCAAAGCGTTGGATCGAGGCTAGTAGCACCGGATCGTTGTGCCGGGCCACGCCGACCTCCCTGCGGCGGATGAATACTCCCAACTGCGGTGTCAAGTTTCCACCATGTGGTGGCTCCATGGATGGTGTGTCCCTGACTGACTGACTGACTGGCTGCTCCCCTGCCACAGCTTCCTGCACCTGCACGTGCCCTGATCTGCGCCGTGGTAAGCACGATCTGCTTACCAGGTGCATTGAGGCGGTTGCCTCCGAAAGCTTCAGTGTCAGGGTTGACAGTGCTGCCACTTTGTTCGTTTGTTTTGTTCTTCTGCTTCTTCTTCTTCATCTTCTTCTAGTTTTTTTTTTTTTTTTCACTTTTTAATCCGTGCGTGGGTGAAAGCACCCAGTGTGCTGGAGGTATAATAGTCTTTTCAGAGTGGGATTACCTGCTAGGAGAGTAATGCGAAGTGCATGTTCAAATGATTGATGCCATGGTTGCTGCTCAGAGGCAGAGACCGTGACGGTGTGGAGCCTGGGCAGGCTGACTTTGCAAAGCGGGCAGTTCTTTGTTGTGAAGTAAATCGTTCTCTCAAATTGATTTTTCTTTACTTGTCAGTGGATTAATGGATTGATTAGATGTGATGAATGAATGAGATGCTTTCTTTTGTTAAAGTTCAATTAGAGGTCTGAAAGGTAGAGGGATTAGTCAAATTGCTAGGCATTTGAAGATAAAATTGCATTATAAAGTCTGCATGATAAAGTTTTTCGGTTGGTTTAAAATGTGTATTAGTGTGTGAGTCATTTTCATTCTGGTTTTAAAATGAATTTCAAATAATTATTTTTTAGTAATGTTGTGTGACAACATGAAGTCAACCCATGATACTACTTGTTCGTTACGGAAAGACCTCTGTTACGTATAACAATTTCGCATCAATAATATGTGAGATGATTTAATTATCAAAATGATGGCATTGATATTTAAGGTATGGTCATGTGAAAATATTTTAGTTTTTTAATTTTTTCCTCTAAAACTACTAGAATTTATACTTAGATACATGATTGAGACAAATGAAATCAACGTACCAATTTGCAATACAACTGAAACAAACAAATCAAAAGACAAGGGAAAAAGAAGAAGAAAATACAAATAAGAAAGAATAAAGACATAAGAAATACTTTTCCATTTGTAAGAGATAATGTTTTAACAAATATATGTAAGACTATGCAAACACTAGCAAACTTTCATAACCAAGATTTGAACCAATTACGCACAATTTGTTACACCGTCTTTTGCAGAGTCAAGGTCTTACTTCTTACGACACACAGACCCAAGCTTTTGAGTAGTGAAAACAAACAAAAATCTCCATTCATATCAACTCGTTTATAATTTTCCTCCTTCATCTGAGGTGAGAGAGTCCTTCCTGGCTAGAAAAGCTGCCCTTGCTCTGTTGCTTGAGCCCGATGGAATGAATTGATGGAAGCGAAGCATGCATCCGCAAGCACAATCCCGGTGAATGAGGAAGTGTGTGTGAGGTTGTGTATGTGGGAGTGTGTGTTCCCCAACTTGCTATTCTGAGACTGTGAGGGCGAGTGACTGGCGACTCCGGATGTGGCTGTCAGGGCACCCGACTGCCCTGGCTGGTGCCGTCGATCAACCGCGTGCTGCGCGGCTGCTGAAGCTGCTGCTGCTGCAGGAGTTGACTACGGATCCCCATTACTACAGCTGCTGCTACTCCTACAACTACTGCCCAGCCCTTCCCTGCCGGCCAGAAGCCCTGGAGGTTATAAACACCGCAACCAGCCGGCTCTTTATGTGACTGGTACACGCACAATTCTGAATTGTCCCTTTGCCACGATCCCTGTGGAAAGAAAGCTCTCACTCAAGAGGGTTCTGGAGTCTGTGTGCCTTCATTGCACCACGTTCAAGCACAAACGCGTGGTAGCACCTTCTCTCTATCTCTCTCTCTCCCAATTCTCTGGTACGCCTGCCTCGCCCCGCGTCGTGTCGCCCGCTTTTTCCCACCCCCCCTTCGCGGTTGCCTTCATGTGATAATACACCATATATCGATTACTTTGGGTTTCAGGCATTTTCTAGGTTGTTGTGAAGAGCGGTTTGTTGGACAACATCACAGGGTTCGAGGCACAGGGTGCAGGCGACAAAGCTAGAAATCGCATGAGCGAGGTGGGGTCGTTCTTTTCGGCTGTCCAGCTTGTGTAGACCTTCGTGGGCACTTGGTAGGAATTTTGTGGAAGCCGAGGCTTGGCATTTCTTTGGAGCAGCGTAGTTGTGTGATTGGGTAGTTGAGCACCATGGGTAGGGCTCCATGCTGCGATGAGAAGCTAGCATTGAAGAAGGGGCCGTGGACACCTGATGAGGATCAGAAGCTGGTGGCTTACATTCAGGAACACGGTCATGGAAGCTGGCGCGCACTTCCTGAGAAAGCTGGTACGTCGCACTCTGCTGATTCTCAGTGTGCCCGCGCTTGGCTGCGACGTTCTTGTGGTTATATGTTCAGGTCAATTCACGTTTGAATTAAGTGGATTCTTGAAAAAGAAGGGCTAAAATGGCCGATCATGTCGCTGCGAGCCATAACGGGCAGTGGGATAAATGGAATTGATTCATGGTTTAGGGCTACGTAGTAGAGTTTCTGTCTGAATTCTCATTCTGAGTATGCATTATCTTTCAGGGCTTGCGAGGTGCGGCAAGAGCTGTAGGCTGCGGTGGACGAACTATCTGAGGCCTGACATCAAGCGAGGCCGATTCTCTCACGAGGAGGACCAGATGATTATCCAGCTTCACGCCATTTTGGGCAACAGGTATTGAGCATTTTCGAAGAAATGACTTTAGCTTACCCATTCCCCGCAAATGTGGCACATTGGTCAGAACACTTTCTGTAAAATGTCTGATTCTAAGAGCATTGCACGTTTTTATGGTTGGATTAGATGGTCAGCTATCGCGGGTCATCTCCCTCAGCGAACAGACAACGAGATAAAAAATTATTGGAACACGCATTTGAAGAAACGCTTGGCACACAGGGGAATCGACCCCGTCAGCCACAAAACAAGCAGCGCGGGGCTGGCGCTTGCTTCCTCATGGAGACCCTTGGTGTCGACCCAGCTCACTCACACCACCCAGTGGGACTGTGCCCTAGCGGAGGCTGAAGCACGGCTCTCCAAGACATCCTCAATCAAGCTCTTCACCAAGAAATCCGACACGACGCCAGCTACAACACACCCCTCCGCCTACTTCATGCGGTCCTGGAAAACGGGAGTGGAAGATACACTCAAGCCTCAGTTTGGGCCTGTGAAGCTAGAATCCTCCTCGGTTAGGATCAACTGCTCAACTCCCATTCCCAAGCCTGTCAGTCGACCGTCTAAGTTTCTACAAGACTGGGACTCCGTTCTCGGTCCTCGCCACGACCAGCCGAACCCATTTTGGCAAAATTCGGGAGCACTAGCACTGACCCACGCCTTGAAGCAATTTTCGATGGGGGGGATGAACAGTTTTCGGGTTGAGCCCGCGGCGCCGCAGGCCAGGTCGAACACGTTCGGTGCCACGGGTGAAACAACGTCCTTAGCGGAGATAATGTTCACAGATATTGATCAAAGGAGTCCGGATTCAACCCCCGGGTTTTCTGCAGCAGCAGAGGCGGCACGGTCAGACGGCTTTGACCTGGACGGTGTGGCACCCGAGGACTACTTCTCCCCTAACAGCACCCTGCACGGGCCTGACTCAGATCTCACGCCTTCCGATTCCGGTAGTCCATGCGGCAGCGCAGACGAATCCACATCCGACTATTTTGAGTTCGCTCTGCACCAGCAGCATGGCTTCTTCCACAGCTTCCCACCCCTCCCTGGGGGCGCCGATCCCCAAGAGGAGTCTCCCATGTCCACTCTCCCGGATACATTTTGGCACGAGGACCAGGATTCCGACAGGTTGCAGATCCACAACGTCGCCCCGGATGGAGTTCCGGAATCAGGCGGGTTGGAGTTAATCATCCCCATGGACTTTAGCAACGCCGAATTCTCCCATCAGTTCGAGTCCTTGTGTCAGGAGGAGGAGCCCTTGCAGCAACACCCTGCAGTCTGCGACAACATCCCTTGAATGAATTGGTTCTTTTTTTCCTAATAAAACAATTATCCAACATAGACAAAGGATTTCTAGAGCGTTACAGAGCTCAGCATGCAAGACTCCTCGAAAGCCTGAGCTGTGGCAGACTGGCCAGGCTGGGTCACATGCAAAAGCTGCATCGAATTTTTTGTAGAACAACAGCATCTTCATCCCATTTAGCGGCAACTGTAGACGACGCCGAGATTCTCCACCGCATGCAAATGCACCCAACTGTAATTACTTTTCTCAGCAATGGAGTCTTTGGTCGAATTCCTTAGACGCTAAAATTCATAACCCAACGTTGCCAAACAACTCGGCGTGCCGTTTTCAGGTTCGATGAGCTGAGTATGTGTGTGTGTGTATGCTTGAGCTAGTGCTTCTGAGAGACAGTGTTATTATTGCCTGTGCAACCGATTCATGATGCTTCACATTGAATCCTATCCTTCATAACTTTGGTGGCATGCCAGTGGTTGTATTCGGTAACAGCTTTGTCTTCATTGATCTGGGTGGGGCAGCTTGCCTTGGTGGGTCCTCTGCACTCCCATGTCACTTTAGTACGTTAAATATATATTTACACACACATGTACACACTCAAACACACACACACACACACACACACACACACTCTCTCTCTCTCACATATATATTTAGATCTATATTAAGGTGTGTGTGTATATATATCTTCTGACAGAAGCGTGTGTGAGGTTCTGAGCTCCCTTGAAGACAGTCTTACGGAGAGAACATGGACGCAGCACCGGGTGGCATGTACCCACCAGTTGGACTCATTCTTCCTGTTTTATTTTTTGCTTCAACTCTGTTCACAAATGAATCCCCCAAACAAACTATTATTATTATTATTATTATTACTGTTTAATTTCTTTTTGACTGCATGAATGGGCAGCTCACAACAAAGGTTGAAAGCCCCTTGAGCATTCAAAGCAATGGAGATTATTGTTCCCCAGGGATGAATATGAATAGTAGAATGGTAGTAACAGTGGTACCGGGAATTCATATCAGGAATGAATAAGTACAATAAGATAAAATTACATAGAAACTGGAAAAAAAATGGAAATACCGACAGTGGGGTGAGTTGTCCATTCTAAAATAATGCACTTGAGCGTGACCTCCAAAGGATGCATTATTTTTTAATTTTCAATTTTGGCTTTTAGTTTTTTGATTTTATTATTCTGGGCTGCCCGAATGAGGGATATCCCTCTCTAGCCGACATTCGCTTCTACCGTCCTTATTCTGGACAGGTGTGGGTACTTTCATCCTCCATGCTTTACAACATTATTTATTAGTTTTTTTAATACTTTTGCGCATATATATATATATATATATATATAGAAGTATGCTCTTCCTTTCTCCAACCAAATTATATATTTTATTTACTTGGTGTGATATGATTTTAAAATCATTAATGAACTCTTGAACCTAGATGCATGTTTGGAGTGGAGCAGGCATGGGGACAGCGCTGCCCCACCAGTAAACTGTTAATTTTTTATTTTTATTTTATTTTAAAATTTTTCCAATGCTCCTGCCCCCCATTGTACCTCCACTATCAGCATCTCTTCAGTTATGAAACTCACACACTCTATTGGGCTCATTGATTTGACTCATGTGGACAAGGATAACACAATCCCCAGTTCTTCTTATTTTTATTTGTTTTTATTTTTATTTTAATATTTTTTAATTTGAGAAAGTACATCTTTGAGCTTTTCCTGGATCACCAGTTCAAGCACTTGTTTACAGTCTTGCTGCTTTTGTTACACAGAAAAAGAAAAAGAAGAGAAAAAGAAAAGCAAATGAAAAGAAAAGAAAAGAAAAACAAACAAACAAGCAAAACAAGAGAAGTTCCATGTGTCTGCCCCTCCAAGCTTGGGCAGACTGATTTTGTCCTTTTATTTTTGGCTTTTTTTCTCCATTTTAAATTAATTTTGTAACATAATCCTTTTTTTATTTTTTTTATTGTAGTAATTTAACAACACTATTGTCAATGGAATATTTTTTTATAGAGTTTGATTGTGACTATCTTAATGCTTGAATCGTGAATAGAACATATATTGAATATATGTAAAAAAAAATTACTGGTTTGAAAATTGAAAAATTATAGTAATGACTGAGTTGATGGATGTGAAATGAAGGTCTAATATTAATATTCTATATTAAGTAATGATGGTCAATTGAAGCATTCCAACTTAATGAGTTGATTTTAACAAAAAAATATGTATTTATTGAAAATCATAAAAACATTTATGCAAAGCATTGTAAAAATTGTACGGCTGATCATATGATATTATTCTTCAAATGAAACTCATAGATCAAGGTAAGTTTTAAACTTTATTAAGATATGTATTAATATTGTGGACTGTTCTTTCAAGACTTTCTTAAGAATTTAAAATTGAAAGTATTAGATCTGAGAAAAGACTCCTAAAAAATACGTTACTGAAACAATTATACTTTGTACATGCATACTTGCTTTTTTAAAACCACAAGAAAAACTAAAAGGTTTACAACAATATTGATTTTTCTTCTCTTCATTTATTGTAACTTGATACTTTTTTACTTAATTCAAAACTTGTATGAAAAAAGCTTTGTTTGTTTAAGAGAATAAAAAGGTATCTACTTAATAGATAAGGAAATATACTGTTAAAGATATAGTAAGAAAAATTAAACTATGTTTACAATATTTTTATTTTTATTTTTATTATAAAATATTAAATAAACATAAACTAGTGGTTAATACTATAATTATTTTAGTAAATGTGGTTTAGGAGTTGATATTTTTTCTGTTTGAATACCTGCATGCATATGTGTCACATATTTAATAGCTTGTAAATATGATAATGTGCCACTAATAAAATTTTAATTTTAATTTTCAAAATGTATTTCAAGATTTACAATTATGACTTAAAATTAGTAATATTATAATTAATCTTATTGGATTTCAAGTTCAAGTGAAGTTAGTGATCTAGATGGCCTAAATTATGCTTGAATCTAATTAAATCTTGTTGATCTATGGCTAAATAACCATCAATTAAAATAGAAAAAAATTTAAAAATTGTAATAGTGTTAGCAAATTTGTTTACAAAATAATGTGTATAAGATAAAATCTAAACATAAAATTAACTTTGTACTTGTTAGAAACATTAAAAAAAATAGCCTCATGATTAGTATTAATTTTAAATTATTATATAGATACTGTAAATATATAATTAAAAAAAACTTCATTGATGCATGATTATAACTTACCAACACGTCACATGATGAATTAGTTTTGATGTTTGCATGTAAAATAAAGCTTGAATTGGGCAAAAAAACCATGCTCAGTAATACAAGTTTCTAGTATTCTCATTCAAACAAGAGGTGATTTCACATGAAATTAGCATAATTTTAAAACAATCACTTCATAATAAAAATTTACTCATTCTTTTGTACTTGTGCCTAAAGTATTAACACAATTTGTCTTCTCTCTAGCATTCAATCACGCAACCATGTGTGGCAAATACTTTCCTTCACTAATCAGCTCATACTTCAACACCAAGCACGGTTCACCTTACATAAATTTTAAAAAATATTTCATCCAAATACCCTTGTTTCATCCATCCAAATTCACCCAGTTGCTAGAATGATAGATTCAAGGCATTGCCACGTAGACTTGTCAAACTCATCAATGAATGTGAAGATGACATTTGTTGACGTTTGACATGACCAATTTATTGACGTTTTAACTAGATGGAAAAGTTTTCTTAATTATAATACATATTATTTAATCATAATAAGTTATTCAAATTGGTTTCCCTTTCAATTTTATGCATCATAATTTACACTTCTTTGAAACATATCTTAGTGACCTCTGCATATTCTCACCACAATAAATTTTGGGTGCTTTACAACTAAGAAGCTGTCTTTGTAAGTTCAGATATTTTTTGTTTATACAGAATCTAGCTGTGCAGATGCTTCTAGATGTTTAAAGCCAAGTTTAGGTTTTTTAAATCATTTATGTACAAGTCATATCAGTTGTTAATGTGTTCATTGAACATGTTAACGTCCAATACTTTTACTTTGCAAGTTGATTAGTGCTTTCAATCTCATTGATTGTATAAATCTTTGTGAACATTTTTTAAAAGCGCTTTTGCCAATCTGTAAGCCACCAAGTTTTTTATTTTTATTTTTTCAATATATATATATATATATAAATGTATTCTTTAGTTATTTGGAATTTTGTAAAATAAATTCTGTTATTTTTATGATATATTAATTGTTTTTATTCTCGTTGATTTTATGCAGATGCTATTTTTGGTTGTAAAGTTGCATCTATCATTATTTGAAAGCTCATATTTTAATTTTGGTATCACATACTGTAGCTAGAGATACTGTACATAAATCTACTTAAAAGTAATAAATAAATTGTAATTATTTACTTAAATATGTATCTTGTCACATCTTCTTTATGAAAACAACCCATTCATGCAATGATTTAACGTGTCTTCACTTTTTTGTAACTCTTTCAAATGCAAAGTACTAATCAATTTTTAAAATATTCAAAAGTGTCTTTTACACCTCTATGGGTCCTTATGATGTTTGCAAGTTTCTTGTAATTAATTCTGGATTCTTTGTAAATTATTTTGATTCTTATGATTCCTATGAGTTGATGGAGACTTCTTTTTATTTTACACAAACTTGACGTCAGTAACTTTGTTGTTTATAATCTGAATAGTTAATTAATCAATTATTTTTGTAATTATAAATACTTAAAATTTCAACAATACAGATGATTTGTAAAATTTTCATGGTCTCCATGAATCCCCTATGAGTTCATTCAAACAATAGTTAATTTTTTAAATTATATCAAGGCTTAATTTTTTTCAAAAGTGCATGTATAGAAACCTGCCCTATACCACATGGTAGATACAATTTGATTAATTATTTTAAAACAATACTTTTATTTGACTATAATTTTGTAATATATGTATAGGGATATTGATGAATTAATTAAAAATTGTAAATACATCTAATCAAGAATATTAACTTGTAATTTCTTTTGGTAAAAATACCCTTAAAATGGATTTGGCATTTTAAAGATCAATGCAAGATTTATAAAGAATGAATTGGTTGAAAACCTTACAATCAGTTTTGTGCAGTGTATTAAAAAACACACACTGTCTCTCTCTAGTGCCTTAAATTTCTTTACAAGAAAGAAATAGAAATTGTGGTACACGTGTACAATTAATTATGGTCACAGCCCTGTCAGCTTAAAAGAAGACTGCCTCCATCTCATAATGTCAGCTCCACAGCCATGCTAGCTGGAACTCCACATGTATTATCTACTATCTGAGGTGGCAGTGACGTGGAACAGCAGTCTTGCATAGGAGTACATTCATTAGCATGGGCACTGCCCAAGCCAGCACACCTCTCTTTGTACATCATTTCCATTTTATTTTATTAAGTTTTTGACCATATTTCAAACATATTTCAATAAGGGTAGAATTCCCACTTTTTTTAAAAGAACATCTCCATCTATTGCTTTTTAACATATTTTTCTAAGAGTTGGTGGAAGATAACTTTCCAAGTCTTATTTTGAAGCATTGTTGGCCGCATTTACTAAAGCCTTATTAGCAACTATTGGTCCATAATTACTGTTCATGTAGACTTTCATTCTCCCACAATTTCACACATACATTTGCATTTGTGTATATTATTGGAATGTCTTTACAAGGTATGTGGTGTTGCCTACGCAATAAGGTACAATCTTGCTTCTTAATGTTGGATTAATACTGTAATCTTTTTGTGTAACCCATTAATGCATGCACTTTTATAATATAAGATGAACTATGGGAACAATATTTACAACAATGCAAGCATTGATTATCACAGGCATTAAATTGTTGCACCATTTTTCAAAATTTATTACTTTTTGTGCAATAAATCAACCTTTAGGTTTCTTTTTTCTTTTTATTTATTTAGAACTCAAGACTTCTGTAATGTGATTGCACAACATTGTAAAGAAAGATGAAAAAAAAAAAAAAAGTCTTACAAATTTATATTTTTTTATATTAAAACATGTTTTACCTCAACACACTCATTTATGTAATTGGAGTATTCTTGCCTCAAAAGCATAAAATTGAAATTCTTGTGATAAAATTTCTTTGGATAGCTCTTTAAATTGCTACCTTTACAATATGCATTTGATGCTGACAAAAGATAGCCCACATGATATTATTCATTCAATTGCTTCTCCTTTATTTTTTCTCTATTACAAAGCAAGGGCCCCAAAGCACTTACTACTATCCATGTATTGTTAGAATATATACATATTAAAATATAAAATATAAAATATTTAAAATAATTAATATATACATATATCATTTAGTAAGTTATTTTTTTAATTTTTTTAATTTTTTTTTCTGTGTAAAAATATCTAGAATTTGTTTATATATATATTTAGCCTTGCAATTTTAATATGGTTGAAAACATTAACAGAATTATATATATATATATATATATATATAAAAGCCTTATGGTTGAAAACATTTACAGAATTTTTTTCAAATATGTTCCACATGCACAAGAAATTGTCAAGTTCTCTCATATCAAATTACAACAAATTTATTTTTGAAAAAGTTTTTAAAGAAGAATACTCAAAGGAAAACATTTAAATTTTTATTTAAATTTTTATTAAAAATCAAATAATTTTTAAATATTAATAAAATAATCTTTAGTATTGTTAGCAATTTCCAGTTGGCAGGAGGAGCTTGATTTTAATGCAAATGACACAGTAACTAATTGTGCCAAATATATCATTTATTTTTCTAAATACTTCATTATACTTAATCTTAATAGGACCAAAACAACAAATCTTCAGGGCTGACCTTTAGGCTATTATTCAAAGACTTCAAGAACATTGTTCAACTTCCCTTCATATATATATATATATATATATATATTCTTCTCAAGTTTGAATGTTGTTTGGTTTCATATCATGAATGTTTTGATACCCTCTTCATATTATTTAATTTTTTTTAATTTTTTTAATTACTTCATGAATCATATAGTCAAGGGTATTTAACTCTTCTCCCAATCTCCATGTGGGAATACCAGATTCTTGCATCATTTAAAAACTAACTTACTAAATAAACAAATACTTTTCTGATTGATTGACATTCCTTTCCACATTCCTGGTGAAGCTGGGTATGAGAAAAAGTGCAAAACAGAATGAAGCAAAGGAATAAAACAGCATCTTACAAAGGAATGACAATAATAGTAATAACAACAAAAATGCAACCTTCATTTCTGAGTGGTAGAGATGATTGAATGTTGGACTGGTGCAATGGATATCTAGACATTCATGCATGACAAGCCCTGCTCTTGATTTGCATGAAACTTTATCACGCGCTGTCATACTGCATTTACGTGCAGTGTATAAAAATATTAAAAATCTTGTTTCTATTGTTAATATATGTGTGAGTGCTAGAGGTTATTTTAGAAGATATTATAAGGAGAGGATTTATTATAGCCACTTAGTTAGTGAATTAAGATGGCTATTTGTTTTGTTCCTACCTTATTTATATCCTAGAATAGACTCTTTTGTAATTAGAAGAAAAGTAAAGGTTGTTTTACCTTTCTTGTTGACTTTTGAGGTAGAATGGACCTTATGAAGGATAAGAAAGAAGAGCATGGGGTGAATAAGGCCCATCCAATAGGATTTGGCTGCCCATGTGGGCGTCTCATAGTCTAATATAGAAAGAAAGGGAGATATACTCCTCTTGTTAGACCGAGAGGAGAGGCAGTTTTGGATAGTGAACTTTGGAGAAAGATAGCTCCGTGGATATAAAAGCGTTTGTAGTGAAAATTGGTGGGTGTGTTCTTCGAGTTGTGAGGATTTTAGAACCTATTCACTTGTTTGTATTGGAGTTGTGAACAAAAAGTTATGCTTGTTTTAGTAGAGTGAGGTTTGCTGCCACCCGACGAAGAGGGGCAGAAACTTCGAGCTGCCACTGCAAGTTTGATTTCAACTCTTTCTTAGTGAAATTTATAGAGAGTGTGGAAGATTGTGTTAGCTATCTATCAAGACATCTCTTGTAGCATTTGGAGTTGGAGAGCAAAAGTTGTGAGCTTGAGAGTGGGAAAGGGTTTGCTGCCACCCGACGAAGAGGGGCAGAGACTTTGTTCAACCACCCAAGTCGGACAATCTCTTCAATCCTTTTGATATTTTAGGTGCTTATAGTAGCTTGTGTAAGCTTTCTACAAAAACAAAAATCAATACATTTGGAGCTTTGATGAAAGTTTTATGAGCCGTGAAGTGTCAAAGAGGGCAAATTGTTGCTAGGGTTTGAAGAGTAGAATCGACTAGCTACAAAATCTGGAGTTTGAGAGGCATGCATGCGAAATTTTAGAACAAGTTAGATGATGGAGTGAGCTTTCTAAAAAGCTATTGCATGTCCAATTTGGAGAAGGGAAGTGATCACAACAAAGGCTGAAGTGAAGAGGAGCTTTGCTGCCTTTGCATTTGCTTGGAAATTTTAGCGCCTACTTCTTTTAGCCATAACTTTTAAATGGTAAGTCATCTATTTGTGAAATTTTGATATGTTTTACAATGGATTATTGGCTTTCCATAGGCTATAAGCACGCTTGATTCGACCTTTGGATGAAATTTTAGTGATTTATTTAGTTTCAGTTTGTTGTATAACTTGTATTCCTCATATGCGGTTGTATTTTGAGGTATACTTGAATACATACATACTTTGCTTATACTTTTTATACAAGTATATATACTTGTATTTATACAAGTATTCTATAAGTATTCTACAAGTATTATATATAATATTTGTACAAGTATTTGTACAAGTATTATACCAAGGATTTATACAAGTATTTGTACAAGTGTTATATCAAGGATTTATATAAGTATTTATACAAGTATTTGTATAAGTATTATTCAAGTATTTATACTTTATATTTGTACAAGACTTGTACAAGTATAATACAAGTATAACTTGAAAGCTTGAAGAAATATTGTGCAAGTATAGAACATACTTGCACGGCTTCCTCTCATGTTCCCTGCAAGTTCTAGTAGCAGCTAGGAACCCGGCGTTTTCCCAAGGCGAATTCTCTCTACCCGACAGCGCTCATGCACACCCTATGTTTCAAAATAGATATAACAAAGAAATGAATCTGGGAATAACCTGTGACAACATGATATCTTCCATTTGAAAAGTCTATTTCTTACAACCCACTTAGAATGAATATATTTACATATATAAATTTTTATGCACACACATCCACATGTGCACTTTCAATTGATATTCTCAATGTTGGTTGAGTAGTGACACAATACCACAAGGAAACCAATTCTGTTTCAACTCTTGCAGATGCACCATATTGCACTCTCTTTTCAACATACATTTGAGACCCCCCCCCCAATTTTTTTAAAAGAATAAAAAGTTTAAAAAAGTTAAAAGAAAAAGAAGAAAACAAATAAAATTAAAAAAACAGGAAAGCAGCATGACATTCAACCCCAGGAATGCCACATGGACCATGCCAGAAAGTCTGCATGCCATGTAGGCATGCAGGTTTCACATTGACTAATGGGTATGTAGGCTCAGCTGATTTGGTGGCTGTGATATTGGGCACTTCTGTGAGTGCATTGTGGTGAGTCATTTCTTTCAACCTTGACCACTTCAAATTGCAATTTATCAGCATTTTTTTTCATGTTTGATTATGCAGTAATGCCTCACCTCCAAGAATCATCTGCAACTAAGGGTTCTACATGGAGGGCTCATAGGATACATGAAGCTGTTTAAATGTCTTTAAAGATTTCAGACCTAAATGTTGCATGTGTTACCATGCTCCATGTCAGGAAGTTGTTAGTTGTCAGCTAACTTTGCTCAGATGATATTCATGGTTCCCCAAATCTTGTGACGACGTGGTTAGTGCACGTGGTTGATATATAACGGCATATTTATTCCTAATTTTTTAAGTTTTTTCGACTGTTAGTGGCAAATTGTGAACAGAAGTTTTCATTCTCAAGTGACCAAAGAAAACAGCTTTTCACTGAAACAAGAGTAGAATTCTTTTCCAGCACCAAATTAAAACACTCGTTAGATTGACTGTAAAAAATAAATCTTGAAATTATGTTTACAAACTACATGTTTGTGGTGTTTCTTCACATGCAAAAATTACACATTACTGAATGCAGGAAAGCTTGCAGGGCCAAAGGGGGAGCTCAGTACCCCTTGGCAAAGAACCGCACATGTCGGCAGCAGTGAGAACTGCCTGTGAATTTGAAAGATGCCCTTCATTGCTCCAACTTAAGTCTCGGATGCAAATCTGCGGTGATAACTAACTAACTCGATGGTTTGAACCATCTAGGACTCCGTGCAACAAAGCCACGGAAGTAGATGGGATACAGTGAAGAACGTGAGGAGAAGGAAGCCTGATGGGTCTGGGAGAGGATGCATTTGGGTGATACGAACTGAACCTTCATTCAAATCCCAAACCCCCTCGGTGAAGTTGAAGGTGTTAGCTTGGGCATCATACTTGGAAGAATCGATTGATAAGAGGAGGTAGTATTACCTCTTTCCATGAGATAGTATTACCTCTTTCCATGAGATAGTATTACCTCTTGCAACTACTTAGCCTAGCTTCCGAGGAGTCTCTATTCAGTCTCCATTTAGTCCTACTTGGGCACCAGAAGTAAAGACCTCCCTTCCTCGTCCAGTACTCTAATCAGTTCAATTTTCTCATGAGGATCAGGTTTTTTTTACTGCAGTGCCGACCAACGGAGTGATGCCACAGTTTCAAGCCTGACGTAGATGAAGAACTCTTGATCTGATTCACTTGGCTGCGGAGAGTGCACCATCGATTGGCCAGAAAACTCTGTATCAGCACAGTTCAGTTCGATGAGGTTCTTTTGGGGTGTGTGCGAGTGATTACATGTTGGGTATTAGTTCCAGAGTTTGGGCACTGATTAGATTATTTCACGGGATTATGTCAAGATTAGCTTCAGACTAATTAGGTTCCGCAGAGTGTTTCTGTTTTTTCACGATTCTCCAACCATGTTTTAAATTTTCTTGACACTACCCAGGTTGTAAAAAGATGTAGTGCCCTTTGAAGCTTCGGCATTCTAAATATACGTTCAAAAAAAGATGTCGTTAGAGTTGTTTTTGGAACTACTCACGATGTTCACAGTGCTTAAGTGTCTGAGTGACTTTAAATCGTGCTTTTGGTGCATTAGAAACTGGCTTAGCTATTGATCACATAGTTCCTTCAAGATCGTAAATTTTTCGCAATAAACTTGTCAAACTTTCTGCAAATCGGTCTGAGTTTTCAAAGGCTGATGGGAGCTACATGTTGTGACAAAATGGGTCTTATAAAGGGACCCTGGACACTGGAGGAGGACCAGAAGCTTGTACCTTACATTATGCGCTATGGCCATGGTACTTGGCGCTCCCTTCCAAACCATGCCAGTGAGTTTTAAAATCTCATTCTCAACATGCGCTGGGATATCGAACAACTTGGAGTCTACCGGTAGAATCGAGTTGAAATCAAGCGGAGCCAATTCTCCTCAAAACAAAAGCGAGTCATCTGAACCGACATGACCCATTCGGGAATAGGCACATTCTCATTCCTCATTTTCCTCTCTTTCGTGATTTCCGCTTCTAAGTGCTGGCTAAACTGTAAGCGTTAAATCAAACTTGATTAAAAGGTATAATTACGTGGCTACGTTTTCACAGATGGTCAGCCATTGCAACTCAACTCCCTGGCAACACAGATAATGAAATTAAGAATCACTAGATTACACACTTGAAGTACTGAAACACTCACTTGAATTCACTCTAAAGGCGACACTTCTGTGAGTTCTTTCTCCGTCTTGAGTTAATCACTGGACTTGAGGAAGCTAACTCTAGACAGCTTGGAACTTCCATCCTTTTTGCAACGTTGGGAGGAAGATTTGCTTCATGGTCAGAACTTCGAAAATTAACTTAGCAAAAAAGAAGTTTGTTATAGTATTCATGCGTAAGAAAATGAGAAAAATAATACGTGTACTTTAATAAATTGGATTCATTCTATTATTGACAATACATGTTTGTTTGTTTGTTTTTTTAATTATAAGAATTCTGTTAATATATACTAGTATTTGAGGCCCTTGCTTTATTGATAATATACTAAAGTAAGTTATTTTAAATAATAATGTATCAAAATGCAAACACAATAACAAACCACATTGTAAACAACATAGTTAAGAATTACACAAACATATTTTATTAATACCAAGCAACAATTGGATAAAATAATAATAATAAGAATGTACATTCTTACATGCAAAAAAAGAAAAAAGAAAGAAAAAGAAAAAACATATATAATTATAAAAATATAATAGAAAAGAGATATAAAATGCAACTACATGGCCTTCATGGTTTTGATTTGTTACATATTTTTTAAAATTATCTATAGATATATATATATATATATATATATATATATATAGATAATAATAAATTATGTTATTTTACAAAAACAAATTTTATCTCTAGTTTCATCAAATAATACAATGTTATAAAATAAATTTATTATATAAATACATTATATAAATACATTGTATAATACATAATGTGAATCTAACTTCAACACATGTTTTTGATAATTGCATATGAAATCTATTTTGAAGTTCTAAAAGACTTATTTCTTAAACACATTGAAGGAAAAATATATATATATATATATATATATATACATATATAAAGCTAATTTTTTTATATTATTCTAACATTAGATTTTAAGACATAATCCAAATAATGAGTTTTTTAAAAATATATATGTATATATATATATATATATATATATATATAATAGAATTACACACCAAAATTGTGTAGTTTGAATTGAAAACAAATAAATTTGATTTTTTACTAAATATATATATACATATATATTAAAATTTATAATAATAAATTTACATAATATATAATAAAAATTAGTAATAAAAATATGTTTATACAAACAATAACTATGACACATTATGTATAATTAAAATTTTGAAATGAATATATAAAAAAAAACATAAAATTAGAACATGATTAGATAAGAATGAGGTAGAGATTAAATAATCTGATTTAATTTTTTTTATTAAAATTCTTTCAAAAATTCTAAAAATAGATTCATTTTCTTTAGAATAATATCCAATAATTATTATTTAAAAAATTAAAATATTTTTTGATATTTTGATGTAAAATTAAAGTAAATTTTTGATTAAAATTAAAATTAAATTAAAATTAAAGTAAAAAATTAAAGTAAAAAATTAAAATATTTTTTGATATTGCAATTGCATCATGGTATGTAAAGTAAAAATATATTAATAAAATCAAAACATTAAAAACTTTATTGATAATAAAAATATAATATTCATATATATATATATTGATATTTATAATAGATATTTTAATATATAAAATTATATATAAAAATTAAAAAATATCATAAATATAAAAAATATATTAATTTTTTGTATGTCATTGTTGCCTCACAACTCCTATCTATTCCAAAATAATTATAGTCATTTGTTTCAATGGACTTTATTACAAATATTTCAGTATTAGATTTTTATAATTTTATTTTTGTTATAGTCAAATTTTTAATAAAAATAGTATATTTTATATCTTATATAAAAACTATTATTAGTAAAAAACTAAAGTTATTTTAAATATTACTTATTGGTGTAATAGACTTTTAATTAATATTTGATTAAAGATCCCTATTTATATTAAATTATTAGAAGATACTTTTTGACATACTACAAGTTAATATTAAGTTATTTTTAACTTTTCATCTTTAAATCAATAGACAAATAAGACATGTAAATCAAGCATTAGAGCAATATTTATAATTTACTATCAATTACCACCAAGATAATTAGATAGCTTTTTTGCTATTAGTAAAATTTTTATATAATAATATCATACATTCTTCTATTTAATAAGTACCATTTTTATTAATTATAATTATGATTTATAATTTAATATTTATAATTTTTTTAAAATTAAAAATCTAATAATAAAAGATTTGGTAAGTAAAATGACAAAGCTTTACATAGCAAGAACACCTCCATTCAAAGTTGGTGATAAGATATAGTTACTTTATTATAATATCAAGACTAATCAACATTCTAACAAGTTAGATTATCAAAGACTTAATATATTTATTATTCAAAAGAAAATCAATTGAGTTGCATATTGATTTCAATTACTACAACCAACAAAAATTTATCTTATATTCTATGTATTTTTTTTAGTCTTATATTACAATCAAAATATAAAAAATGAAGCAATTATTATCACTTCTTATTGAAATAGGTAACAACAAAGATTTTAAAATATGATAAGTCTTAGATTTAAAGCAATGTTAAAATTAATTAAGATATTGTGTATATTAATATAGATATGATATGATAATATATATACATATTCACTAATATATTTACTTGGATAAGTAGAATTAAGTAGAAGTAAGTAAATATAAATTAAATTATTGATATCTTATTAGGAAGCTTTTTAAAAGCTTTGTAGACTTTATACATGTTTATAAATAATTGGTAGATTGAAAACTTGGCCAACAAGTCGGCTATATATTGCACATGTTAGCTACTTGTATTATAAGTTGGCAATATGGTGCACGTATTAGAAAATTGTCTTACAAGTTAGACACATATACCACAAGTTGGACAAGTGTCATATGGCCTATAGGATGTTGCCACCTAGCTCTTTAGTAGATAGTATATATGGAGGCAAGAGTGAAGCCTTCGTCATTTTTATCAACATCTTTTTTGTGTTATAGTCTTATTTGAAGACTTTCTAATTTCTTTATATTTGGTAATAGCTATGCTAATTTCTATCTTATATATATCCTTGATTTGTCTATTTTCTTTTTTTAAGTAACACAAGAATGTATTACTTCTTTAGAGTTTTGTTGTAATTCATATCCTTGACAAATATAAGTGAATGCATATAAGAGCCATCCAAGAATCTTGCAAATATATTAGAAGTTGTTTTTACTTTTCATTATCAACACCCACTAAAATAAAAAACTAACAGTTGACAACAAGATAATATAATTTTTTTAAAAAAAATACAAAGATTAATTCTTAAAATTCCTTTACAAGATAGAGAAGCAACAATTGGTAAATTAATCTTTAAATTTTTTATTTATATAATTATCAAATAAAGTACTTAAATTATCTTAACTTTTATAATATCAAAGTAAAAATGAATATCTTCAAAAGAGACATATTCTTTCTTAAATAGATAGTAAGATATAATATATATGGTGTCACAATAATAGAAGAGACTTTCAATGCTTTGTAATACTATTAAAGATGGATACTATATTTAATAGCATTAAAAATATATTATTTAATAATTATTATAAAAGTTTCAAAATTAATCAAATGATTGGGTGGTCTTCTTAGCTTGATATGAGATATTATCAATGTCTTAAAGGACCTATCAACTACCTTTGTACAAAATATAAATTAAAGTTTATAGCTAATATTATTTAATATATCTTGAATTTCATCAATATAGGAAATAAATTAACTATTCTTTGTGAAACTTGTTTCTATAAAGGGAAGTAATGTAATAGATGCTTATATTACTTAAATAAATAGAAATATATAGAAGTATGTAAAAACATATTAGATACATAATATCTTCTTCTAAAAACATCCAAGAAGCTTTTTAGATATAATTTAGATCTTTAGACACTTCTATATATGCCACATGGCTATTAAAACTTATTCAAAAAGTTTTCTACTTAAAAAAAATGTATCAAAATAACCTTCAACTTGAACACTTGAACCACAAACTTTATGGCTTTCTTAGTAGCTAGTATATACAAAGACAATATTAAAACTATTTTCAATCTTCTCAATACTTTTTTTATATTCTAGTCTTAATTCAAAACTTTATGGTTTCTTTGTATTTGGAAATAGTTATTCTAGTTCTATTTTATCTTATATCTATTTTTTCTTTGTTTACTTTCTCTTTTCCCTAATGGCTAATGTACTTGATAATATGATACAATAATTAAATAATTATTAAAATATAGTTTGAGTTTCATATATAAGATATTAAAAATATTGCAATTCCACATTTGTCCCGTCGTTGTTTACCTGGAAGCAATCGAATGCTATGCTGCAGATTGCAGTTTAAGATTGCAATAACGCTGAGAAAAATTGGAGTCGTTGTCCATTTTGTGTAGGACGAATTATAAATTCCGTTTTGTAGCATGAGGTGAGTAGAATCAGCTTGAACTGGCTGTTAGCGGTACGAAAGGGGGTTCGATTCTTATCTAGGATTTTCATTCACTGTCTTGTTAACTTTGCAGAATTGGGAGGACAAAATGGGTGCGTTTAGTGTTGTTTAATACATGTGGGGAAATTTTAGTCTTGAGTCCGACGAACAAGACATTGAAGTACGGAATTGGGCACGCAAGTCGGTGGTTTTGGTCGAATTATTCAAGCCACGAAGACGATGTGTTTCAGGCCCCGTGATGTCGTATTCTGATTACTGCATCATTGTTAGTCGTGCAACTGATGGCTAGGTTCGATGAATGTTTTTCTCCACTTTTGTTTAATAAATCTGCCAGAAAACCAGACTTTTTAATGGAAGTAGTTTAATTCAAGATGATGCGATTATTACTGATACTTTTTATTAGTTGCCATGACATACGTACCATGGTTAAACTCTGCTTTTGTTGTTTCTCAGGCCTGGTTGCGCACGGTCTTATGTAAGCAGCATTTGCAGGCCCCTTCATAACCGTTCCATGCCGGATGGCCTCGATCCCTCACGCTTTCATACCCTATCATACTCTTTCATATTCTTTCATATTCTTTCAGCATGTTCAGTCATGGGGAGCTTCTTTCAAAAGCAATATTTCAGAACTATTTATTGATCACGTTAGGAGATGAAGTGCTGATAGTGTGTATTTGAGGGTTGTGTATCGGAACCATTGGAAATTGATTGCAATTTTAAATTTTAAATTAATATTTTAAAGTTATTGAATGGATTATTTTGAAATATATTATTTCAACCAGAAACCCAAAAACCATTATAGATAAAAGTTTAATGTGTTTTAGAATACAACATAATCAAGATAAATACTTACGTGCTCGCTCGCGACGCTTGCGAAACCAATTCTCACACTCACACAATCACACTCTCACACGAGCATTCATTCAAAGCTCGGTTGCGATGCGATGCGATGCGATGGTGGTGGTGGTGTGCGATCCGCATCGCATCGGATCGCATTCATCCTTCGCTGCCACACTGAGCGCTCCTGCGAGTCAGACTCGTAGTTTCGGCTGCAAAATGAGTGTAGAACACGCCGTCTTGCGTTGCGAGGACTCGCCGCAGGGGTTCCGTCTCAACGCTTGGTTGCTGCCAACTCTTAGGCTCGTGATGGCGGGTTACCGTACTTCATTTTGCCCTGATTGTAGCTTACAGTGGTGAAACCCCGCAGTTTGTAAAGGTCTTTTGAGATGCAGGGAATCGAATCCATTGGGGTGGGAGTGTTCAAATATAGCATAACGAGCTCCGTGGGCGCTGCACTGTCCCTGTTGCACGTTCATCCGTCGGCGAGCTCGCGGAGCATTCCTCTGCCGCCAGAAATGCGGGACGTTGCATCGAAATCATTCATTAGTTAAGAGTTGGTGGTGCTTCTGATCGAGGTTATAGCTTCTCCGGTGTTGAATCTGGGCTTCGTCGGGGATGGACATGAGGTTGAGGGGTTGGCTGTGGTGTTTGTCAGGGTAGTGGAGTTGCGGTAGCCGGGTCGAATGAATTGATTAATTGGTTTAGTTATTTATTTATTTTCTGTCGGGGAGAGGCGAAGTTTTGAAGATTCAATGTTGGATGTTGATATGTTGAGGGTTCGTGCATCAGATCTTTTCGCAGGTTGAGCTTGGTTAATCTGGGAGGGTTGAGATTTGCCAGGGAATGAATCTGTAAGGCTCCTGAAGTTTTATGGGTTCCGTAGCCTTGTAGCATTTCTCGCGGATCGTAACCTCTTAGGAGAGAGAGGAAAGGGAGGTTCGCAATGGGGAGCGCTGTGCGGGGAGGAGGAGACTCCCTTCCCAAGGATCCCGAGTTGCTCCGCATTCCGTCCTGGAAGGAAATGTATGACGTTGCTGGTTCTGTGAACAGCTCGACTTTACGACTCCCATGTAATCATCCACCCCCTTCCCAATGTTGCAGTCTATCTATCTCAATGTTTAGAACACAACGTTTTTCACAATGACTGCAGTGCATAGCGGTGGATTGTTTGGGTCAATTCACTGGAGAACAATCCTCCTTCTACACGATCTGTGGTCGGCTTGTCTGAAAATGAATATGAGACAATGCCTTTCTGCCTGCGATAAGTCTACATTGAAAATTTGAGTTATTGGCAACAGTGGTCCTTCTTGAGGAAATGGCATGTCTGTTAGAGTATCGCATAGATCACATCGAATGATTCGAACTGGAGTTTCTTCTCGATGCATCTCACTGATTTTTGCCGCACTGACTCCATCAATAGACGGTCCAATTCGTGTGCATAATCCACCACCCAAAGAAGTCGAGCGCAGCAGCTCCCTTCCCAAGTCCACCCCTCCCGCTATGGAACCAAAGGAGGCGACGCGAAAGGAAACTGGTGGGAGCGAGAAAGAGAATTCGGAACAACCCTTGAAGCGGGAGGATGCTATGAAAATAAAAGCAAGGTCCGAAAGGTTTAACCAGATTGTGAACCCAAGTTCCTTGAACGTAAACAATGCGCAGCTGGCCTTGTACATAGCCATGGCACACGCAGGACTTGTGCTTGGGATTCTCGTGATATTCTTCATCGGCCTCTTGTTGAAGGGCTACTGGAAGCCCATTCAGTGGGCCGTGTTAATCTCTATGCCTCTCCGGGAAATTCAAAGCCTGCTGGTGAGCTTTTGGCAGGAGCCTCTTCAGGCAGGGATTCTGGAGACTATTCTGGCCATACCAGCGTTTATCCTCAAGAACCTAGTGGAGACAGGTTACGATGCACGAGAGGCAATATCAAGCATGGCTGGCATGATGAGCAAGGGGAGTCCATCTATGTCCAAAAAGAAAATTGGCTTCGCAAAGCTCTCACGGTGGCTTCTCACGTTTGCGGTGTGCACTGTTCTGTATGACTTTCTTGGGTCTGTCGTGCTTGTTTCCACAGTGTTTGTGGGGCTTTTGCTCTACGCTGGGATGACTACAGTGTGGCCGTTGTTCGAAACTAATGCCTTACGGAGTCCAACTTTGAAAGGCAAGCCTGGAAATAGTTTGACCCGGATCTACAAGTGGACGATTCAACCAATTGTTGACGCTCTGCGGTTAGTCTTCATTCATGTTCTCGTAGTTTCTGTGGGAGTTGTGATTTGACATGTTTTATGCAATCTGCACAAATCTGCACTCGTTTAGTTCTTACATTGCTATAGAAAGGTAGACATATGTCTGAAGAGCATTGAAGTGCACACGGTGTTCAGAAGGAAGTGAAAAAGGTTCTTATCATTTTTTGAAAAATATACAGTGTGATCAATCGTTTCTCACAGATGGAGTAATCGGGGTGTAACACGATCACTTGCAGCAAAACTACCCACTGTTGTAGCGATTGTGCTCATCCTTCTTATGATCGTGGGTTTTCTTGGCGGCTCGATCTTATTCACCTATAAAGTGGGCATGGAGGCGAAAGATGCAATTATCACTCTCAAGACACACGTCGATCACAGTAACTACGCGGAGACAATAGGGCTCAACAAGTGGGTGGAGGAGAACAACGTAACGCAGCAGATCGATTCCTACATGAGCCAAGCTTACGAGACTTTACTTGAGCAGGTAGTGGTCCTAATGATATTATTTTCAAGCATAGGTCTGTCGCTTTTGTGTTTTCTCCTCTTCATGCCTTTCTGTTCATGATAGCTGTAGAGGTTTGTTGACAATTCATTGCTTTGAATAAACCGTCCTGACAAGCTTGGCATATTGTACAACCTCAAACCAAGTCTTTTTTATTGTCGTTGTCAAGATCGATGTGTTTGCCGCAAAGAACAACATGACTGAAGCGGTTAAAGTTAGCAAACAATTTTTAAGTGGAATCATGCTCAAAGAAAAAGTAGCTGGGGTTCATAATGGGACTGAATCTACAACGGTGGCTGTGCCATCGCATCCCCTCGTGGAAAGGCTTCAAAATATTAAGGTCAGGAACTCTGCATTCTGCCCTTGCCTTCGAGCTTTTCTTAGGAACCATTTCTCGGGACATTCTGTGAAAGATCTTCCTGCAACTGCACTATGTTGGCTAAACTGTCGCTGATCCATCATGTCAATGCATCACAGGCGAAGCTACGGACTTATGACTTGGGAGGGGCCTATGCAGAGGGTGAGGCTGCAGCCGGTCTTGGATTTGAGCTGTTTCAACTTCGCCAAGATGATCTGATTGAAAGGGGAAAACAAGCAACAAAAAAAATTTCAGACATTGGCAAGACACTAGTGCTCAGTGGCTCAAGTCTGATGCGGAAGTGCTTTTACCTTGTCCTCTCCTTCTGGAGCTCAATTGCTTCAGGGGCTGTGGGGTTGATAAACTTCATCGCCGAGACCATCATTTTTTTCTCGGTGTTGTATTACCTTATAACTTCAGAGTCAGGTGGTGTTATGAACCAAGTGCTCAACATGGTGCCACTCTCGGATTCTGTTAGGAGTCGTTGTGCCGATGTCCTTGACCATGCAGTGAGCTCCGTCTTTTTAGCTACGATGAAGGCTGCAATCTTCCAGGTATAGTAATCGTACTGCAATCGTCCTTTTTTGTCTTTTCTTTTCTGTGCACTATTGTAATTGGGGTTATTCGACTTCAGTCAGACTTTCTTCATTACTGGTTTGCAATTTGCTGTCATTTTCGCGTGAATGACAACTGCAATGACGTTTCTTCATGACGTATGTGAGGCGATGCTTGCATGCAGGCAACTTTCACTTGGCTCCTGTTCACATGGTTCCGGATCCACTTCTTGTACATGGCAACATTCCTCGCGATGTTGCAACCCGTGATTCCCCTGTTTCCAAACTGGCTGGCTAGTATCCCAGGAGGAGCACAACTTGCACTAGAGGGGCGATATGGTGAGGCCGCCGTGCTGGTGATTCTACACGTGTATGGTATGGAGTATGGCTTGTCGAAGATTTATCTGGAGATCCCCGGGCACAGTGGTTACCTAACAGGATTAAGTATTGCAGGCGGAATGGCCTTATTCTCTCCTGCTCTTGAAGTGAGTGGCCTGCTTCTACTCTTGTTTCAATCACCCTGATGAATTCCCTGCTTGTTATTAAACCACCTGTGTGGTAAGCATAACCAGAGCTTCAGTTGTTGACTAACGTATCTCACTTGTGCAGGGTGCAATTCTGGGACCGCTCATCATGACAGTGCTTCTTGCTGCTAAGAACCTCTACGGAGAATTCGTGTTGGGAATTCCTATGGATTTCATAGCTTGAAGTCATCGTAGTGCTGATCCGGGCAACAAAGATTAATATAGACGCAGCAGTAAGCCTCCTGAACTGGCTTAAAGCTTCCTGAGGCATTGGGAGCCAATTCTGCAGCCCAAGTATGTAGATTACGATTGTTCGTTGTCTGGATGGAGAGAAACTAGTATTGTCTCATTCTAGAGTAAGGACTCATTGGCCGGTAACCGCTCTGTTGTCACTGAAACTGTTCACGTGCAACAAGTTTGTGTTCTTAAACACATTTCATGAATGTGGTTGCTCTTTAACCATGTTCTCTATCTTGTGGTGATAGTTTCCTTTATAATCTAATTTATACCTTCTTCTCCTTCTCCTTCTGTTTCTATTTTCTTCAACAAGAATAAACTTACAAGGAGCGTGAATGTTGTCTAGTGGTAAACAAATAACATCGTATAGTAATCAAAATGTCTAATTCAGAACACGACCGTCAATCTTTTACATTATACTCCAATAGAAGGTTCACGTTCTCACATACAACACACAAATGTACTCGCAACTACCATTCTGTTGCAGTTTGTGGACTAGAGAACATGTATGTTCAATTTTTAAAATTATAGATTTAGTCTATTTTGGCATAATACTTGTAATATTTACTAGACAAGTTCTTTCAATGAGTAAATAAAGCTATTTATTCGGTTAGAACTTTAGTTTGGTTTATATTGTGAACAAGATCTAATCCAATGTGAACATCTAATCTAATGTGAATTATTTGGATGATTGTAGGTGGCAAATGCGCAATTGAGATTTCTAGTAATTAAGATAGATATTTGTCAAGGAAAGATTAACAAGAGAGTGTACAACTCTGTGGTCATTAAAATCAATCTCATATATTTTTTGCACATCCAAATTTAGTTAAGATCCACTACTTGTTATTGGTTTCTATCCATGTTCTACCACTTTCCAATGGTGTTTGATTAGATCTCATTATTCCTTAAATTCTTTGCCAACTACTAAATAATATTGGCCCTTGTCTCCCAATTTCTTATTATATCATTCAACTTTATTTACATAGACTCTAATAATTAATTATTGACAAAGTGATATTGCATATAGTGCTTAAGTAAAGACTTCAATGCAACATGCCTTAGTGCAAGATCATAGAAGGTACCCTTGAAATCCTTCTTTTTTACATACATGCACTTCCAATCTTAAAGGTTGAAACTTAAGTCAACATCCAACTAGTAGTTGAGTCTTCACAATAGAATGCAAGTTAGGAAGATGGGTATAAAAAGGCCTTCACCAATACCATATGAATTCCTTGCATATATCAAAACTTGCCACTTATTTAAAGAAATTTGTATCCACATTGATATTATTTTAACAACTTATAGATTAATGTAAAATAATAGGTTAGTTAATATATAATCAATCTACATTACTTTTAATTAGTAAAACAAGGAATTTAATATGAAAATACTTACTAAATATTACAAGGACAAAATACAAGTCAATGTCCTTTAATTAACAATCATACTCTAGGACCTAATTGATATAAGTTTGACAATCAATAGACATCTATAATGTCATAAACACCTCTTACCAACATCATATAATATATTGGATTGTTTGCACTTGAATAACAAATATAAAGTTTAGTAATGTATTTATTAATTCTACATCTTAAGCAATAAGAAAATTTAATATGGACAAGTCTTCGAGCAATCTGTAGAAGTCTCTTATTCATATGACAAACAAAAACTTGACTGCATTGCCATATAATGCCACAATTAAGTTGCATTGTTGTTTGCAAATTCTCAACAAGGTTTTTGTGATGTCTATCAACTTGATAAACCACCAAAAATTTCAACATACAAGTCAAATTGTAGTAGCTGCAATAAAAGAGTTTAATAATCATAACTTCATCTAATATATTAAAAACTAACATCTTTAAATTTCTAATTTTCTCAAATACCTCTAACACCTCTCTTTTGGTATAATCATGTGATATTTTTAGTAATATATAGAATATAAGGGAGTTGTATATTGTGAAATAAAATAACAAGTTAAAAAAAAATTGTACAAGTTCTTTGGATAAAGGTACATTCTTGTCATAACTAATAAACTTATCTTTGATTTATTTTTTACAAACTATTAATGCCAAGATTTTATATCTTTTGACCTATAAATTTTTTTTATCCATTGCCACCTACTTTATATATAATCAAAGGTGGCTTTTGATGGATGCTATGAAGTACTTATATTTCATTATTTTCAACTTGACAAGCATTTTTAGTCTTCTTATCTCACTAAATTATTGCAATAGTAGATTTTTAAAAAAAATTAAAATATCAAATATCTTTATGAGGATATTATTAATCTTTTTTAATAAAATAAAATTAATGATAAGATTGAAAAAACTACCTACATTGACAATCTCTAAGCCTTTTAAAATACCATTATTAAACAAGCCATACTTTATAAAAGTTAAAAATATGGTCTTAGGCTTTTTCAATCAAGGTTCACTAGTAAGTTCTTGGAGAACACTTGAATTTCTTCTTATACAAATATTTACCATTGCTATTTTTTTTTTTATTAATAAGTCTTGTCTTACATAATTACTTCACTTGTAAATGTGTATCTTGTCAACTATGACTTTGACAATACCTTTCTAAATCATTGTTAATATTTTTGAATTATAAATTTATTTTTATTGTTGATACTATCATTGCTATTAAGGTTATTCAATTCAAGCTTCTATTTACATCTTCTTTTGACCCTTTCTATCTTTTTTTATCTTTATCTTGCTTATTTTAAATAAGGCCTTCATCATCTTGAAAGTCTTAGCCTCTTCTAAAATCTATATTAATTTTATTTATAGTCTTAAATAGAAAGAATAAAATAATTAATCAAATCCTTGTGCTTGGCTTTTAAATACAACTTGTGGTATCAATAAAGATTTAATTTATGATTTTTATTCTTCATCTTATAATATATATATATATATATATATATATATATATATAATTCTATTTATGTAAAATATATTTATTATACATATTTGTGTAAATAAAATTTGATTTTATTTTATGTATTTCCAATAAAAAAATCTTAAATTCTATGCGATCCTATTGTTGAATTTAGTCATGATTTCTTTTGATTATGAATATTTCTTCTACCATATAAGTATTTTTTACATATCTTAGCAATACACTAATTCTATTGTCTTTTGGTAGAATACCAAAAACCTTCTTACATTTGGAATTCAAATCTTTTGTCATTATAATAGTATTTTTACATCAATAATTATATTTATGAATATACTCAATTCTTTACAATATCAACCAATAATAATATCTATTATAGATATAATGGAATATAAAAAATATAATTTTATCAAGAATCTTTATTCATTATAATAATATTTTTATTATTTTTATTATTTTTATTTTTTCTATAATCTTAATGAGCAACATTAAAATCCTAAACTTTTAATACTTACCAAAATACAATTAATTCATAAGGTATAATAGCACACTTTCAATAAAGTATTTATTGACCAATTTCTTTAATAACAATATATAAAGAAGAGGTGGCATAGAATACTTTAGTAGTAGCTATTTTTTAATTTCGTACAATAGTAATTAAATCCCTTCTTCTTGCCTATCTTAAATAATATCTATTATTTTAGATTTGATAACAATGTCAATTGCCAACAATTGCTAAGTAATGGAATTGCAAACTTACATGTTTTAGCTCACAATTCTAATCCAAACTAACAATTTTTTGTAAAATTTTAATCAAAATAAGAAAACAAGGATAATAAGAATAATCTATAAACAAAAATAAAAGTAAAATTTTTATTATTAGAAGAAACCATATTATTTTTGAAGCACCACACTTCATGTAAATATATGTATTCATTACTATTCAATATGAACCATCTTCTCATTATTGCCAAATACAAGGAACAATTTTGTTGAGATTGTTATTAATAAAAACCACACCTATATTGTATTATTACTAATATCAATTATATGCTCATTTTTTCATCCATCTAGTAAATAAATGGGATTTTATCAATTACTAATATGGTTCTTATCAATAATAACCTATATTTTTATAGACAATAGCTACATTTGATATTGCTAATATATATTGATATAACATATAGTGTATTATATCTCTATAGCTTAATAAGAGACTTTGGGTAGAAATTTTGTTGCTCAAATATGAAAAGACATATATAAAAAAAATATGAAGTATAGGATGAAATTGGCAACAAATGGTAGATTTGAGCTAAGTTTGGATTTATAAAAGATAAGTGGAATTACTTTCAATGACTAGATGCATAATCCAATATGAAATGTGTTCTTACTTTAGTGTAATTTTCTTATTTTTCTAATATAATTTAAATTACTCTAGCCATGATTGTTGTGACTTTTGATAATATGATAAATTACCAATTGAATGGAATAATATAGAGTTTGGAGTAATAAGGTGGAAAAATTTATATATGGTCAAAAAAAGATGATCTTTACTTAGTATTTGTCATGCTAAATAAAATAGATAATAGAGATATTGAATAATAATGACTAATTGGATATAATGGAATAGAATTAAATGTCAATCAAATAAATTTTTAGTTTTTAATTTTATATTTTAATTAATATATATCTAAAATAATAATTAAAAAAATTAAAAAATTTGTGTGAATTATGGATATTAGATTATATATATAATCTAATTATTATAATAATAATTATTATTATTATTTATATTTTAGTTCAAAATTGGAAGAAAATGGTGTATACTTAGTAATGTTAATAAGATCCTTTTTCTTCTTTTCAAGATTTCTAGGCTTTATTTCAAGTTTCTATTCTTATAAAATTCTTTTAAGTTCTTATAAAATTTATAATTCTTATTAACTCATTTTTTATTAATTACCTAATAATTATTTTGACCAATTATCTAATAAAAATTGTTTACTTTTTAAGTTTATTTGGATATTTTCAATTATTTAACACATATTCTATAGAAGTATTTTATATTTTAAATATATTTTTATCTTCACATCATTTACGTATCATCATTCATGTAGACACTATTATTACATTAAATTATGTAATAAGTCCTCAAAGGAGTAGGACAAATTTTTTAGTCCAAATTGTATTCAAAGATGGCTATTTTCATAAGTTTGTAAGAATAGAATCTTCTTGTATGGCATTGCATTCTATTAAATGAAATATTTTTACTTTGGCCATTTAGAATTTGATTTTTTAAAATTTTAGAATATTATTTATGTTTGTAATTTCATTAATTCAAAAAATAATGCAAAAATAAATGCCATTGCATAGCACAAAGTGAAATCAATAGTAATGAGATTGCATAACAATTGCTGTAAGGTTGAAGCAAGAAATATTGCTAAAGACATTAATTAAAATGTAAATAAAAAGAAATAGTATATAAGAATAGTAGCAAACTAGCAAAACAAAAAACAACAAGAAAATCAAAAACTTTTAATTTTATTGAAAAGGTTGAAAAAATTTAAGATGACCTACATCGTCCTTTCAGTTACACTAATTGACATACACTATCACATTATTATTAGTAATAAGAAAAATGAAAGAGAAAAAAGTATTAATCTATCAATTTTGTGTCAACAGTCGGTTCAAAGTGAAAAATAAATAAATATTGGTTACCATGCAATGAATATTTAATATTTCTTTTAAATTTTCCACTATAAATACATTAATGAGTTTTTGAAAGTATCTTGATTTATTTATTGAATTATTAAAATTGTAATTATACATAAACTCTTTAAAAACAACAACAAAATCTTTCTCGTTTTTATGGTTCCACAACTTTAGCTATGTCTCATGAGAATTAATATGGTTTTAAGATATAAATTCATAAAATGAAACCACCCAACCCTACTATTTAGTTATCAATAAACAGATCACATGATTGTTGACAATCCCAATCGAACCATGTAACCAACCAGACGTCCAAAGACTACAACAGCAAACGCAACACTCAAAGAATCAACCTCCAAACAAACAATGGCTAGGACCACAACAATTTGATTAAAAAGAATGTCTAAAATAGTAGATTACAACCGCACCTGAAAAAAGAATTTTACATAACCATGAATCTACACGTGCCTGAGAATCTACCCTAACATCCAATTAATCGTAACTAGCACCATGTGTGCATGGCCTCAATAGCCAACTCAGTGCAGTTGTAAATCTACTCTAGAAGCGTGGCAAAGTGGCAAGTGCTGTTGTTGTGTAAGAAAATTAGAGCCAATACCATGCAAGCTGCACAATCAACCTTGCACCGCATCGTCCAGGAACGTGTAGTCGGTGTACCCGACAACGGGATCTTGTGTATAGAATGTCGATCTATCGTATTTGTTCAGCGGAGCATTGAGCGCAAACCGCTTGGGAAGATCAGGATTTGCTAGAAACAGTCGGCCGAACACAACCATGTCTGCTTTGCCACTCCGGATGGCTTCGTTGGCTTCCTCGCTGCTGTACCCACCTACAACTAAGAAGTTGCCCTTGTAAGCTTTCCTCATAGGCCACAAGCTCTCCTCGGATTGCAGTCTTCATCGGGTGGAACCGAGGCTCTACGCCTAGCAAGTACAGGAGGTTGTATTGGTTTAGAGTCTCGGCGATGAACACCGACAATCCGTTCGGGTCGGAGTCCGATGCATCGAATACGTTCGTGAATGGGGAGATTTTGATCCCAACCCTGTCGGCACCGACTTCTTTTATCACTGCTTCGACGACTTCGACCATGAATCGACATCGGTTCTCCCGAGAGCCACCGTACTTGTCTGTCCTGTCGTTGATGCCATCCTTCAGGAACTGGTCGATTAAGTACCCGTGTGCGCCGTGGATCTCGACTCCGTCGAATCCTGCTTCCATGGCATTGCGTGCGCCCTTGCGGAAATGGTCGACGTATTCCGCGACCTCATCTGTCTCCAAGGCTCGTGGGGTGGAGTATGGGGCCACTCCGTCCGCTGTTGGCAGGTACACCACGCCCTCCTTGGTGGCCCGGTTGGTGGAAGAAGGTGGCGCGGCACCATTTGGTTGATATGCTGCACACATGACAATTCGATACGCGTGAATTTGAGAATTAATTCGCTCTGGAAAAAATAATTTAGGAAGGTTGGGAAAACTTAAAACCCCACGCAATTTGATGCTCTGTGCACGAAATTCGAGCAAGCCAGAGTGTCATCTTCTGTATGAACAATGTCATCTGCGACTGATAACTTATAAGTGTGAGAAACACGGCCGACGTGCCAAATCTGGCAGAAGAAAATCCCGCCCTTATCGTGTACCGCCTTCACAATCGGTTTCCACGCCTCCACCTGCTCCTGCGTCCAAATTCCTGGAGTGTGTGGATACCCGTTCGAGGTTGCGTCGACACCGGTTGCTTCAGTGATGACGAGTCCGCCAAGTGTGGTGCGCTGCGCGTAATACAGTGCCGCATGGGAGGGCTGCGGCACACACCCGTATGACCGGCACCTGGTAAGTGGAGCTAGCACAACTCTGCCAACAACGGAGGGCAATTCATCAGCTACAATCAGAAAATTGACAAGAAGTACAAACCTACGTAACCTCCGCCTTCACGCCCGCGAGGACACACCTGCGGCACTCGGGATACAGACTCAACCAAAACCGAATTCTGAGCTTCAAGACTCTCGATCAAAAACCACAAACCTGTGCGACAGCTTGAACGGACCGAGCTGGTAAGGCGACAGCAACGGCATTTTCTCCACGTCAACTTCTGGAATGGAATTGTCAAGAATGGCCCCAATGCTGCCCTCAACCGGCAACGACGCAGCTGCTCCGTGACCCATCTTCGCAACAAACTACCAAAGTTTTCCAAACACTGATCCACAAAACAAAACACTAAACTCCTGTTCAAATCACCTGAACTAGTCCCACCTTTCACAAAAAACTCTTAGTTCGTCGTGCAGCTAAATAACAACACTCGAAAACTGGCGATAGGTTTATGAACCCCAGCTGACCTCACACGACACTTCATAGTCCCACAGGAGCATTACAGGTCACCACGTGAACATCGGCCAGCAACTGTCGGAAAGGCTCCCAGAATAACAAAAAAATTCCCCGAACCAGTGAGGGGGACAGAAGGGGATGAAAGAGCGGGACCTTTTCAGAAAAGCTTCAGGGGAAGTGGGCAATGGTGCCAGAGTGAGAGTCCCCGAGGATGCTTCTTGAGAAGCATTGTCGCGTCTCCCTGCAGGTGAGGCGTGGACCCTGGGAAGGACTGGATCCACAAACTGGGCTTTGGCCCGAACGAAGCTCCTGGAACAGTATTCTGTTTCCGGATCCCGCACTGACCATTCTGGCGACCTGCTCCCGACTCGAGGCGGGGTGCGCATCTCGCATCTTCCACGTTGCTCACGGTGACGCATCTTTCCAAATTAGGGTTTAATGCGGGGGTGGGCGGGGGGTGGTTAGGGTTTGAGGCTTGTGTCATGGATTTTACTCATGGTTTTTTTTTTTAAAAAAAATTAAAATTTTTTAGGTTTTGTTTCTCGCTTTTGTTGGTAGAGATGGATGAGAGCACAAATGTGAATCATGAGAGCATAAATGTATGGAAATGAAGTGGATTGGTGAGTTTCTTTTGTTTTAACTTTTTGTAATCTATGTGTGGTTTTATTGTTTTCTGAAATTTTGAAGTGTTTTTATTTTTGTTTTTTTGCAATGGTTTAATTTATTTTATAATATGACAATAAATTTTTGTTGTGATGGATATTGATTTTTCGTTTGTTTGCTTATACTGAATATTCCAACTATATATATATATATATATATATATATACACACACATACATACATCTACAATGAAACAAGGTAAAAATATCTTAAAATAAATTATTTTAAAATTTCAAAGCATTAAAACACATCTGACATAAAAGAAGTTATGATATTAAGCCAAGAATAAATAAACATATTAGAAAGAAGTTTCTAATACAAAAAAAAAAAAAAAAACAAAAAAAAAAACAAAAACAAAACAATAAAAAAAACAAACAAACCACATTAAGAGTAAAAGTAAAAAAAGAAGAAGGAAATAAAAATAAAAATAAATGATTAATATTTTGGCTTTAGGATTATATTTTTTAATGAATAGGGCCAAATTTTAAAAATTTAAAGGAAAAGGATTTAAGATTTAAATTTAAAATACATTGACAAAAAAATATAATAGATCAAAAAGCATTAGTATTGATTTATGATTAATTTTTTTGAAATAGTGACAAAAAAAAATTGGCATTGATTGAACTAAAATCTTCTTGTTTTGTTTCATTTATTTTTTACAAACATTGTCCAGGTCTTTTTACAAATGCAATTTAAATGTATTTGTTGTCAACATTTCAACTAAAACGCAGTTAAAATTTCTTCTCTTTTTTTAATTCAATTATTAGAATTTGTGCTTCCAAATTATTTGTACATCACATCCTTATCAATCTTTCACAATTTGTTTTACTTTAGTACTTTCATTGCAAGCATTGTGTGGTTTTTATTGTTTGGTATTCTTTTAACAGAACTTACACACCAAGGACATCAATTTGTACACAACTAGTATATTAAATAAATAAATAAATCTCAACTAGTTGAGATTTGAATTTGTATTTGTATTTTTTTTGGTAAGGCAATGATATTATGCAACAATTGAAAAATTTAACAATTTGATAAATATAATAAACATGAAGTGCTTTAATTTATATTGTATTGCAAAGTAACAAATAACCGCTCTCAAATTTAAAAATAAATTTGATATTTGAAAATTTAAGTCATTCTTTAAATTTGATTTTTTTATTCTATTTCATTCAATAACATTATATAATTTTTATAAAATATAAGTAAAGTGCTGTAATCATTTTTATAATAAAATTTATATAATAAAATATTCAAAACTTTTAAAAAAAAAATCTTATAATAAAATTTATATAATAAAATTTACAATCATTGTAGTTTATATTAATTATAGAATTGTTAAATCACTTTAAATTTTGAATATTTATAAATTTATTTATTTATAAAAAATTAAAATTTTATTTTTAAAATAAATAAATAAATACAATATATATATATATATATATATATATTAAAATCAAATACTATGTAGATTAATTTGAATTTTTTATAATATACTTTAAAAAATCAATAAAATATTTTCACATATTTATTCTAAAATATAAGTAAAATTTTAATTGTGAAGATTAAAGATAATATTAGAGCATAATATATTTGGTTTGATAACACATCTTGTTTTTTAAAAATAATCTTTTATTTTATTTTAAAATTTCTTCATACATATTTATAAACTTCTAGATTGAAACTTAAAGTCATTTTATTTTATTTTTTTAATAAATATATAATAATTATTTTTATTTTTATATTTTTTTAAATAAATTTTAAATTTCTTTTGCAAAGAATTATAAATACATTGGAATAAAGGTTATTTGATTTAATACTATTATTTTAAAATTTTCAAAAGTCTATATTATAGTTAAATTTTTTTGATGGTATAATTATTTTTAAATAGTATTTTAAGAAAAAATAGTAATAAATATAAAATAAAAATATGATTTTTAGATGTTATCATAATCTATTGATTAATATGTAAAAAAGTTCAAATGTAAGATTTTACTTTTAAATAATAAATTTAAAAATATTTTAATAAGTTCAAAATATTAACAAAGATTTAATTGCAATGCTTTTTATTAAGAATGTGCTAAGATGTTTTAAAAGCATAGAATTTTTGAAATATTCTAATTTAATATTTTGATTATAATTAAATCAAAAAAAAGAAAAGAAAAAAAAATCAATTTGATAAATGCTTTTATTTTTTATACTTCTTACATTAGTTATTTCAAATAAAATTTAGATAAAATATATGTTTTATATGCTTTTGTTTTTGGTGTGTTCTATGTATCTTTTCTTATAAAATTTTCTTAAATATATTTAGACTTATTACAAAGAATTCTAGAAATAAAAGAATTTATAATCTATTTAATCAATATTTATGTTTTTGATATCTAATAATTATATAAAACTCTAATTAATGTATTAGAACTTTATGCCTTGATTATAAAAATATAGATGATGTGACAAAAAAATATTATCAATTATATTAATATTAATATTATCATAAAAAAACCATTGGTTGGATGAAAATTATAAATGATAATTTTCTAAGAATATTTTTTCATATAAATACTAATATGCAAGTATTACATTGTAAATAATTTATGAAAAATGATGTTTGATTAAAATCAGCATAAACTATTGTAACTTAGATAAAATAATTATACAAATAAATAAATACTTATATATATATATATATATATATATATATATATTTTGTATATATATATATATATATATATATAATTTTAAAATTTTATTATAAAAGATAACTTTTATTATATGAATTTATATAAAAATAAGAAGATCCTTCAAATGGATTATTGATTATAAGATATAAGGTTTAATATATATATACACACATATGTGTGTATATGTATGTATATATATATATATATATATATATATATACTTAAAATTACTTAAAATTATTTAATTTCTATACATTGATAAGTTCCTATTACATAAAACTTAATACCACACTTATAAATTATTAAATCAATATCAATAAATAACTTTAATTATCTTATATTAATATTAATAAAATTGAAAATACTATTATTAACTATTAAAATTAAATATCTTATAAAATTTATTTTTTATCACAAAAAATATAAATATATCTTATAGCACCTAATTTACTATGATATAAATTCAAATGCTAAATTTATTGTAGGTAATTAAAGATATAATTTTACAATTAAAGATATAATTTTATGAAGCAAAAAAATCTTAAGGAATTAAAATTTATTATATTAATTTAAAATTTTGTTCCAATAGCAAATTTCTAATTTCAAAATTTTAATATGGAAGAATTTAAAGTTAGTAGAAGTTAGAATTTCACATATAAATAAAAAAAGTACTTCAAAATTTTTAATAGTTCATTCTTAAAATTTTTTAGTATATTCTTTGTTCTTGTCAACTATCTAGTTTTTTATTCTTGAAATTAATCTAGTTTTGTAATCTTTTTTTTGTCTCTTTATTAATCCATTATCTTACATTCTTGACAATTTGACAAGACTATCTAAGTAATTCTATCAGAGCTTTGATCTCTTGATAAAGAGTAGATTATTCCTCTTCTTGAAGATACTATTATATTCTAGAAGAGTGCGAATTATCCTCTTTTAGATTGACATGCTTATTTAGTAAAATTTGATCTTTTTTAGAAAGAGTGGATTATCTCTTTCTTATATTTTAGAGGTTTTGAATTATCTTCATTTAAATTAATATTATTTAATAATATTTCTTTTCAATATAGAAAATACTACATTAAAGGCTCGTTGATTTTCTCTTTGTCAATGTGGAAGTAGATCAAGTTATGGAAGGTGCATCTTCATAAACAAAGAATAGAGTGGCAACTCTTGCAGATCTTTAAGCTCTTTTAGATAGTATATAAGAAAAAATGGTATTCTTTTACAATTCAAAAAAACCTCAAAGTGAGCTAATATCTAAAAAAATTAAATTAGAGATTTATAGTTTGTAATAAAAAATTATTTAATTGAGGGAAGCAAGTAATAGATAAATTATACATATAATTCTTCTAAAAGTTCCAAGGGTTGCTATGAAGGAACTAAAGGCTAATATGCCTAATAAATTTGATAGAATAAGATTCAATTTTTGAGGTTTTGTACAATAGGTACGGCTCTATTTACAATTATATCCTTCTTGTTATCTAGATAAATTCACTTAAGTTACTTTTGTAGACACCTATTATTAAGAAGTATTTGATTATGGTTTGTTTTACTATTACAAAAGAATTTTTCAATCCTATATAATTTGAAGACTTTTATAGAAAGATTTACTATCACATTTGGAAATAGAAATTGGGAGAGGGTGGCAAAAAAGAAGATTCAAAACTTATGACAAAGATAACATTTAGTTATAATTAATACCTGTGATGATAAAATTCACCCCTCAACTCTAATTACAAGATGGTCTTATTTAAGAGTTACTTGTAATTGGTGGTGTGAAGTGAAAGAAGCAAATAACAAGAACAAAGAAAAGAACAAATATAAAACAAGTGAAATAAATAATAACAAGTAAGTATATAATCCAAAGCTAAGTCACAGTTTATTCACTGTATTTTTATCTAATAAAAACAAAAAATTAAAAATTAAAAATATATTTTTAAGTAGATAATTTTTTTTATCTTTCTAATGATGTGAAAAATATGTAAATCCAAATTACTATAATAGTTTAAAGATAGAAGGTAAATATAAAAAAATTAAGTGAGAAATTTTTACCTCAAGGATAACTTGCTTAAGAGATTATGAGTTAGAACCTCACCAAGGCTTACAAATAGTATATAAAGGTGGCCTAGAGAGGCCATGAGGCCTTAGTCTTATCCTCATACCTACATCTAAGGTGCTACAACCTATATGAGACTTATACACCTCTTTTTCTATAACGACTATACTAGCTATTGATCCTCCTATTTTCTACAAGTAGAACTCATTTTTTTGCATTTTTGACTTCACCATGGTATTTAAAAACATCCAATTAGCCTAAGAACCTTGTATGGCCTTCAAATCTTGCTTCATTTCTTCATAATGGTTCCCAAGGTGGTAAAATTTATTTTTACCAAAAACTTCAAAATTGCTCTAATTTTTTTTTAAAAATTCTAAAAAAATTCTAAAAATCTCTATTATATTTTTAAGATAATAATATGAATTTAAATCTATTTTATTCTATCTTTTTAATTTTTTATAATAATATAATTAATATAAATCAACTAAAAATTCTATTTTTTATATAAATATTTAAAAAGACATTAGTTTTTTTTTTTCAAGCTTCTTCTACTTATTAAATAATATCTATATGTTTTTAATAAGTGATATATATAAATAAAAGGCCAATCTAGATATTGGTTTCAATAAGTAAATATTAATTCTTTTAATTAAGAAAAAAAATACTAAATTAACTAAGATAATTACCTCTAAGATTTATTAAGACTCCAATTTTATGACTTTTTTCTAAGAAGATTCTTGTAACTTATAAACTCTTTTAAATTCTAATAAATACTTAAATAATCAAGTAAAATCTCTAATCTTAATATTTTGATATTTAAATAACTTAAAACTATAATTTTAACTAATCCACCAATTAAGATTCATTGATGGGATTCACAATGCTACAAAATTTCAACAACTTGTGATTTTAACTAAAGCAATAAAACTTTCATGATTAGAATTTTTTATGGCCTAAAAGATGACTTAAAGAATTTATTAATAACAATGCTAAGAGTTGAAAGTATAGAAGAACTCATGTCTCAAACAATTACTTGTGACAATTTCTTATTTGAATTGTGACAAGAAAAATAATCAATTTTTAATGTCTATCAAGATACATCTACTACATCTTCAAGAACATTAAAGAAGTTATTAACATATTTTGAATCCATGCAGATTGATATAATTCAATTCAAACTATTAAGACTAGCAAAAAAAAAAAAAAAAAAAAATCTATCTCTATATTGTGGAAGACTTAATCACAAGACAACAAATTGTCTAAACAAGTTTATAAAATTCAAGGCATGAAGTATAATATTTGAATTAGAGAAGTTGAAAAACAAAGACATCCAACAATAATATAAAACTTACAATATCATGTTCTATTACGTTTATGTGGTGAAAACATAAACAAGAATTATTTTTTAATTAATATTTAATCATCATTATTCAATAGAAACTCAAGATACTAAAAAATGGTTTTAAGAAAGCTTTTTAGATTATTTTCTTGTTTTAATAGTTATTAGATAAGAGTTAATTATTAATTTTTTCTTCTAGATTATAAAAACTCTTTTATTACTTTTAAAAAACTATAAATTAATAAAAATAGGATAAAGGAGATAAATAATTGGTATAGTTGATACTATGATTATGTTGAAGGTAGGATTGGACTTAAAAACTCCTAGAATAGGTTGAATTGATATTCAAGGGTCAATCATTTGGAAGACAAGGTTGAAATCAGACCTTTAGCTATTAAAATGGCCATTGAGGACAAAGTATGGGATCATTTGGAGATTGGCAATTAGGATTTGAGAGCTAGCCTTAAGCTTATTTTAAAAGTATAAGATTCATTTTCATAAGTATTGAGATGATTTTGTAATAATTATTCAAAATTAGGATTTATATTGGTGATTTGAATTTTATGCAATAAAATTAGAGCTAATACTCTTGGCTAGTTTGTGCAATTGGTATAACTTCTATAATTAAAAAATTGATAGTATATGGTTGATTGGATGTGCTATAAGTGTGTAAAATTTTGTAATAATTTAATAGTGCGGTTGGAAGATATTTGATCATTGGTGCAAGAAGGTACCAAAAGTTGGTAGTTTAGGATTGTTTAGGATTTTTGTATTATCTATGGTTTTTTGATCAAAACAAAGTGAAATTTTGCATAGTATTAGAAGACTTAAAAACCAAGCTATATACCAATTTTGAATTGAAGTTAACAATTAGAGAAGGAGAAATTGCTATTGGAACATCTATATCAACTTTAAGTTGGCGGCCAAGTAACATTAGTACAATTTGTGGATGTTTTTTTCATAATTTGTAAGTTGTATTTAGTTGAAATTCTCTAAGTATGTAGAAGAATTATAGTGGCATTTTTGTAAAAAATTTTGCATCAAGTAGATGGTCAAATTAAATCTTACAAGTTGTTGAAATTCACTAATTAGGATTTGGGCTTGTAAAAAAAAATTGAAGTTGCCTAATTGTGAAAGTAACAAGGCAATTAGAGTTTGTATATGGCTGAGATTATTAAAAAGAGTGTTTTTAAGCACTTTTTATTGGCTTTAAATACTTTTGAATTGAGATTTGAATTATATTCTTTTTATATAGGTGAAACCTATTAGGATTTCTTGTATACTTATAAAACACAACTTCATCCTTTACAATCAAGTATCCAATGCAATTCCAAACAAGACAATATATAATATAATATAAATGGTGAACCCGATATGAATGTTTAAGATGGAAGGTATTGGATTTTATTTGTGATTATTTGAAATTGGTAGTATTAAAAGATAAAAAAGTTGAATTTGGAATTTTTCATAGAGCTTTAGATGGTACTTGAAGTGGATCTTTAAGTGGAGTTCCAAGATAATTTTTTACTAGTAGACAAGGTATGTACTTGGATCTAAATACTATAAATATATTTTAAGCATTTACAATATTTATGCAATAGTAATAAGGCATTGATTGCAAGGAAGCTTTGGCAATCAAAGCATTACAAGCAATGATTAATAAAGTTGACTAATTTGATGGAAGGAATATTTCTAAGTATTTAAAATGTTATATGCGGGAAATAGAATTGAATCATGTTTTTGAAAATGAGATAATTCTATTATTTGAGCTTGCCATAATATCAATAATAAAAAAAAAAAAAAATGTAAAATCAATTATGAAACAACTTGGAAGTTCTTGGAAAATATTCTCCCACATATTAAAGGATGAGTATTTTTTGAGAGACTCTAATCGGATTACTAAGAAGTTATTTTTGGAATGGATTGAATATCCTTATAAGAAATTTTAAGCTATAGAGTTGTTAAGAGAATTTGAAAAGCAATATTTTTAATTATTAAAAGTAAAAAAGATAACATTAAGACCAAATAAGGTTGAATTGTTTCTTTGAGCAACTGATAGAAAATTACAAGAGAAGTTAGAAATTCTTCTTGAAGATAAAGGAGAGGATGAAGGACTAACAATAAAATAAAAAGAAGTTGAAGATGTAGTGGGATTGCTTGCAAAAAGAGAAAGGAAAAATAATAGAATTGGTATTCAAAGAATTGTATAAGTACCTAAAATTCAAGTGCCTATTTTACAATCAACAATATCTACTGTCCAACCTTCAATGACTATATCAAAGAAAGGAGATGTGAGAATCGAGAAAATTATATGTTGTCATATTACATGAAGTCTTACTTGACAATACACTAAACACTTGGTTGTAGAAGATAAAAGGGAAATAGTAACAATAAGTCCTAATACCACTAATAGAATTATGTAAAAATTATAATTAAAAAATAATAAGTATGCTCAATCATTAAAAAAGTTAAATTAGATTTTTAATTCATTATAAAATAATTAAAACAAAAAAATATGAATTTTTAATATTAAAATAAAAATCTTTTTAAAATACTAAAAAATAAAAATTATAATCAAATTCTAATCAAGTTTTATTTAAATTCTAATCAAATCCTTATCAAATCCTAATCAAATTCTAAAAAAATCCTAGTCAAATTCTAATCAAATTTTAATCAAATTCTAGTCAAATTCTAGTCAAATCCTATTCAAATCCTAAATCCTAAATAAATCCTAATAAAATCCTATCCAAATCTTAATCAAAATTCAATCAAATCTTAGTAAAATTCTAATCAAATCTTAATCAAATGCTAATCAAATCCTAAATCTTAAATAAATTCTAATGAAATCCTATCCAAACCTTAATCAAAATCTTAATCAAATCTTAGTCAAATCCTAATAAAATCCTACTCAAATCCTAAATCTTAAATAAATCCTAATAAAATTCTATCCAAATCTTAATAAAATCCTATCCAAATTCTAATAAAATCCTAACCAAATCCTAAATAAATCTAAACAAATCCTAATCAAATCTTAATCAAATCCTAATAAATCATATAGTAAATTTAAACTAGAATAATTAATGATCTAATTATTGATCTTAGTCCAAATTTTTTTCACCTTTCAATAACTAAGTTGACAATATGTACAAAAAAATTGAAAGAGATCCAACTTACCAAATAGAAGTTAAGCTCAAATTTCTACTTGGGTATAGGCCGTCCTCCTTCTCCAACCTTGATGCCAATCTCTTAGCACATATATCTTTTATTTGCACTATTTTATTACTTTTAAAATTTATATATAAATAGAAAATAAAATCTACAATTTATATAAATAATTTTTACCTCAATTCAACTAGTATTTTGCTAAATATCTTAGAAATCCTCACTAACCCTAAAAATCCAACTTCTGAGACTTTGAGTCACTTGAACTTTAATAATCTTCAATTAAAATATTTTATCTACCTCAAACTTGTAATATATATTAAACACAACTATAATTATAAATCCACAAAATTTTTACCTATAGATCTATAATCAAACTCATGAAATGCTCAAAAATATAAATGCCCTTTCATTTCATAAAAATCAGAGTCATCCGAATCAACCTTGACTTTGCAAAGCTCTTACAAAGCCAATTTTTATCCAAATTATTCAAAATCAATGCTCAAACAAACCTTCTTAAGTTTGCTTTCTAATCCAATTCTTTGATCTACCAAAAGAACCTTCCATTTGCTGTAGGCACATGGTTTTGTATCTTAAGATTTGATTTCAACCGAGGTTCATAACTAATCCTCTCCAGATATTAATTCTTGAAATTTTGAGATAAATTTTATTATAATCTATTTTTAATTCTTTTTTTAAAGATACTTATATTAGTTATTTTTCTAATCTATTTTATTTTATCTTATTAATGGCCATACAAAATAAATAGAAACCTCTTCTACATAAAAATAACATTAGTATCTTTTAATTTTTATTACTTTCTTGTCTATTATCTATAATTCTAAAATAATTTATTAAAATATTTTTATTTGAGCTCTTCTATAATATATAATCATTCTTTTCTTCTTTTATCTAATGGTTGTGTTATTACATGACATCCCCCCCCCCTCTCTTGAACCTGTGCATCTTTCAGCATGCGCCAAAATTTCTTCAATATACTAATTTATGACACTCTTCATCTTGGTATAACTTTTAATCTTCAATTTATTCTTCTTCTTCTATTTCAATACCCCTCAATAGATTTTGTTCTTCATCAAAATATATGCATACTTTTCTTTGTCTGAATAACTTGATTGGCTTGTCTACAATAGGTGATTTTAATTTTATTCCATCAAGTTCCCATAAATAATATATTCCTATATTATAGACTTCTATCACAACATATGGTCCAAATCAACATTTAAATTTTTTTTATGATATATTATGTTGATTATCCAAATTATTAATATAGATTAATATCCAATCATCTTTTTTTATTTTTTAGGCTATAGTCAATATATTTTATCAAATTTTTCTTTATTCTTTTTCCTTGCTTCTTTTAATCTTCTAATTGCTACTTCAATATTCTTAAATCTTCTTTCCAATTGTTAAATCCATAATGCTAAAAGCTCCTTTCTATTAAAATCATCTTTCCAAGGTAATACACTCCATGTAAGTACTATTTCTTCTATCAACATAATTGACCTTTGTCCATATATTAACTTAAAAGGCATATAACCAATCACCATACTATGAGTTGTACGATCTATCCATAATGCAAATGATAGTAGTCTTGGCCACTGATATACTTTGCCATTGCATGCTTTTACTAATACCTTAAGAATAGATGGATGTCTATACTCACTCTTCCCATTATCTTCTGGATTATATGCTATTATTAAAAAAAGTTTAATTTCTATTCTACCAAAGAGTTCTCTTACCTCCTTTGCATCCAATTCACTTCTATCTATAGTAATTTTTTCAATACAATGATAGCAACAAATAATATCTTCTAAGAGAAATTGGCATACACTTTTAGTACTTCTTGTTCTTAATGCTCGTCCTTCAACTATGGTTGATAAACCTTCATGTGCAAGTACCAAATACTTCATTTGTCAAAGTCCCATAGGCATTGCGACTAAATCTACTATCCACTTATAATATAGTGCTAGAAAATGAGTTGGATGTAATTCATCTCGATGCCAAATATTAGAATAAAGTTGATAAATCTCACATGATCCTATAAAATCAGCCATGTCTTTATACATGCTTTTCTACCAATACTTCTCTTTTAATTTAATAAAAGTTGTCCAAATACCCTACCCATAAATTCTCATAAAACTTTTTAATCATCTTTTATGGAGCTTCTAAACCACATATCACTCATTGTAGTACTTTTTTTCTTCTCTTTGGATGCTTCTATAAATATCCATCTTATAAAAAATATTTATAGATCTTTTTATGGATTTTTAATTTTTTTTCATTTGTCTAATCTTCTTATCACTTTAATGTACTTAGATATTTTTTAACATCTTTCCATTCATCTTTGTATAAATTTTTTAAAAAAAAAATTCCAATAGTATATTCAAATATGTACTTTCTTCCTCTGATAATGCATTAGTATAAAATTTTGTGCCCACATCATCTTCCAAATCAATTATATCTTCATCATAATGCCTCGTCCTTGATAACATATTTACAATTGAATTATCTTTCTTTAAAATGTACTTAAATTCTAGGTTCATAGATTTAATATATGCTATCAATTTTAATATAGCAATATTAGAAGTTGATTTTCTATAACTACTGAAGCACCAATCAAGTACTCCTTTTCATTTTTCATAGCTATTACTACATCTTATAATTCTCCTTTAATTTGTGCATATGTCTTTTGTCTAATATTCAAAATCTTTGCTCAAAATCTTATTACATATCTATTCCCTTGTTCATCATCTTCTCCAATTGTCGAACCTATTTCAATTGGACTTACATCAATTATTAATATTACTGGATTTCTACATTCATAATTCACTTTCTTCAAAGTTAGAGGCAAAAAAAGAAGTTCCTTCAATTTTTCTATAGCTCTTCTTTATTCTTCTTTCCATTGAAAATTTTGATTCTTTCTTAGCAACCTATATAATGGATTTGTTATATATATAAATGAGATATTCATATATGATAGAAAATACATACTCCTAAAAATCTTTTGATTTCTATTGTATTTGCACATTTTTTTATTTTTTTAATAATATCAACTTTTTCAATACTTGGCTTATGTCCATATGATCCACATATATGTTCAATAATAAGTATCTTATTTATTTCAAATATAGATTTAGTACTTGATAAGGTCAAATATATCTCTTTTAATCGTGATAAAATCTTCTTACAATCTATGATATAATTTGTAACAAATCTTTTACAACCCTTTTGATTTAATGTTTCATCTTTTTTTTCTTTTGCACATCCTTTAATTGAAATATTATTTAAGAATAGTATAGTCTTTTCTGATATAAATTCTCTCAATACTTTGTTCATTCATTTTATCATATGAGCTATTAAATTAATAGCCCCTTGAGGTAATGTATACATCTTTACTAAATCCAATGGAGTCTTCATAGTAATTAAATTTCTAATTTATAATGCTGATTGAAATAGATCATATCCTGAATAAAGATCATCCATTGAATAGATTACTCTTCTAGGAAATGCTTTTGTAAATTCATCCACAATTGGACTTGAATCCATATTTCTAATAGTTACTTTATTCATAAGTTGCATATCTTGTATAAACCTCATTGTTCTATTTTTCTTTTGTACTATAAACCATCAATTAAAATAAGGTGCCATAGATGGTTCTAAAATCTCTATTTTAATCTTTTTTTTGGATAAATTTACTAATTTGGATAAATGTGCTTTTGATATTGGAATTGGTCACAAATTCCATGGTTCATGAGGAATAATAAAAATAACCATAGGTACTACAATACTTGGATCAATACATCTGATTTCATATGCTTCAAATATAAAAGTCTTTTCATGCTGTGAAAGCATCTCTCTAAAACATTCTTCTTCACATTTTGTCAAAAATCCATCACATCCAATCTTTAATCCATCTAATGTAACATTTATAAATTCATGCTCTATCTTCCTAGGATTCCTTAAATTTGATTGTATAGATACTTCTTTCATCTTTTCTTCACAATTTGATGGTAATAGCAAAGCCACTAGTTTAACCTTTTTCTCTATTGATTTGTATTTAATTTCAACATGTACTTTTTGGTGACTTAAATTTTTTATAAATTTTTGAATTTTATCATAAATTTTTTTTGAACATACATTGATAACTTTATTCTCTCTTTGTAATCCATATTATAATAAATAATTTAATTCTCCTATACTATTTGTAAATTCTACTTCTTCAAATGCTCCTAAAATAAATTCATCTTCAATCAATTCTCTATTTTTTTTAAAGATTTGCTCCATATTTTTAATATAATATTTGTCTATTCTTTTCCTCTTGTCAATAGTCTTAAAAGAAAATACACAATCTTGTCTCAATTCAATAAGTCCAATAGATAATATCTTCTCTTTTAAAGCAAGTAGGAGCATTTCTTTCTCTAATCCATTACAATCCTACTTTATAATGGTGTGTGGTGAAAATCTTCCAAGTCTTCAAAATTCTCATTTAATAATGGCTTCTCTCTCAACTTATCATAATTTCTTTTATAATTGATACAAACAATTAAAAATTGAATTACTTTCTTTCTATCTTGACTTCTTATCTTTGCATAGGCCAAACCATCATCTATTATCTTTGTTTTTATTTGTGTAATAGTAATATATAGTTGTCCTAATATAATAAAATATATAGATATATCTTATAAAAAAAAATATTATTCATAAATAATATTTTTTATTATCACCTTGATATTTGGACAATCCCATATATATCTTCCTTTGAATCATTTGTTGATTTGATCATCTACCCATATTCAGTATCAATAGGCCATTTTTTTTTTTTTATATAGTTCTTTTGATATCAAATTGATCTTAGAACCATAATCAATTAATACTACAATTGGTTCTTTCAAATTTCTTAATTTTACTAGAGTTTCTATAATAGCCCTTTTTCAATGATTTTAAAAATAATAACTACATAGTTGAATTCCATTTCCTTCTTTTGTAAGTCCAACTCGTAAAACATCTTCCAAAACTTGTATTTCATCCTCTTTATCTATATTGTTTCTCATTGTCTTTGTTCCTTGTATATTTGATGTTATAATATTTCCTATAGATTGCCATTTTTTTTTTATTGTATCAATAATAACTTCATAAAATTCACGCCTTGCAATTCCCAAAATTTCACCAATTGTAAATTTGACTTTTTTTTCTAAAATCCATTCTTCTAATATCTTCTTCAAATCTATAGCAACCTCATTATCTGATTATAACTTATAAGCAAGAATCTTTCTTTTTTCTTTTAGATTTTCCTTCTTATTTGTAGAAATATTCTCTACTTTTTTCTCATGTACAAGATTTTTTTGTTGTCTTGCTTTATCTCCTCTTGTAGTTTTTTTTAATGGCCTTTCATTATTTTCATCTCTTCTTTGATTTTCTTCTATTAATGCTTCATCTTGATTCTTTGTAATATGAGGATGCATTGATAATCTATCTACTAGATTATTCCATCTAATAATTTTTTAAATGCTATTATCAACCCGTTTTAAATCATTTGTATTAAATTCTTTCTTTTCAATATAATTCATTGCATTTGTCTATAAAGAGCTAGATTCTCTTGGAAGTTTAAGATTTATACTTAAACATTTGCTTTGATTTGCTTCCATCCAATATGTTGATGCTTCCTTACTTGAGATTATATGTATTTTAAAAACATCTCTCGCAGCTATCTTCATTTTTTTTTAAATCAAAATTTGTCTCTAATTTTTTTCCACTTTCTTTTAAGTATATCATACCATCTTTAAAAAAAATAACTCCTTTAAGTAGCACCTCTGTAAAATCTTCACACTCTCTTCTTAAATGTTCTATGTTATCATACTACATGCACCTATGCATTATACCTTCTATTAGTCCTGATTTTTATTTTGATGATACTCTTGATGATTGACCCTTCTCTTTGAATTCAATAAATTTTATTTATAAATCTCTCATTTCACATATGATTTCATCCATATTCATTTCTTCTTTCTTTGATATAGACATTGAAGGTTGAATTATAGATATAAGATGGTTAGTAGGTAATTTTATCTTAGATGCTTGCAATGGTCTTTGAATATCCACCTTATCATTTTTTTTTTCTTTTTGCAAACAATCCTATTGTCTCTTCAATTTTTTTCTAATTTGATGTCAATTCTTCTTCTTCTTTATCTTCAAGCAAAATTTCTAATTTTTCTTACAACTCTCTATCAGTCGCTTGAAGAAAAAATTCTACTTTACTTGGATCCAACAATTGCCTCTTCTTCTTTGATAAATGAGAATATCATGTTTCAAACTTTCTTAATAATCCTGTTGCTTGAAGATCTTTCTTAGGCCTTTCAATCCATTTAAAAAATGATTTTTTTGTAATCTGATCATTGTCTTTTAAAAAATATTCACCTTTTAATGTTTGAAAAGATTTCTCCCATAAACCTCCAAAGTGCCTTATGATAGACTTCACATGATTTCTTATCTTTGGTGCAATAGCCAATTCAAATAATTGAACCATCTCTTTCTCAAAAACACGCTTCAATTTTATTTTTTTCATATAACACCTAAAATATTTTGTAATATCTTTTCTTTAAAATTGATTGAATTTTTCTACAATTGCCTATAATACTTTGTTTGCCATACCTTCTTTACAATCTTTAATCTATTGCTGTTGCATAAATAAAGCAAATGCTTCAAATATGCTTGTAGAGTTAGAATCAAAATACGTATCTTATCTTTTATTAGTACTTCTATTTGTAGCTCTACTTAAAGTACTACCCATAGCTATTCTTTCCATTTTCTTGCTTTCCTTCTCCATAATTCAAATAAATCAAAAAAAATCTAATGACCTTCTACCTCAAGCTTTTCATATTGAGTTCATCAAATATGTCATATCACCTATAGCCTTGCTTAAAAATGCGCTAGGCTCCTAGTTGTGGAAGATAAAAAAGAAATAATAAAAATAAGTCCTACCATCTTTAATAGAATTATATAAACTTTATAATTAAAGATTAATAAGTATGCTTCAACCATTAAAAATTCAATTATATTTTTAATTCATTATAAATGAACACAAAAAAATCCTAAAGAATTTTTAAAGAAATCATAAAGAAATAATAAAGAAATCTTAAGGAAATATTAATACAAATCTAAAAAAAAATTAGAATAGAAATTCTTTTAAAATATTAAAAAATAAAAATTATAATAAAATTCTAATATAATCTTAATTAAATCTTAATTACATCCTATTCAAATCCTAATCAAATCTTAGTCAAATTTTAATTAAATCCTATTCAAATCCTAATCAAATCTTAGTCAAATTCTAATTAGATCCTATACAAATCCTAATCAAATCCTAGTCAAATCCTATTCAAACCCTTTTCAAATCCTAGTCAAATCTTAATAAAATCCTAATCAAATCCTAATAAAATCCTAATCAAATCTTATTCAAATCCTAATGAAATCCTAATGAAATCCTAACCAAATCATAGTTAAATCCTATTCAAATCCTAATCAAATCTTAATCTTATCCTATTTAAATCTTAATCAATAAATTTTAATCAAATCCTATTTAAATTCTAATCAAATCCTATTTAAATTCTAATCAAATTCTAGTCAAATACTATTCAAATCCTATTCAAATCCTAATCAAATCTTAACCAAATCCTATACAATCCTAATTAAATCCTAGTCAAATCTTATTCAAATCCTAATCAAATCTTAATCAAATCTTAACCAAATCCTAATCAAATTCTAGTCAAATTCTAATTAAATCCTATTCAAATTCTAATCAAATCTTAGTCAAATCCTATTTAAATCCTAGTCAAATTCTAATCAAATCCTAGTTAAATCCTAATAAAATCCTATAGCAGATTGAAATCACAGTGGCTGATGTTGTAATTGTTGATCTTAGTTCAAATTTTGTATGTTTTTCAACAATTAAACTAACAATATGCACAAAAAAAATTGAAAGAGATCCAATTTATTAAACAAAAGTTAAGCTCAAATTTCTACTCGGGTGTAGGCTGCCTTCCTTCTCCAACCTTGATGTCAAACTCCCAGTACAAATATATTCTTTTTATATTATTTAATTGCTTATCAAATTCATATATAAATTAAAAATCTAGTCTACTATTTATACAAACTATTCTCATCTCAATCCAATTAGTAAATTGCTAAATAGTTGAGAAATCCTCATTAACCCTCAAAATCCAACTTCCAAGATTCCAATCTACTTGAACTTTAATAACTTCTAATTGAACCATTTGATCAAGTTCAAACTTAAAATATATATTAAACACAACCATAATCACAAATCTTCATGTTTTCAATTATAGATCTTTATCAAACTCAAAGAATGCTCAAATTTGTAAACCTCTTTTTATTTCACAAAATTCAAAGTCACTTGATACAACCTTGACTTTGCAAAGCTCTTACAAAGCATATTTTTATTCAAATCACTTCAAATTAAAGTTATAACAAACACTTTTAAATCTGCTCACTAATTCAACTGTCCAATCTACAAAAGAAGCCTCTATCCATTGTAGGCATGTAGTTTTGTATCTCAGGGTCTGATTTTGATCTAGGATCACAACCGGTCCTCTCTGGATATCAACTCTAAGAATTTTGAAGTAAATTTTGCTAAAACCTATTATTGATTCTTTTTTAAAGATGCTTATATTAATTATTTTTTTAATCTAACTTATTTTACCTTATTTATGGCCATATAAAGTAAGTAGAAGTCTCTTCTATAAAAAGATAGTATTAGCATTTTTTAATTTTTATTACTTTCTTGTCTATTATCTATAATTCTAAAATATTTTTTTAAAATATTTTTATTTGAGCTCTTATATATTATAATCATTCTTTTCTTCTTTTAGCTAATAGTTGTGTTATTACACAATACCGATGCATTCTCAAATAAGATAACACATAATATAACATTGGTTCTTATTATGACTAAACATCTTTGTTTTTTTAAACAATTGCACTCTTCATTTTGGTGATGTGTTGATTTTGTTTCTTCAAAAAATTGCTAGTCTTGTGGCCTCCCTTGCTATAATATAAACATAGACCTTCTTTCATTTGACACTTATTTTCTTGTGGACTAAGAGATTTAAAACGTATTGCATTAAGCTGCATATTTTTTTATTTTTAAATGTGAATTTAGTTTGTTTGCCAATATAATAAAAGTATGTTGGATTGTGTATTGTCTTGTTAAAATCTATGAACATTGATCTTGATAATATTAGAATAGTCAATTATCACATTTTATGGCTAAATTGATAGCTTCATTGAGCAATTATGGATTGAAAAGCAATAATAACAAATCCTTCATATCATTTCTTAATCCTCTATAGAATTGACTCATCAAGGCTTCTTCATCTTAATTGATGTCACATACTAATTGCTTAAAATTGGATGTATAAATTGATACAAAGCGCGCTTTTTGTTATAATGCTCAGATCTTAGTGTGAGCCATCAAATTGACTCATTACTTATTTTAGGATAAAATAACGCATTTAGATTTCCAAAATTACAATTGTAAATCAAAGAAGTATTTAGATGATGCTAAATGAAGGAAGATAGTATTAGTGAAAAAGAAATAGGGTCTTAGTAAGTCTTGGAGGCAATTATCTTAATTAATTTAGTATTTTTTTTAATTATAAGAATTAGCATTTAATTATTGAGATCAATATCTATTTTGGCCTTTTATCTTTATATACTACTTATTAAATATATATAAATGTTACTTAGTAAGTAGAAGAAGCATGAAAAAAAAATCACATGTCTTTTTAGTTATTTATGTAGAAAATAGGATTTTTAGTTGATTTAAATTAATTTTATTATTACAAAAAATCACCAAGATAGAATAAAATAGTTTTAAATTGATATTATCACTTTAGAAGTATTAAAATAATTTTAAAGTTTTATTTAGAATTTATTTATAATTTTTTAGGAATTTTTAGAATAATTTTTAAGTCTTTGGTAAAAATGAGTTTTACCACCTTGGGAGCTATTATAAAGAATTAGAGTAAGATTTGAAGGCCATATGAGGTTACTGGGCTAATTGGGTGTTTTTGAATACCATGGTGAAGTTAAAATTGCAAAATAAGGATTTTTACTAGTAGAAAATAGGAGGACCAGCAGCTAGTGTAGTCCTTGTAGGTAGGAAGGTGCACAAGTCCCATATGGGTTGTGGCACCTTGGATGTAGGTAGGAGGATAAGACTAAGGTCTTGTGGCCCCTCTAGGACACCCTTATATACTACTTGTGAGCCTTGGTGAGGTTTGAACTCATGACCTTTTAAACAAGTTATCCTTGAGGTAAAAAATTTCCACTTCACTTTTCTATTATTTACCTTTTATCTTTGGATTGTCATAACTTATTCATAGTATAAGATAAAAAAATTATCTATTCAATAGTATAATTTTTATTTTTTATTTTTATTTTTTATTAGATGAAAATACAGTGAACAAACTGCAACTAGTTTTGTAGTGTACAATTACTTAATTGCACATATTTTACTTTTTTTGTATTGTTCTTTTCCATCATTATTGTTTGTTGCTCTTTATACTTCACACCACAATTTATAAGCAATTTTTAATTGAGGCCACCTTATACTTTGGGTTGAGGAGTGAATTTTATCCTCACACTTGACTATTGTTTAATAAGCCTTGTCAAAGTTGTGCAAATAATACTTCCACAAATATTTTTATGAAAGCTTCAAAGTTGCTTAAAATTGGTAATTTCTTCTCAAAGAAGGAAATAAACTGTAATAATGTTTATCTTATAAGCAAGGTATCAACCAATCTAACTTATGATTCTTCTATTGAATAAATATTAGATTGTAGAATTATTATCAATCAAATTTGATTGACAAATCTTCAAAAATTTGAACATGTACCATCATATTTCTTTAAAAGACTAACTGAAGGTTTTTTATATTATTAAATAGATGGATTTTTTTGATACAATATAGATAGTATTACATCTTCAAGTGCAAAAGTTAGAAGAGGATGCAATTGAGGTTGTGGTATTCTAAATGTTGTTTTATTGTGAAGTTTTACAAGGATTCCTTTAATCTCTATAGTTTTAGCAAATAAAATAATAAGATCACTTATGATGGCATCTAACTTGAATTCAAAAGATTTGGTCATATTAATATCTTGATCTCTAGTCATTATAAGAAAAAAAAAAAAAAAAAATGAATCTTTATGAAGACAATATTAGTTTGAATGAGGATAATTTACAGTCTCTAAGATGTTTTAAGATCTTTGAAAAGAGAGATAATTTATTATCTCAGAAGAAGAATAAAGCTCTAATATTGTGATAAAAAAAATATCAATTTAAAAGAACATAATCCATAATCTCTAAAGTACTAGTATACCTTCAAGAGGAGAGATAATCCACTCTCTAAAAAAAAAGATCCAACTTTGATATTTAAGATGAAGTCAATCTTAACAAACTATCAAAGACACAAGAATATAAAACAAGAGACTTGAATTAGAAAGAGGTTTCAAGAAGAAATCAATAAAGACTTGAATTATCAAAATAAATATACAAACAATATCAAAAAAGGTGAGCTAGAATCCAAAGAGATGCATTGTCAAGACTAAAGAACTCTTCAGCCTTGATTCCAATACATAACCATATCTAAAAAGCTTCTTGAGTGACTTTCATCAAATTAAGAAGCTTCTTGAGCAACTTCTACCATTTTGAAAGCTTTTTGAGCTCCTTCTACTAACTTAGAAGCTTTTTGAGCAACTTTTATTAATTTGAAAATTTTTTAAATTCCTTCTACTAACTTAGAAGCTTCTTCAGGTCTGTCTATTACTTTGAAAGCTTCTCAAGCTCTTTTTACTACCTAAGAAATCTCTAAAATATTTTAGAAGATTTTGTGATCTTCCAAAGTATATGTCTTTAATAGGATTGATCATCTGAAAGGGATTTATTAAAGATTTTTGGATTAAATATAGATTATTAAAAAGTATTGCAAACAAAACTTGACTAGTCTTTATCAATAACACCACCTAAATTAAAAGAAGGCTTTTAGTCTTTGTATGATTGGAAGAGGGTTTAAACCAAAAATATTATATAATTAGCAAATATAAGAGCTTTTGATAATACTCTAAAAGATGAAGAGTCTAAGCCATATTGTGAACAACTTAATACTTGACTACAATAAAATTTTAATCCATAAAAGGATATTAAGGAAAGATCTTGGATTCTTTTTAGACCATGAAATCTAAAAATATAGCTTGTATGGCTTGAAAGGGCCTTGTCTACTATATATAGAGATATTATAAATATTAATTACTTTAGTTTTTTATCCAATTTTAAGAATCCAAGAATTCTATACAAATCTCTATTACAAAATACAAGAAAAATTGATATGCAAAGTAGGCCCTTAAAAAATAAGCTCTATTTATGAAAAATTGCAATAACTTATTATATGCATCTTGGTTTAAAAGAAAAAATCTTGAAAGTTATAAAATTTTTAAATAAGATAAGATAGTTGGCCTTGCAAATCTAGCAATAGTTAATAAACAAGATTTTAAACTTTGACTATTCTAGGTGATTAAATATTACTAGATCTTTTAATATTAGAAGCACAAATATCAATTGTTATAAAAGTAGTTGATCTTATATTATATTAGAAGCACAAATATCAATTGTTATAAAAGTAGTTGATCTTATATTATATTAGAAGATTTATTGAAGAAATTATAATATTACAAAGTTTTTACAGAAAGATTTAATCTTGAAACAATTTTCTAAGATTATATAGGCTATGCATCATAAGTATAGTAGTTGTGACTTATCAAATTGATTCATTAGTTGTTTAAAGACAAAAGAATGCATTTGGAGTGTCAAAATTATAATTGTGAAGTAATGATATGTTTAAAAGATGCTAAATGAAAGAAAATAATATTAGTAGAGAAGAAATAGAATCTTAATAAGTCTTAAAAGTAATTATCTTAGTTGATTTAATATTTTCTTTTAATTATAATAATTAATATTTAATTATTGAGACCAATGCCTACATTGGCCTTCTATCTATATGTTTTATTTATTAGAAACATATAAATATTACTTAGTAGATAAAAGAAGCATGAAAAAAAAAAATTCATATCTTTTAGTTATTTATGTAAATAATAGGACTTTTAGTTGATTTAAATTGATTTTATTATTATAAAAAATCACCAAGGTAGAATAAAATAGTTTTAAATTGATAGTTTTATCTTAGAAATATTATAAAAAAATTTAATTTTATTTAGAATTTTTAGGAATTTTTAAAATAATTTTGAAGACTTCGGTAAAAATAAATTTTATCACCTTGGGAGCTATTATGAAGAATTGGAGCAAGATTTGAAGGCTTGAAAAGATTCCTAGACTAATTGGATATTTTTGAACACCATGGTGAAGTCAAAAATGCAAAAAAATAAGTTCTACTTGTAGAAAATAGGAGGACTAACAGCTAATGCAGTCCTCGTAGGAAGAGAGGTGCACAAGTTCTATATGGGTTGTGGCACCTTGGATATAGGTAGGAGTATAAGACTAAGGCCTCAAGGCCTCTTTAAGACACATTTATATACTACTTGTAAGCCTTTGTGAGGTTTGAATTCTTGATCTTTTAAACAAGTTATCTTTGATATAAAAATTACTTATTTAATTTTTTTTATTATTTACCTTCTATCTTTTAACTATCATAGCTTACTCATAGTAACTTGGATTTATATTTTTTTATATCATTGGAAAGATAAAAAAATTATCTACTTAAAAATTTAACTTTTATTTTTTTTTATTTTTTTTTATTAGATAAAAATCTAGTGAATAAATTGTAACTAGTTTTATAATGTATAATTGCTTAATTGCACATAATTCACTTGTTTTGTGTTTTTTTTCTTTTGTTCTTGTTATTTGCTTCCTTCACTTTACACTACCAATTACAAGCAACTTTTAATTAAGGCCATCTTATAATTTAGATTGAAGGATGAAATTTACTCTTATAGCGGTAACATGGCTTGTAATATTTAGAATAAAATATAAAATCTATAAAATCATATTTTTATTATTTTAAGTATCATATTATAATATTAAATATAGCTATATATTTATAATTCTACCAATATTTTTTTTATTTGTATTTAATATATTAAAGACTATAATAATTTTATTTGTAGTATATTTATCTTTATACATATTTTAGAGAAGCATATTATGTATTATGTCAATTTTATATACATCAAAAGATATTTCAATCAAAAATATATTAAAAGCTTTATATAATTTATAAATTAAAAAAATTAAAAAAATCTATTTAATTAATTTTTAGAATTGATAATTTTTATAGCGCACTTTATTTATAAATTAACTTTTAAGTTTTATAAGTTTATATTTTATAGAGGAATCAAAAATTATCATCTATAAAAAAATCAATAAAGATCTAGTTTGTATTGGTTGGATTGATAATTCAAGAGAAGACTTCTTCGAAAAGTATCAAGTCAAGCTCTATACAATCAAGACAAAAGTCTACCACCATCACAACAACTGTGGGATTATCAAAGTAAGGATAAAACTTTCTATTATTACTTATAATTGGTATTTTTTTCATTCAATTAGTAATTGCATTAGGATGCCTAAGTTACAAACTTTAATTTTTATTAATTTGATTTAAATCCAATTTTGATCAAAAATGATAAAATAAAATAAAATAAAATAAAAATTTTAAATTTAAATTTAAATATATAATTAGATATTTATATTAAATAATACTATTTTTAATTAAATTTAATAAATAATTATTGGATAGGTATTTTCTAATATCATGTTGCATTTGAATTTAATATTTTTGCTTTGATTCACTTCTACATGGTATATAAGTAAGCATTAATTGTCTTTACTTTTTTGAATCATTATGAATTGCTTTTTATTTTCTTCTAATTTAATAGAGGATTAAAAGTACTCACAAATTAAAAATAAGGTACAATTCTATCATAAGAATTTTGATATAAAATAAGTACCAAATAGTTTGTAAAGATTATAAAATAGCAAAATAATAAGCTGATACCAAAAGATTGATGTTTTAAATTTTAGTTGTGAAGTCACTAACTTTACTTGAGGGATGTGAGTACAAAAATATGCATTTTTTAGGATATTTTACTTGCAATTTGCTTCAAAGAAATTGATTTTTTTTAAAATTAATAATTTATTACAAGCATAAGACTTATTCTAATAATTATCTAAGTAATATGAATAAGTAGAAGTAGATAAAAATAAATTAATTTGATAATATCTTATAAAAAAAGCTTCCTATAAGCTTCATAGACATGGTTTCATCTTTATTCATGTTTATAGGTGATTGATAGATTAGAAACTTGGTCAACAAATTAGCCATGTATTATATATATTACTAGCTTGTGGAACAAGCTAATTATATGGTGCACATATAGAAAATTTGTTTTGAAAGTTTAACACATGTCTTGCAAATTAGACACGTGTTGGAGGTCTTATAGAACGTTGCCACATAGTTCTTAAATAGATAGTATATATAAAAACAAGAGTGAAGCTTTTTTTATTTTTTTTAATATTTTTTTATTCCTAGTCTTATTTCAATTTCTTATTTTTGACAATAGCCATTCTAGTTTAATATTATACCATCTTTGAATGATTTTTTATTTCTTTTAAATAACATAAGAATATTTTGATATTTTGATTGTTTGTATTTCATATCCTTGATAGTTTGACAAGAATATTAATTTATTGTTCTTATTTTGTATTTTAGAAGTGAATAAATTATCCTACTTTTATTTTTATATTTAAAAGTTGTAAACTATCCACTTTTAAATTAACATTCTTTACTTTTTAATCTTGATTTTTTTCTTAAAAAGAGTGGATCACCCTTCTTTGTAGAAATTTTTATTTGATATTAAAGGTTATAAATTATCCTCCTCTAATTTGAACTATAAATTTATTAAATTGTCTAAGATGTAAGAAAAAATTATAAATATTACACTTAGCAAAAATGAGAATAGATTTGCAACTATCACAAATCTTCAAGAGCTTATCAATACCTTTAGGATAGAAATTTTATATATCAATAATGTCAATCATAGAAGCACTATTCCTAAATCTATGAAAAAAATCCAAAGCCTATACCAAAAAACTATACAATTGAAAGAAGCAAGTAGAGTAGCCTCACAATTAAATTTAGGAAGTTTTATTTCTACAAGTATGAAGGAGATAAAGATTAGTATGTTTAAGAAGTTTGATGGAACAAGATCGAATTTTAAGGATTTTTATAATAAATCAAGCTTTATTTAAGATTGAATCTTTTCCAATATCCTAATAGATTTATTCAAATTAAATTCAAAGGTATATTTTTATTTGGAAGTATTCTTTCTTGATTTGCACCTTTGATGGAAAAAGATTCATAACTTCTTTATAATTTGAATTCATCCTTTAAAATATTTACGGTGTTGTATTATAATTACTTATAATATATAAAAACTAGTCAAAATATATAATATGTTCATAAATTCTAGTATATGTTACAATAGTTAGTAAAGTATTTAAAGGAATTGATGTAAGAAACTTTGTTTTGATTCATTTTACTTAATTTGATTATGGCATTTAAATTATATAAGACCTAAATGTTTAATATGAAGCCTTGAGAAGAGATTGGGGGCCAAAAGTAAAGAACTAAATTGCTAAGAGGCTAATTTGGAAGGATGAAGAGAAAGAATGGATGAATGAAGGTAAGAGATGAAGCTCTTCATTCCTATTAATCAATGGTCATATCCAATAGGCTTTGAAGAGGCTATTTGTGAAGAGAATAAGAATTTTCGCAACTTCAAATAGAGCATTTAAAAATTGGAGACTAGGATTGAAAAGCTTGTTTTTTTTACTATAATTTTGGTATAAGAATTGAGAGATTTGGAATTGTTATGAAGGAAGAGTAGATGCTTGAAATTAAGATATACAAATCATGTCTATTATCACTCTTTTGAGAATACAAGGAGTTGTATGAAAGCTTTTGGAGATTGGAAAGTATAGCTAGAGAGATGATTTTAAGATCTACATCTAATATATAAGAATTGCTACATTTGGAATTTTTAAAAAGAAGATATTAGAAGTCAAAGATAGTAGATTGAATTCCAAGGTAGTAAGTAGACTGTTTTGTTAATAATAATGGTTTTTGCCATATCTTGAGCTTCTAGACGAGTTTTTATCTAAGAGCTTTTAAAAAAGTGTATTATTATGTTGAAAAGCTATAAATCAAAGTTTCATAGTATTTGGACTTTTAATTTGTGAGATATGAAGAATTAAATACATGGGTGTTTGAAAATAAGGATTTGAAGCTATTGTTAGGATTTTGGCAATATCTAAAGATTGATAAAGAATCAATAGTTAAAATTTGTTGTGATATTTTTTAAAAATATATTAGTACTTTGTATAAATTTTGAATAAATTTGAATAGTTGGATTAAAAGTTATGGATTATTGAAGTTCAAAAAAATTCCTTCTTATAGATGAATGAGGGATTTAGAATATTTGTCATATTTTGAATGTTTTGAAGAAATAAGACTTATGTATTAGATGTAATAGTCCTATCAAGAAGTCTTTTATATAAATTTGAGGATTTTATTATTTTGGATCTTGGTTGAATAATTAATGATAGCCAGAAGCTCCACGCTTTCATGCTGCAAATTCTCTCTACCACGGCAATAGCCACATTTAGAAAAAGTGATTGAGAGAGGATAATAGAGACCAAGCTCTTATCTTTAAAACAAAGATCACAATCAGCTATAATATATGCTATTGAATTTGAAAATGTTACTTGTAATATGGAGTACAATGACAAAGCCCTCATCAATCAATTTCATTATGGATTGAAGGATAACGTCAAAGATTTATTATTAATAATGTCAAAAGCGGACTCCTTGGAATAATTTATTATTTAAGTCATTATATGTGATAATCAATTATTTGAAAGACGTCAAGAATATAGATTTGGTTGAAAAAGAACAAATCAATTAATAATAGTAATTTTAAGTTTTCACAAATTTATTTGACTAAGCCAAAATCAATGCAAATTTATATAGTATATTTTAAACCTCTCATCGAACAAGAAAAGATTTGATGTTGTCAAGAGGGTCTATACTTATATTGTGGAGAAGCTAAGCACATTGCTCAACATTGTTCAAAGAAGCAACGCAACCACAAAATGAGAAATATAATTGCTAGAGAAGATAATGTATTAAAAAATAAATTTTTCTAACTACAATAGGGACCATTGTCATATTACATGTTGTTTTATTTGAGAATACTTTAAGCACTTGGCTATAGAAGGTACACTTACATGTTTCAATTAACCAAAAATCTAACAATCCTAATATAATCCTAAATAAATTTTAATTAAATTTCAATCAAATCTTAAATGAATCCTAATACTATCTTAATTAAATTTTAATCAACTTTAATCAAACCATAATCAAATCCTAAATCAAATCTTAGTCAAATCTTAAGTCAAATCCTAATTCAAAATCCTAAGTCAATCTTAAGTCAAATCTTAGTCAAATCCTAAGTCAATTCTAATTCAAATTCTAATGAAATCCTAAATTAAATCTTAAAAAAATCTTAATCAAATCCTAATCAAATCTTAAATCTTAAATAAATTCTAATAAAATCTTAATCAAGTGTTAGCCAAATCTTAATTAAATCCTAATAATCCTATAGCAGATTGAAACCTTAATAGCTAATAATTGAATTGTTGATTTTAAATTAAAATTTGTATACCTATCAACAACTAAGTTGATAATATGTACAAATTTTTTGAAGAAGATCCAATTTACCAAATAGAAGATAAGCCCAAAATTTTACTTGGATATAGGTTGGCCTTCTTCTTTAATCTTAATATCAATCTCCTAGCACTAATATCTTCTTTTTACACTATTTAATGGCTTTTAAAATTCACATACACATAGAAAATGAAGTCTACTATCTATATAAATAATTCTCACTTCAATCCAACTGGTAGATGGCTAGATACCTTAAAAATCCTTATTAACCTTCAAAATCTAATTTCCAAGTTCTCGACCAATTTAAACTTCAATAACCTTCAATCAAACTATTAAATCAAGCTAAAACTTATAACATATATTAAGCACAATTACAATCACAAATCCACAAAATTTCACTTGTAGATCTATAATCAAACTCACAAAATGCTCAAAAATGTAAACCCTTTTTTATTTTATAAAATCTAGAGTCATCTAAATCAACCATGACTTTGCAGAGCTTTTATAAAACCAATATCTATCTAAGTCACTAAAATCCAATCTTCAAAAAAACCTTCTAAAGTCTTCTCTTAATCTCTACTCTTTAATCAACTAAAGAAGTTTCTATTCGCCATAGGCGCATGATTTTGTACCTTGGGATTTAATTTCGACCCTAGATCATAACCAACCCTCTTTAGATATCAATCTAAGAGTTTCTTAGATAATTTTTATTAAAAAGTATCCTTTACTTTGATTTTCAGGTGAATATAGTTATATTTTTGCTAATCTACTTTATCTTGTATTGTTTATGGTCCTACAAGTAAATAAAAGCTTTTTTATAAAAAAAACAATGTCAACACTAAATATTTTTATTACCTCTATTTTTATTTTTATTTATTTATTTATTTATGTAATTATCTTTTTTTTTTAAAGTGATTTTATAATTTAATCTTCAATTAAACTTCTCTATAATATAAGTCTTTTTTTGCCCTTTCATCCTATAACAATGTTATAATACAACATCCACCTCCTCTAAACTTATATATCCTCTGATATGCGCCAAATAAATCATATGTTGTTGTTGGCTTCATACCAAGTCTTCAATATCTTCATCAATTTATTTCTTTATTATTTTTGTTATCCAAATCAAAACCATCTTCTTGACTTTGAAAGTGAAAGTCTTCAATAAGATCTTCTATATTGACTTCTAAATGTCATTGTTTAAATATCTTTACTTGCTTTCCAATAATTGGTATATTTAACTTTGTTCTATTCAATTTTCTTAGCAAATAGATTATATTATTATGAACTATTATTATTACATATAGTCCAAATTATCATTTAAAAAACTTTTATAAAGTATTATGCTGATTATTCAAATTACTATCATAGACCAAAATCGAATCACTTTCTTCAATTGCTTTAAGCTTTAATTGATGCTGTTTATTAAATTGAGCCTTGTTTTATAACCTTGCTTTTTTTAATCTTTCTAATACTATTTGCATAGCTTTTGGTCTTTGTTTAAATTGTCAAATCTTAATAGCTAAAAGTTCTTCTCTTATCAATCCATCTTCCTATGGTAACACATTCCAAGTAGGTATTTTTTCTTCAATTGGCATAATAGATTTTTGACTTGTCATAATCTCAATAAGCATGTATCCCGTTATTGAATTGTGAGTTGTTTGATCAACCCATTATGCAAATGGCAAGAGTTAAGGCCATTCTTTCATTCTTTTATTACAAGCTTTAACTAATGCCTTTACAATCAGTGGATGACTATGTTTATTTTTTATATTTCTTTCTAGATTATAAACAATAATTAATGATAATTTAACTCCACAACTTTCAAAGAATTCACAAGCTTCTTTTACATCTAATTCTCTAGATATCTATAGCGACCTTTCCCACACATTCATAGCGGCAAATAACAACTTTAAATAAAAATCTATAAATTCTTTTAATAGACTTTGTTCTTAGTGTTCTTCCTTCAACTTGATTTGATAAATCCTTGCAAGCCAAGGTTAAATATCTCATTTGCCATAATCCAACTAGCATAATAATTAAATCAATAATCCATTTAAAATGAATGTCCAAAACAAATTTAACAAATTTAACAAATGTGGCCCAAATTTTCCTATATCCCACCTATAAATTATTGTGAAATTTTCTTAATAATTTTTGTTGATCTTTCTTATTACCTATTATTTATTGTGGCATCCCAATTCCTTTCTTTTGTCTCTTCTATAAGGATCTTTTTTGAAGAAAAAATCTATATGTCTTGTTTCTAATTTTTTAAATTTTTTTTGTAAACCAATTTGCTTACCTAATCAATGTATTTAAATAATAACTAATATCCAATAATTTTCTTTTATAAAACTCTTTAAAAAACAACTTGTCCTTCTTATTAAGATTTGAAACCAAGTAAAATTTTGTTCCAATATCATCAATATCTTCAATCATCTTATCTTTATTATCATATCTTGCTCAAGATAATATGTCTGCTATTAAATTAACTTTTCTAGCAATATATTTAAATTCTAGATTTAATAACTTAACATAAGCAATCCATCTTAGCATCACAATATCTAGTATTGTACAATTAATTATCATTCTAAGTAATGACAAGCAATTTGTTTCAATTACTACCATTATATCAATTAAGTAATCTTTTTTAGCTTTTATTGCCAAAAAAACTCCCTATAGCTCTCTTTTTACTTATAAATATGCATATTGGTGAGTACTCAAAATATTAGCTCTAAATTAAACTTCAAATCTATTTCCACTTAAATCATCTTAACCTACAACCTATCCAATAGCAATAAGATTAATATCTATAATAAAAATTATTTGACTATTATACTTATGATTAATTTTTCTTAAAATTAGTCATGATAATAATACCTTTAATCTTTGCATTACTTGAGTATATTTTTCTTCTCATTTAAATCAATAACCTTTCTATTATAATTCATATAATGGATCTGTTATATGAGCATAATGAAGAATCCATATACAATAAAACACACATACATCCAAAAATCTACGTACTTCTATTAAACGGTTATATATCTCTTTTATCCTTCTAATTGCATCAACTTTGCTTGAATCTGGTTTTCTTTTATAAAATCTATATAAATGTCTAATAATCACAACCTCTTATATCTCAAATACTCTAAATTACTTTTAGTAGATGAGTTTACTAAATATAAATCATCTATTGAATAAATTGCTCAAATGCTTCAGCAAACTCATCTACTAAAAGTCCTATATCTATATTTTAAATAGTTATTGCATTTACTCACTACATATGTTAGATAAATCATAATGATTTGTTTTTCTTATACATTGTAAACCAATGACTAAAATACAGAGTAAAAGAAAACTTCAAAATCTTCATTTATATCTTTTCTTTCAATAAGTCTATCAATTTATGTAAATGAGTCCTTAACACTCGAATTAGTCTCAAATTTCAAGGCACATGGACTATTGTGAAGATAACCATAGGGACTACAATATTAGGAATTACATATCCTATTTCATGAGGTTCAAAAGTAAATGATTTACCTTGTTTTGTAAGCATTTTTTTGAAATATATAATTTCCTTTGGCAATAAAGAACTATCAAATCTAATCTTTAATTCTTCAAAAGTCTCTTTAGTAAATTGATGTTCAATATTCTTTGGATCTCTTAAATTCTTCTCTCTAGATATTTTTTTTATTTATTCTTTAGAATCTCTTGATAAAGATTTTGCAACAAGTTTTACTTTCTTATCCACCATCTTATATTTTGTTTCTATAATAATCTTTAATATTTAAAAAGATTTAAATATAGAATGAATTTTTTTTGAATGAATTTACACAATCTTATCATCATCTTCTAATCCAATTGATGCAATCAATTCTAAAGAATCTTCTAATCCATTTTTTTTTAAGTACCAAAAATCTTTTCATTATCTTTTAATATTTTCAATTCACATAATTTTTTTTCAATATTATGTAATCTTTTTTCTTTTTTTTTCTTCTTAAATTCTAAATTTTTTATATATAATACTTCTATTTTCAAAAATATCAATAAAACTTATATCAAAGCCACCTACATCTTGTGAGAATATCTTTCCTTTTGTTCCTCTATAATCTAGTTTTATAGAAGTACTTCTACAAAATTCTTGAATTCTTTGACAATCCTTGGTAATGGATTCTTTCTCAATTTATCTCAATTCCGCTTATGATTGGAAAGCACAACTAGAAACTTTACTGCCTTTCTTCCATCCTTGCTACATATCCATGTATAAGCTAAACTATTATAAAGTATTTTTGTCTCTATTTGTATTGCTGCAATATATGATTGTCTCAAAATAAGCAGATAAGATATTGTATCTTGAACAAAGAAATTTTATTCTATTGGAACATCACCAATTTAGATCTTGATATCTAGACAAGCTCCATATAATTCATCTCGTGTATTATTAATTGTCTATATTGTCCATCCATGCTCCATATCAATTGGCCATCTTTGTTTCTTATAAAGATCTTTAGACATAAGATTTATTTCTAAGCCATAGTCAATTAAAGCAACAATTAGTTCTTCTATATCTCCAACCTTCACTAATACTTTTATAGTCACTCTAAACTAATATTTTTGAATATAATGACTCAAAGCATTTATCTCTTTTTTACTCCAATCTTCAAAATGTACTTATTGATTATAATCTCTCTCCTCACTTACTAATTACTTGTAATAATTATCAATTTTTTTTTCATCTTTATATATCTTTACATCAATAGCATGATTGAATCTTGTTTCACCTATTAATTATCTTTTTTGTTTAATATTGTCAATAATAATACTATGAAATTTCTTCTTTGCAATCCCTAGAATCTCCTTCAATGTAAATTCAACCTTAGCATTGAATACATGTTCTTCAAGCACCCTTTTAAATCTGATGTTACTTCAATATCAAAGAATAATTTGTAAGTTATTAATTTACTTTTCTTTTTTATCTCTTTTTTTTTCCTTCAAAATTGCTGAAGTATCTTCTATAGGTAATTCTTATGAAGCCATATCACAAGCCTTGTTTCTTCAAGTTTGCCTCTTAGAAGAACTTTCTTATCTTGTATTATTAGAATCTCTCCTCTTTTTTTCTATTAAAAGTATATATTGGCTTTAAATAATATATATATAGACTAAAAGAGTCTCTATAGGAGATTTCCAACTTGTAGCACCACAAATAATAGCAAAAATCTTTAATAATGCTTTTCATAGCATCTTTTCATTTTACATTGTAAAAATGGCAAAAAACCAAAATCCACATGTTTCCATATTTCTATTGAAATTATTATTCACCTTAGTACCATAACTTGCAACTTCTTGTATCTCAATTCCATATATTATCAAATAATTTTGAATCAATGCTTTCATACCTCTCTTATCAAAGTTGGTTTGAAAAAGATCTCTAATGTCTTTCAACCTCACTTTTCTATCTTTCAAAAAAAATAACTCTGTGTCGAATTATATCATTGAATTTATTACAATCTTTTTGAGAATGAAAAATATCATTGCACTAAATATATCTTTGCACTTATCCTTGTTTAAAAGTAGCCTTTGAATTGTTTATATAAGTCTTCTTTTTAAGCCTTATAAGTTAAATTTAAAGATCTTAAATTTCACATATAATCTCTTCAACATCCATATCTTCTTTCTTTAATGTAACCATTGGAGTTTAGACAATAGGCATGGTTGATTGCATAGTAGATACTTGAATTTTAGATGCTTCTGCTACTCATTGAATATTAATCCTATTATTTTTTCTTTCTTATTTTGTAAACTATCCTATGGCATTTTTAGTATCCTTCCTCTTTGTTGTTAATCCTTCATCTTTCTTTTTGTCTTCAAAAAGAACCTCCAATATTTCTTATAATTTTCTATTAGCAGCTTACAGAAATAACTCAATATTATTTGGCTCCAATGTTAATTTTTCTACTTTTGATAATCAAAAATACTATCTTTTAAATTCTTTTAATAGCTCTATTACTTATAAATTCTTGTTAGGCTACTCAACTAATTCTAAGAAGAATTTCTTAGTAACTTCTAATTAAAAATAAGCATATAAAATTTTTAAAAAATCAAACTTATTAATTGGAGATAAAAGCTCCTAATTTTTTTAGGTATTAGCTGCCTTCCTTCTCCAACTTTAATGTTAGGCTTCTAGTATCAATATCTCCTTTTTGTATTATTCATATGTACTAAAATTTTACAAAAGTTTTAAAAAATGAAGTTAACTACTAGTTCAAAAAAAAATCATTCTAATCTAATTGGCAGATTGCTCAAAATTACAAAAATCCTTACTAATCCTAAAAATCTAATTTTCAAGAACCTAGCTAACTTAAAATTTAATAATCTTTGATCTATTTATTAAATTAAGCTCAAATTTATAAATTTTCATCCAAAGATCTACTACAAAATTCTCAATATGCTTAATAATACAAATTTGTTTTATTTTTCAATATTTAGAGTCACCCAAATAGAACCTTGACTTTACATAGCTCTCACAAAGTCATTATAAATCCAAAAATCTTAAAACTAACATTCAAAAAAGTCTTATTGTGTTTGTTTTCAAACTTCACTTTTCAATCAACAAAAAAAGACTCAATGTATTGTAGGCACATAGTTTTATATCTTAGAATCTAGTCTCAACCTTGATTCATAAGTAGCCCTCTTCAAGTATCAATTGAGGATTTTTTTAGATTATTTTTATTGAAAGCTATCCTTTACTTTGATCTTAAAATGCCTATAGTAGTAGTTTTCCTAATCTATCTTATTTTGTCTTGTTTATGGCCCTACAAAGTAAATAAAAGTTTTTTTTTTATAAAAAGATAATATTAACATTAAATATTTTTATCACCTCTCTATTTTTTTATTTTTTTATTTTTTATTTTTATCTATAATTTCTAAAGTAATTTTATTATTTAATCTTCAATTAAACTTTTTATAATATACGTCTTATTTTGCCTTTTCATCCTATAGCCATATTTCAATATGATAATATATTTTGAATCATTGTCAAACTCATTAGAATATGTCTTTATTAAGACTTTAAAATAATAAGATTTATTTAATATCTTTTTTAGATATTTTTATCTTGTATCAAAAGAAAGAAATGCATCTTTTAATTAATAAAGGACAATTTTATTAAAGCCAAAATAATTTCATCTTTGAGCAATGAAATTAATATTGATTGTTGATTCAACTTTTTTCAAGCAAGTCCAATCAAATATGTCTTCAAACCTTCTTATTCACAATATTAAGAATAATTCATCTAAATCTTATGATACTTTTAAGTTCAAATTCAAGAATAATCTATTCTATTTTCAATAATACTTATATATTCTAGAAGATGAAGCATAACTACATACTTTTGAAGCTTGTTACAACTTTCCTACAACAAGACATTTTGGATACATTAAGATTTTGAAATTAATATTAAAATATTTTTAGTGGCTTCAAATATAGAAGGTAATTAAAAAATTTGTACAATCACATGATATTTGTTTAAGATAAAAAAACTCCTTATCATCAACCTTAAAAACTTCTTCAACTATTATTTATATTAGAACAGCCATGGTCTTTTGTTTCTATAGATTTTATCACAAATCTATCAATTTCAAATTCATATGATTTTATATTCATGATTGTAGATCATTTCACTAAAATGGCATATTTCATACTATGTACAAAATCTATTATAGATAAAGAAACAGCTAAATTTTTCTTTGATAATATTTATTATTATTATAGATTATCAAGGGATATTATATCAAATAGAAGGACATAATTTGTATCAAAATTTTAAAGAATTATTTTCAAGATATTGAAAGTAGACATAAAACTATTATAAGTAAATTCTATTAATGATAAAAGAGTTGTCCAATCATCTTGATGATAATTGATGATACACCTCAAATATTGCTCCAAAATTTGATTTACTTGTTCTATTTATCTATTAGTTTAAGGGTAGAAGATTGAACGTAATCATCCATGACTTAATACTTTCAACTTTTCAAAAATTGATAATCATGCAGTTGAAGACTTAGCAAATTGATTGTCAGTACTATATACAACAATAAAGGTGTAATTAAAAAAAACTCAAGAATAACAAAAGACCAACATAAGTGTCTATTATAAGAAACAACCTCAATTCTATGTTGGTAACAAGATATGGCTACTTTGTCATAATATCAAGACTATTTGTTCTTGTGACAAACTAAATTATTATAGACTTGAACTATTTCTGATTTATAAATAAATCAATCCAGTTGCTTATTGATTACATCTATTCGAATCTATGAAGATCCATCCTATATTCTATGCATCTTTGTTTAAGTTATATAAGATAGCGAATATATAAGAAAAAAAATAAATGCCACCACCTCCTATAGAAATAGACAATAATAAAGAATTTGAGGTAGAAAAGATCTTAGATTTGAAGCAATGCAAAAATAGATTGAAATATCTTATACATTAGTATGGATATGATATTAGTGAATGCACATAGAAGCCATCTAGAAATCTAGCAAATGCATCAATCAAAATCAATACATTTTAATAACAACATCTATTAAAATCAAAATGAAGAAAATCTTTACTATAAAATAAAGTAGATTTGATAGAAGTATCTTATATCATTATTTGTTATTTTTTTGGATTTTGAGCACTAAGAAAATAAAAAATCAACATCCAACAAATCTAGCTCAAGAGCTATTGTTTGCTGATTTATCAAATAAGATATTACAATTGTCACAACTTTTAAGACAACAAAATAAAAATGACGATCCTCAAGAATGACATATCTTTTTTTGAATTAATGGCAAGATATAACGTATTTGATATCAAAACCTTAAGAGAGGCCACCAATGAAGGCCTCAACAATAATCAAATATCAAGGTAGTCCTCTCGCCTTGGTATAGGATATTATTGATGGCTGAGAGGACTTGTCAACTATCTTCAAAAGAAACAAAGATCAAAGTATGTGGCAAATATAATTTGACACACCTTGAACTTCTTCAACATACAATCATTGTTCCTCATGGAATTTGTCTTTAGAAGAGAAGATAATGTCATAGACATAAGTTTTATTCTAATAATTATCTAAATAATATAAATAGATAGAAATAAAAAATTAATTAATTAATTAATTTGATAATATCTTATAAAAAAACTTTCTAGAGCTTCAAAGATGTGGTTTCATCTTTATTCATGTTTATAGATGATTGATAGATTAGAAACTTAGCCAACAAGTTAATAACATATTGCACATATTTGTAGCCTGTGGAACAAGTTAATTATATGGGACACATATAAGAAACTTATTTTATAAGTTTGACATATGTTGTGAAAATTAAACACACTTTAAAGGTCCTATAGAATGTTGCCACATAGTTCTTAGATAGGTAGTATATATGAAAATAAGAGTGAAGCCTTCTTTACTCTTGTCAACATCTTTTTTGTTCTTAGTCTTGTTTCAAGAGTCTCTACTCTTTTTGTATTTAGCAATAGCCATTCTAATTAAATATTATACTATCTTTGAGTGATTTTTTATTCTTTTTGAGTGACTCAAGAGTATTTTGATACTTTGTATGTTTGTATTTTATGTCCTTAATACTATCTTTCCTATTCAAAATGACAAATTTTATAGTGAAAAATTGAAGATGAAATTGGAAGCTGATTATTTGTTGAAAATATTCAATATAGTTTTTTATATAAATATACTATTATTTATTCTTTTAATAGTAAATTCTATAAAAAGTTTTAATAGTCTATTTTTTTATATTTTCATGAAAAAAAACAAATTTTAAATTTTTTTAAAAATAAATGTTATTTTTTGGTCTCTACTCGATGAATATTCAAGTCTATTTAAAAATCAACTATAGCTATAATATAAAAAAACAATTCTAATAACTTAATTAAAGTCTTCAAAGTTATTTTAGTAAATTATATTATAATCACCATGTTTAATACTACCAACCAATAGTAGTATTTAAAAAAAAACTTAATGATCTTCTTAGAGGTTTTTATGTTGGTACTATTTATAATGAAGTTATCCTTGATATTTAAAAGATCCTATGCCATCTTGATTATTATTGTATGATGATAAAGATCATAATAATTGTTTTAGTTGATCTAATAACTACTCTAAAAAAAATCAAGTTTAGAATTTTAAGATTCTATTAAGATATTTTAATTTTAATTTTTTAAAGTTGCAAAGATAACACTTGATTTGCAAAAATATAGACTATTAATGTCTTTTGACTCACGTAATTTTTTCTTTATTTTCATATCTTAATAGGAAGTTTCTTTTTAAAGGTATTTAATTGACATTATTTTTTTGATATACTCATGACTTTTTATTAATGTATAAATTTTAATTTATAAGATTGTTATTAATGAAATCTTGCACCTTCATTGGCTTATTGATTAGATTGGATGATGGCTCTTGTATTTGTTTATTAATATTATAATTTTATTTTTAAAAATTATATTTAAATTATTATTTAAAAATATATTAAAATATATTTATATTTGTATTAAGATTTAGATACTAATCTAATAAAAAACCTCACTATATTATAACTCAATCAATTCAATATATAGTCTTAATATACACATCTAATTTTTTATAAAAAAGATATGTCCATAGAAGAATACACTCAAGTATTATCTTTATTAAAATTGTATATATAATATACAATCTCTACATTATATTGAGCAAAATCAAGCACACATCTAAATCTCTATCTTCTAATTATAGAAATATTTAAATTATTTCATCTACATTAAATCTAACTAAAGAGTGATAGATGCAAAGACAGAAGTCATAAAAGTAAATAAAAAATACATAAAAAAGAAGATAATAGATTAGCAATAAGAAGTCAAAATCTAATGAAAGGTTCTAAAAGATTTGATACATTCATAAAAATCTATGTAAAGTGATACAAATATCTTTGAGGTATGAAGTGTTATTATTATAATGATGGAAGATTTTTCTCGTACACATAGAGAGGGCACAGAGAATTAATAACCCACAATTTCAATTTTAAAAAATTATCAGTTCATTACAAAATCTAAGCAGATTTTTTTCTTTTTCTTTTTTACTCCAGAAATAGCATCAAAAAAAAAGTAAATGAGAGTACATTATTATCTTATCATTATGATCATTAATGAAAGATTTATTACCTAATTTTAAAATTTTAAACAATTACTACAACCTTCAAATTTGAATAGACAAAAACGTTCTATTATATGACTTTGGTCAAAAAAGCTGTTTGTGTACCATCATGTTATTCAATCATAGAAATATTTGAATCCTTGATTCTTCAAAACAACTACTAACAAAAAAAACCAAAAAATTAAATAATTCATTAACTTCATCTAAACATTGTCTGTATGGATGAAAGGTTCTGAAATGCTTTGAGCAAGAAGAAGATTCTCCAGTGAAGAAGATCCAAGCAAGCCTTTCCAAAACAGCTGCTGACCCTGTGGATACATAGATGCTGCCTATGTGGAAATAACATCAGCAAAGTTAGCAAAAAGGAGGTATCCCATTGGCAGATGTTGACAATGGCCTGTTGCCAATGCCGCCGCTAAAAGTTTTAAGCAAATACAAAGCAAAAATCCAAATGTCAAGTGTCTGATTGCAGGTTCAAAACAAGGACCTCCAGTATGTGAGACTGGCATGATAACAAACTACACCAACCAGACCCTGTGATGAATGGAAGTTGGATGTATTGAAATAAACTCATGAATTTTCAATTCAAAAATTTTGCATCATAGGTCATTATTGGTGCTCATGTTGACGTAGTGCCTGACGAAAGAGCACATGACCACATTAATTTGATGTTGTGTCCATGATGTGAGACTGTATTCAGATGATGGAGGGTGGAACTTTAATGCATAGGGATGCTCCTATTCAAATCTTTCCAGAGTGTGAGGTCATGGTGGAGAGAGCATGCTGCTGTGTTGCCATACAAAATTGTGGGGAGAGTTATAATTGCAATAAATACGCATATCAAGCAACCCTCCAATGCAACGTCAGCAAGTAACATTTTGTAATTACTACATGGTAGACTTGGCACTACAAACAGAATACATGATAGTGAAGAGTAACACATTAGTGAGTCAGAAAGTTATGCACTGTGTAGTGAATGTTGTGTAGATAGCTTAGGATGGATAAACCAGTTTATAGCCTTGCTTAAGTTTACTGACAAAAGGTTCAAGGAGTTAAGTAAGCTCAAAACAGGGTTAGGTTTAGGATAATAACAATGAGTTCATTTGTAGATAGAATATGATGGGTCAATTTGGCAATTGGCAATAACCAAGGATGGCTGCAAATGAGCAGCTTACACATCTCCAGAGAGACTTCACAGCTTCAGAAGAGAAATTAGTCATGGTAGAGATTTTCAACATCCAATGTAATAAAAATCAACTTCATTCAACAAAAGGAAGCACATGGAACAGAACAGAGAATACCAACCACAATAGAAGACCCAAGCTTAAAGGAGTAAAAGGTGTTGAAAAAGAGTGGAGAGAGATGTTGGGAAGGAATTGAGAGAGCTTCAAGTTTATCTATAGTGAGGTAGTTGTGTATTACATACATAGAGAAGAAGAGAAGATAAACAATAGCTTCCTACTACACTCCGATAGTATAACTACAATATTCATTGTTTACTATAGTAAATGATATGGAGAGTGTGGTTGCATTAAATGCTTTCAATTCTCCTCTTTGCTCAACATAATATAAAATTTGCATAGAATTATGATCTATACTTGTCTATAATCTTACAAGATTTATAGTTGCTACCTTATTAAAACCTTATCTGGAAAAACTCAACTATAGTCAAGGACAAAACCACAGATGAAGAAAAAAGAATATAGCATCCTCATCCATACTCATGGTAAAAATTCAATAGATAAAAAATCCATAGAGTGGATGAAAAAGATTTTTTCAATTATTTTAAACAGTTCCTTTTTGAATGCACTCACTGACTCTTTTCTTCAAGAAAAGCAAATTGGTGCATACCAATGCCATAGACAAGGCGGCAATAGATGTATAATGGAAGAGCTTTGGTAAAGAGATTAGCAAGATTATCCGCAAATGCTATTTTTTTGATTTCAAGCATCCATTTGATTACCAAGTCATGGTTGTAATTAAAATATTTTAAACCTATATATTTTATTCTATTGCCTTTGATGAAGCCAACTTGTATTTACGTAATACAAGTGCTATTGTCTTTATATAAGACAGTTGGAGAATCATCATATAAAAGCCTATAAGTTGTCTAGATGAACTTTTCAACTAATTGTAACCAAATGTATTTTCAAGATGCTTCATGTAAAGTAATAATTTCTATATTATTAGATGATGTTGCAATTACAATCTCTTTCATTGATTTCCAAGTGATTGTACCTCTATACCATAAAAAAACATATTTTGATTGAAACTTAGTTGTTACATGATCAAATTTATAACTAATATTAGTATATTTAATCAATTTTGGATTTATAAATCTTGAATAATATAATTTCAAGTCCTCAATGTCTTTCAAGTAATGTAAAAAGTATTTAATATCATTCCAATATTGTAGTATTGGATGTACATTGTGTCTTGCAAGAATACTAATTACAAATACAATATCCAATCTTGTAAATGTGGCTAAGTATAAAAGTATTCTAATCTCTACAAGGTATGGATATTATTTACTAAGTGGTTCTTTTTCTTTCTTGCAAGGGTGGTAGGGATCATTTCTATTATAACCATGACCAACTATTAGTATTGAAAGTGGATAGGCATCAATCATATTGAATTTTTATAAGATTTATTTAATATAGGCTAATTCATAAAAAAAAAGTGCTACCATCTTTTACATGTATTGCAATACAAAAAAATATATTTTTATCTCAAACTTACAAATAAAGAGATTAGTAGCTGCAACACATGTAGATTTAGTACCTATAAGGTTAAGGTCATCAACATATATTGCAATAAAAAAAAATCCACTTTTATCTTATTTGATAAAAAGATAAGAGATTAATATATCATTTACAAAATTATTTGCAATCAAATAGTTTCTTAAGTATTGATACCATATGCATCCAAACTATTTTAAATTATATAAGGCCTTTTGTAATTTGATACCATGATATTATTTTAGAATAGGGCTATATAAATTTCTTATATCTATTTTAGATGGTACATGCACGTAAATATTTATATCAAGAGAATTATATAGATAAATAGCTATTACATCCATAAGATGCATCTCAAAGTTAATATATATTACCATTTTGATAATATATTGAATAGTGATTGAATCCATAATTAAAGAATATGTAGACTCATAATCAATCTTGAACCATTAAATAAAGCCTTATAAAATAAGACAAGTTTTGTAGCAGATTAAGTGACCTTAAGCATCACGCTTGCATATCAATACCATCTTATATCCTAAAGGGCAAGAAGTTAGAATGTCTACAATTGGACCAAAAACTTTTTTCTTATATAAAGAGATATATTTTTCTTTGATGATAACTTTCTATTTTAATCAATTAGGATAATATATTCCTTTCTTAATGGTTTTAGATTCAAGTTCTTTTTCTTCACAAGAAAGACCTTCTGCAATCATGTAGGTAAAATTTTCATCTACCACAATAGATTGTTTGTCCCAAATATCATCTGTACTGCAATACAAAATAAATAATTATGTATTCAACTTGGTCTTATTCTTTTAAATTTCAAGGATTTCTCTTACAAGAGTAGAAGAAATAGTTTCCATTCATGGAGCATCAATAATTGATGGCCCTGCAAGATTGATAGTGGTTTCTACAAAAATAATATTATTTTCAATAGAATCAATAATTATCATGGCTTTTTTCTTATGTGGTGTTTTATCTGGTCCGCAAATCTTTTTCATTTTTAATATTGCAACCTGAGGCATTGCAACACAAGCAAGTATATTCTAAGTCTTATTGATAGAAACTCTAGTAATTTGTAGCGCATCATTAAAGCCAAGTAGCTGCTTGGTCCGAGATTTGCTTCAAATACAAATCTTAGCAATCTTAATTTCAGCCAAAGATATTTTAGAATTGGAATTTATTGTGAATATTTTTTATACTTTAAATATAAGTATTAAAGTACTTTGTTGATGAACAACTCTTCTTCAAAGAAATGAAAAAACATCCTTTTGAAAATGATAATTAATAAAATGTGCATACAATAATGTATTACTTAATGAATTGATAAAATGAATAATATTTGATGAGTCAAATTCAACATATATATATATATATATATATATATATATATCTTTATGTTGATGAGCTCTAATAGTATGCCATTGGAATTTTGATACTGGAACCCACCTACAACAACCAAACATTCAAAAGTGAAAGACATTAGGAACATGGCTTGAAAATAGCTCCTACAATGAAACAATTTCAAGAAAGGAAGGACAAAGACAAATTAATGTTGCAGCATGTAAAACCACATGGCCCTACATAAATGCAAGTAAACTTACGTGAAGGAGAAGTAATCAAGTAATAAGATAAATACACTTGATAAATGATTCTACTATTATATAATAATATAGCCATTAGGTAAAAGAAGAAAGGAATGATTATATCTTAGAGGATCTCAAATGAAAATATTTTAGCAAATTATCTTAAAAATATAGGTAATAGACAAGAGAGTAGTAAAAATAAAAAAAATGCTAATACTGCCTTTTTATAAAAGAGGCTTCTATTTACTTTGTATAGTCATAAATAAGACAAAATAAAGTAGATTAGAAAAATAAATAAGGCAAAAAAAAGTAGATTAGAAAAATATACATCTTTAGAAAAGAGTTGAAAATAGGTTTTAACAAAATTTATTTCAAAATTCCAAGAGTTGATATTTGGAGAGGATCAGTTGTGAATGTGAGTCGAAATCAGATCCTAAGATACAAAACCACATATCCATGACAGATAAAAGATTCTTTTGATAGATCAAAAAGTTGGATTAGAGAGCAAACTTAAAAAGGTTTATTTGAGTATTGATTTTGAATGATTTGGATAAAAATTGGCTTTGTAAAAGCTTTACAAAGTCAAGATTGATTTGGGTGATTCTAAATTTTGTGAAATAAAAGAAGGTTTATATTTTTAAGCATTTTGTGAGTTTGATTATAGATCTACAAGTGAAATTTTGTAAATTTGTAATTGTAGTTGTACTTAATATATATTATAAGTATTAGCTTTTTAATTAAAGGTTGTTAAAATTTAAATGGATTGGGGTCTCGGAAATTGGGATTTGAAGGTCAATGAGGATTTCTAAGATATTTAGCAATATACTAATTAGATTGAGATAAAAAAAATTTGTATGAATATTTGACTTAATTTTCTATCTGTATATGAATTTTAAAAGCAATTGAATGGTACAAAAGAAAGATATTTATATTGGGAGATTAGCATCAAGGTTGGAGAAGGAAGATGACTTATACCCGAGTAGAATTTTAGGCTTAACTTCTATTTGGTGAGTTGGATCTCTTTCAAAAAAAATTATGTATGTTTTTAACTTAATTATTAAAAGATGTACAAAATTTTAGCTAAGATCAATGGTTAGATCATCAAATATTGTAGTTTCAATTTGCTATAGGATTTGTTAGGATTTGATTAGGATTTATTATGATTCATTTAAGGTTTTGTTAGAATTTTATCAGGATTTGGATAGGATTTCATTAGAATTTGTTTAGGATTTAGAATTTGAATAGGATTTGATTATAATTTGATTAGGATTTGATTAGGATTTTATTAAATTTTGATTAAGATTTGATTGGAATTTGAATTGGATTTGATTAAGATTTGATTAAAATTTGGTAAGATTCATTTAGAATTTGGTTAGGATTTCATTAAGATTTGATTAGGATTTTATTAGGATTTGGATTTATTTAAGATTTAGGATTTGAATAAGATTTGATTAGAATTTGACTGAGATTTGATTAAGATTCAACTAGGATTTGACTAGGACTTAATTAGGATTTGATTAGGATTTGACTAGAATTTGATTAAAATTTTATTAGGATTTGATTAGAATTTGATTAAAATTTGAATAGAATTTGAATAGGATTTGAATAGTATTTGATTAGGATTTGATTAGGATTTAAGTAGGATTTGATTATAATTTTTATTTTTTAGTATTTTAAAAGAATTTTTAATTTAATATTTTTTTAGATTTATATTAAGATTTCTTTAAGATTTCTTTATTATTTCTTTATGACTTCTTTAGAAGTTTTTTAGGATTTTTTTTGTTCTTTTATAGTAAATTAAAAATCTAACTAAATTTCTTTAATATTTGAGCATACTTGTTATTCTTTAATTTTAACTTTTACATAATTCTATTAGATGTGTTACAACTTATTATAGCTATTTTCTATTTATCTTCTACAGCCAAGAGTCTAGTGCATTCTCAAGGAAGATTTCACGTAATATGACACCATAAGTCCATTTTATACATGTTTATATAGAATACAATATGTCCACTTAATCCCTATTGCAAAGCAATAATCTTTAAAGGATTTTGATCCAAATTTCTTAGCATTGTTCATGCACAATGTCTTGATAGGATAATCAAAGAAATGTGCCTAAAAAAAATAAGCATAGAAAGAAGGTTAGCAAATACTATATTTTATATTAATAGTAATAAAATATGTGATTATCTATTTAATGTATCAACAAGGATTAGAAAATAATAAAATGGGCTAAAAAGTAGATTAATAGGACCACAAATATTTGTGTATAGCCGCTCAAGCATTGGCAATGTCAAGGTAGAGAGAATTTGCCTTAAAAAAACTCTAGGCTTTTGGCTACCACTAATTATTCAAACAAATTAAGAATTTATGAAATATAAATATTTTTATAAATCTTGCCTCTTTTAAAGATAATTACATCAAGCATTCAAGTCTTAGATACTTTATAATTCCCAAGAATGCAACTAAAATCTTAAAGCCACTTTTTTTCTTAAAGAAAATATTTTTTTTTACTGAAAATCAACACCTAATATCTTTTGATCTAACTATTGAAACAAATTCAAATTTCTTTATAAGCTAGCTTATATCTCAAATTTCTTGCATAAAAATAATTAATCATTGATTCTCTACAAATTTCTAGATATTGCCTATTTATTAGCAAGTGCTATAAAAATCTTTTTATATATACCTATGTACAAAAATTGCTATGTTTTTCAAATCCAATATTCAAATGTCATGATTTTTTATTTTATATCTTTTCAAAAATATAATATTTATTTTTAAAAATTTTAAAAGAAAAATTTGCCAAAATATACAAAATATAGCTCAAACCGTATCCTTCACAAAGCAAAATCACTTACAAATCCAAAATTTGATGTACTAATCTTAACCATCATCTTTTCATTTATCCAAAGTATAAATATATTGTTTTATCTACACAAAATATAGCTCCTCAAACTAGTTTTTTAATGCCACTTTTTTATCTCTAAAAGCTTTCATTTAATTTATCATATCTTCAATGAAGTGACAATAGATACAATTTTTATACCTTAACTTCAAGTGCTTACTTCTTCTTCATAAAAATTCTAAATCTCCTAATTTTTATATCAAAATTATAGTACAAAAAACAAGCTTTTTAATCCTAGCTTTTAATTTTCAATTCCCTCTCTGAAATCATTGAAATTCTTGCCATTAGAAAATCTAATATTTACAAGTGCGTCCAATCATAACAGAAAAAATAGTCTTCTGATAGTCAAACCTAGGTGTAAGTTTTTTCCAAAGTTCAGTAGGATCCTCGAATTTCAAGTATTATTATTAGAGAGCAAGAGCAAGGTGATAATGAAGAAGAAGCAATGATTTTTAATAAATAGAAATAGGAACTGAAGCACTTACAATAAAATATGTTTTAAATGGAATTGTATCAAAAAGCTACTCTGTAAATAAATTAACCTTTATTGTTCTTGTCTATAAGAAATAATTACTTCCATTAGCAACCAATTGCAAGAAAAGAAGAACTTGAAGACGTAGAGATTCATTGGTTGCAATAATCAAAAAAGTCTTTATAGAGGTAACAACAATAGAAGTAGTAGATGATGTAAAAATATCCATTTTTTATGGATATATAATAAAAAGATAGTTACAATTAAAATTAAAAAAAGATAAAGCAAAGACCATGATGAAACTCAAAAATTATAAAAAAAATAATAAAAATAATAAGATAAAAACTATTTTAAATTAAAAAGCTAAAAAATGAATAATAAAATATAAGAAATTATTAATAGATAATTAGAAAAAAATAATAATATATCCAAAATTAAAAAATATATTATAAAAATAAAATCAAAGAAGAAAAATAAGAGTCAAGGTTAGAGATTATAAGATCATAATTTAGACAAGGCAGCAACAGGAATGAAAGTATTGATGTAACAAATTTATACCACAAAAATAATATTGAAGATAAAATCAAAAAATAAAAAAATTAAGAATGATATCTCCAAGTTAAGGTGGAAGAGTGGGAGAAAATCTAAACTAAAAACAAAGGAGTACAGCTCTAAAAAAAAATAAAGAAAAATTCAAAGAAAAAACAAACAAAGAAGATTTAAAATTTAATATAAGAGATTTGTGCTGATAATGTGTTGAGAAAGAGTTGAAAGATATGTTGAGAAGAAATTGAGAGAGCTTCAAGTCTATCTATATTGAAGTGATTGTATGTTACATGCATAGAAAAGAGGAGAAGATAAACAGTAGCTCTCCACTAAACTTTGATACTATAACTATAGTATTATTATTTATTATAATAAATAATATAGAGATCATGGTTGTATTAAATTCTTTCAATAAAAAGAATTTTCTAATTACATTCATACAAACAAGACAAAACAATAAAAAATTAAATATCAACTATATTAATAATAATAATTGGATAATTAGTGACAATAATAGTAGACAAGATTGAAATTATTTTAGAGCTATTGACCACACACAAAAAAAACCAACCAACCACAATATAAATCAAAGAAGTAACCAATATAATAAGTTACAAGTGATTTGCAATTTAATTGAAAAACCTTATGTCACTTGAATAAATTCACCTCCCTGCTTCTAAATAAAATAAAATTGAAATAGAAGAGATCTAAAACAATGTCAGAGATTGAATTACAACAAGCAGCTAATGACTTCCTAGCTATCAACAAAATAAATGCTTTAAATCTAAAGCAATTAGCACCAAAACTTGATTTATGGACACATGATATTTAGAGCCTTGAAGAAAAGAGATGTCTGCTACAAATCAATTTGAATATGCCAATATATCTAAAAAATCACATACAAATTCATTCAAGTCTCAAAAAGGATTAAAAAGGTGCTTATGCCTACAACCCCACTTTGAAAAATTATAGTATAAAAGCCTTATAGAAATCTTTCACTTAATTAAAAAAAACTTTTTTTTTGAAGTTTTGATTTTTAAAGATAATACAAAATAAGAAGAATCAATGAAATGGACTAATTTTTTTTAAATCTATATATATATATATATATATATATATATATTAATTTTTATCTTAATTTTAAAATTTATAATATAAATAAAAGTATTTTATATTTTTATTTTTATTTTTAATAATTATTTTAAGAATTTTTTAGATAAAATTTTAAATTTTGAAATATACTACTTTATAAGGTAGACCTACTATAAATTTAAGAAGACAACATTATTTATGCTATATAAGAAAAAATCACATTCTATCTCATATTTTTATTTTATGCTATTTGAATAGATTTTAAAATTTTATAAATTTATAAATTTTAGAAATCTAAAATTAAATAAGATTTGTCAATTTTAGCCAATCAATAGATTTTAAAATTATGGTCTCTCACCTTTTCTTCTAAGTAATAAGATTCTTTGATATATAAAGATAAATATAAGATGAACATTGCAAATAGAATTAATATGTATTTTTTTAATCAACTTCTATCTTTTTATCATAGCAAAGATCTTTAGATTCTTTTAAATATGCCACATGGCTATTAAAATTGATTCTAAAAATTTCTTAATTTAAGGAAGTTGCATTCAAGCAACCTACAATTTGGATGCTTAGACAACAAATATAATGGTCTTTAGAAAGCTTCCACAAGACCTTCTTTGTAGCTAATATATATAGAAGTAAGATTCAATCTATATTTAATATTATTAATCTAAATTTTAGATTTTTTAGTTTTTTTATATTTGACTATAGTTATTCTGATTTTTTTTCCTATCACATATATATAGTTATCTTTTATTTATTATCTATCTATATTTCTATGGCAAATATTTTTGCTAATCAAGATATGCAATTAAACATGGAAGATATACAAATTAATATTATATTCTTTATATTACTTATAATACAAGAGAAAATTTAATATCAACAAGAATGATCATGCATATATTGTGGAGAATCAAAACATATTGATTTTTATTATCTTTAAAAAATAAAAATAAAAACTACAAAATAAAGAATATATTTTTAAAAAAATAAAAAATATTCAAAAAAAGAATATATCTAATAATACTTATTTCTTAATAAAAATCCATCTAGGATCTAAAAATCTTAGAACTCCTATCTTTGTCTTATTAGTCTCTTATTATTTTTTTAATAAAAAATTTACTAAGTGTTATAAGATATTATTGGTAAAAAAATTAAACTTGTACATATAAAAGTTATAGATAGATAACTTTTATCTTTTAAAAATTTCAACTATAAAATCTTACAAATAAAAAATATTGCAATAGAATTATTAAATTCTAGTAATTGTTAATATTATATATTATCCAAATAATGTCACAGATATATAATAGAAGAAGGTTCTAGAAGATTTTCAATGGTTCCAAAAATATCCTAGAAGATCCTAGTACATTCCAAGAAGGTTCTAAAAGGTCCTAAAAGATTCTAAAGAATCTTAGATAGTCATAGAAGGTTCTTGGAGGCTTATATATTTTAAAAAGTTGTCAAAGAAGGATCTTAGACTTGCTTTATCTCCAAGTATCAAAGAAACTCTTCAAGAAGCTTCTTTATCCCTAGTATATATGGAAGTCAACAATGTAATCTTAGTGGTTCAACTTGGACCTTCTGATCTTGTTCTTTTGCCTTCAGTAGCTCCTTGCTTGTGATGTAAAGTAAACCTCTTTTGCTTTAGTTCTTTGAACTTTTGAAGTCTTATTCTACTTAAGTGGTGTGTTTGTAATAAATAATCTTAATATCTAAAGTTGATCTTAATTTTGAAAAATATAATCTTTATATTGATTGAACAACTTATACTTTGATCTTTATCATGATATATTTAAATAAATATTAAAACAAGAAATGCAACTTATCTCTAAAAAAGTGAAATATCTATTTGTTAGAATAAAGATATTTCTACAAGCCTCAAAAGAAGGAGATCTATTTTTTATTTAAGTAGTAATAAATTTATTATTTAAAAAAAGATTGCAACAAAAGAATTATTATTTTTTTCTTTTAATATTAGAACTTCTTAACCAACTTAGTGAAGCTAAAATAAAGAAATAAAATAGATTTATAAAGAATTCAAAATTTAATATATATTAATGTGAATAAATAAAAGACTATATTTTAAAATAGATGTAGCTATTTTGAATAAAATTTTATAATTTTTTAGACTTATAAATACTTCATTTTATTAAAGAAATTTATTAATAATATATTTTTAATTAATATTGATATATATTTTTTTTTCCAATAGTTATCATCTATTCTAAGAATATTAAAGAGCATAACTAATATCATTCTATAATGGCTTTTGGTATATATATATATATATATATTGATTATTTTTTATTATATATATATATATATTGATTATTTTTTATTATATATATATATATATATATATACCAAAAGCCATTATACACAAACCTTTTATTATAAATTTATCCTAAAATTTTTTATTATAAATAAAAAATTTATTATATATGCGGGATTACATGCCATGGAAGGATGTCCATATACAATAAAAGGAGAGATGTCTATGCAATAAAGGAGGGGAGGTATCTATGTAATAAAAGAAGAGAGTATCTATGTAATAAAAGAGAGATGTCAACCTAGCGGTTCCTTTAAAAAAATGTAAGACTATATGCAAAGATAAAAAAATTTGTATATTATACAATTGAAATATATTTTATTTTTGGTTAAATCATCCCAAATAAAAAATAAATTTTCAAGAATGATTAATGATTTTTGGAATCTATAAGCTATTATTAATTATTTATCAAGAATTTATATCAAGATGCTATTTCATTTCTATGACTAACTTCAAAGATAAATTATAGAGGAATAAAGATAATTAATTAATTAGTTAATATTTATAAATAATTTTTATTTAAACCACTATTTTATGGTACCTAAATTTTTTAAATTTAATTTTTTATAGAAATAGATATATCACACTTTATATTAGATATAGTTTATGACAAATATATGCAAATAATCAATTTTATGCTATCACTATTTATTTAAGAAAATTTTCAATAGCTAAAATTAATTATAAGATCTATAACATATAATTTTTTTATTATTAATTCATTTTAAGAATGGTGTCATTATTTTAAAGATAATTTTAATCTAGACGCAACTTATATTGATCACAAGAGCCTTAAGTATATCATATCAATATATATGCTAAATAGTTGTTAAGCTTGTTAGATCATATTTTTATCACATTATTGAGAGGTTTACTGTTTGTAAAAAAAAACACTAAATTCTTGGTTGTAGAAGTCCTTATAAATTTTAATTTGTAAAAATTTCTTGATTCTTGATGCTATCAAATCTTATACTTATTATAATTACTAATCCTAATTTTAATCTTAAATTCTATAAAATCCTATATTTTAAAATTTATCATATTTTAAGCCTTAAATTCAATAAAATCCTAAATTCTAAAAGATTATCAAATTTTAAATCCTAAACCTTAAAAATTTTAAGAAAATCCTAAGTATATCTTAAATTCTATTTAATAAATTATAATAAGAAATAATTCTTAATTGGGCCATTAAATTAGCTTTACAATTTATACAATATTATATTTGTCATAGACATAAGATTTATTCTAATAATTATCTAGTTAATATAGATTGATAGAAGTAGATAAAAATAAATTAATTTGATAATATCTTATAAAAAAGCTGCTTAGAAGCTTCATAGATGTGAAATCACCTTTATATATATCTATAGGTGATTGGTAGATTATAAACTTGGCCGGTAAGCTAGCCATGTATCACACATGTTGGTAGCTTGTAGAACAAGCTAAGTACATGGCGCACATGTAGGAAACTTGTCTTGCAAATTTAATATGTGACTTGAAAATTAGACACATGCTGGAGGTCCTATAGAATGCCACTATATAGTTCTTAGATAGATAATATATATAGAGATAAGAGTGAAGCCTTTTTCACTCTTGTTAACTCCTTTTTTGCTTCTAGTCTAGTTCAAGAGTTTCTTGTATGTTCTAATCTTTGGCAATACTCATTCTAGTTTCTTCTTGAATATATATATATATATATATATATATATATATATTTTATTTTTTTTTTTTTTCTTGTTTCTATTTTATCATTTTTTTTTAATATAATTTTTTACTAACTTATACATTTGTTTTAGTTTATAACCTTTATAGTATCTTTAAGTCATAACTTGGTTGTCATATCTTATAGTAATACATTAAATTTTCAAAAATAAAAAAATATATAATAATTTTATAACTAGGCTAAATCTATTAAATATGAAGATCTAAAATAATATTTGTTAACTTTGTACTTAAGTTCTTTCTACATATTTTGGTCTTTATCAAATTTTTGATTAAATAGGTATATTATAATATAACAATAATTAGTATTTAATACTATATACCATCTTAGAAATTAATATGGCTTATTGGATGCTTTATCTAGATATTTTTAGGTAAAAAAAAAAATCTTCATGTGTTTAACAATAAACCATCCATTTAAAATTAGAGTAGTTATATTTTTTTAATTATGAAAAAAAAAAATTACAATTGAAATTACTTTTCTTTACAAATTTTATTAAAGCATATTAATATTTTTTTTAATTTTTTAAAAAAAATTATAGTGATTTAAACAAATTTAATTTTAAAGATATCATTTTTTATTATAAAAAAGTATTTTTATATTCTAGAAAGTCAAGCATAATTATATATACTTCAAGTACAACATGAACTTTTAATAATAGTATATTTTGAATATAATAAACCTTTAGAACATATCTTAAGAGATTTTTAATGACTTTAAATGTAGAAAGTTATTAAAACATTTGTTTAAACTTATAACACTTTTTTTAATCTAAGACTCCATATCATCAATATTACAAACTTCTTCCATGTGTATCTATTCTAAAACAACTATGAACATATGTTTCAATGGACTTTATTATAGATCTTTCAATCTCAAATTCTTATAACTACATTTTTATGACAATAGATTGGTTAATCAAAATGGCATATTTTGTACCTTAGTAATATTTGAGATATAAATTAGAATATCTTTCACATTGATAAAAATACAATAGCAATGAATTCATATAGAATCATTTAAGGATCTTGTAAATATATTAGTTCTAATTTATTTATTATTAACAAAATTTATTAAAACCAATAATCAAGATCTTAAAAATAAACATATTTTTTTTCTAAAATATAATATATATGATACTATAACTTTGATAAAAATTCTTGATGTTTTATAATACTATTAGAGGTAGATGCTATAATTGATGGCAATTGGAATGTATTATTTGAAGGTAGTTATAAAGGCCTCAATAATAATCAAATGATTTTTTGATTTTCTTATACTTGTATGGAATATTATCAATGGTTCAAGGAACCTATCAACCACCTTTGCATAGAACATAGATTTAAGTTTGTTACAACTACCATTTGATAAATTTTAGACTTTATCAAATTATAAAATAATTTAACTACTCCTTATAGAACCTATTTCTATAAGAAGTAATATTGTTACAAATATCTATATTATTTAAATAAATAGAATTAAATTAAAATAAATAAAATTTATTTTAGATAGATAATATCTTTTTCAAGATGTATTAATAAATTTTCTTAAATGTAGATTAGATCTTTGAATCCTTCTAGATATACCACATAGCTATTACAACTTGTCTTAAAAATAAGAAACTTAGAAGAAGATGCATTAGAAGCAATTTACAACTTAGACACTTAGATCACAAATCTCATAGTCATTAGAAAACTTCTATAAAGTCTTTTTAGTAGCTTGTATATAGGGAGGCAAGACTAAGGCCATTCTTAGTCTTGTCAATGACTTTCTTGTATTATAGTCTTTGTTTAAGACTTTCTAATTTCTTTGTATATGGCATTAGATAGTTTAGTTTTTTTCTATGTTGTATCTATTTCGTCTTTGCTTACTTTCTCCCTTCTTAATGATTCATGTCTTTGATATTTCTATCTCTTTAATAGTATTTGAATAAAACTTAATATATTATTTTATAATATTAGATGTCTTAATAACTATAAAAAATTTATAAAATAAAAAATTTACATATGAAACATTTAACCAAGATGTTATATGTTACTACTTTAAAAATAAAAACTTTAAAATATTATACTATAAGAATAAGGACAAAAATAAAGACAAATTTTGTATTAAAATTTTGATTCTTTAGTTTATAAATTTATTCATAGACATTTTATAAATTCAAATAGAATTTAAAAAGATGGAATGTATATATATATATATATATATATATATTAAATACTTAATATTTATAAATATAAATCTCTTTTTAAAAATTGAATATTATAAATCACACCACAAAAAAATCTAGATAATAAATTGGATATAAGTATAATATATGTTTTTAAATTTTTATTTAAAAAGAGTGATCTATAGATAAAATTAAGTGATAATATAAAGAGGTTGAACCTCTAATAATATATATATCAGCACTAAAAGATAAGTATTCTATAAATAATATATGTTAGAATAGCTTATGATGATTTTTTTCTTTTATTAGAACTAAATTTTTCAAAACTATAAAATAAGATTTTATAGATCTTATTGTTCTTGGCTATAGAAAAGATGAATTTCTACCAATCTTTCATATCTATACTAGAAATATTAATAAGAAGAAGAAAAGCCACTATCACCATCAATAGATACCAATCTAAAAAGACTTATTTGCAATAAGGAAGAAAATAAGAAATTTTTTGCTTAATTTTTTCATCATTGCAAATAAGACATTAATATTTTGCAATTCAAGAAGTCGTAAGAAGTAGTCTATTAAGAGGAATAAAAATATGCAAGAAAAAAATCCTACATGACTTAGGCTAGAACATAATGATTTTATCAAAAAATAAAATAAATTAAAATAAAAAAAGACACATAAGCTATGTGATTTATTTACTTAATTATTTTGGTCTAAAATATGGAATAGATATCAATTGCTCCAAATCAATATCCTATTGGCAATATAAAATCAAAAAATTATTTTTTTAATAAACCAATACAATTGGATTTAGATTTAAAATAAAGACATTAGTAGATAATTAAGACTTCTATTTGACATTTTATTAGAGACAAAGAATATTGACAACTTTCTAATCAAAATAAAATACAATAAAAATTAGACTCTTAGCAATTCATCAAACTAAATGTAGCAAAAAAAAAAAAAAAAAAAAAAAAAAAAAACCATATTACAAAAATAATTTGTTTTCTTAAAGATGCTTAAGTAGCCAAACCAACTAAAGGTCCTAAGAAGAAAAGATAAGATAGAATACATTTCTTTTTCTACATAACATGAATAATATTATCTCCCAAAAATTTTGTTGGACCCATTTTAAGAAGTGTTTTTTTTTAAAATATAAGAATATATTTTAAATTACTAAAAATAACCATAAAATTTTTAAATAAGCTTTTTAATACTTCTAATAATGTTTGTAATCAAGATATAAATTGACAAGTTTTGATCTGGAATAAAAGAATGATTTGGTCCATTCCACAATCTCTTCTCATTTTATATTATTTTTAGAAGCCAAGGCTTTCAAAAAAGAATTTATTTTCACCAATTAAAAAACCTTCATAAGGCTTTTGAACCATTGCATTTCAAAGTGGGCATTTAAATATATAAATCCATAAATAGTATTTTACACATTAAAAAACTCTAACATGTGCCGAACTAATGGGGTGCTAAGATGATGACAATCCATGCTTTAAACCCCCCCTTCAATCTAGTATGACAGATTCACTCTATGTCAAATAAATAAATAGAATATATGACATGGGTCTGTTCATGAATTCACTCGACTGATGCACCGAATACAAGGAATAATTTCAAAGCTGACTCTGAAGACTGTCCCAGCCGCTTGGCTCTACAGAAATCCAACGCTCAAGTATCCCGGCTCCACTGGTCCCCATAGAAGTTCGTCGAAGGCTGCTTTTGTTGAATGGACACCCACACGTCACAGATACTTGGAGGTTCCCCATAAAATCAACACCATCCTTGTTATGATCATTCGTTGTGCTCAATCCGCGGTGTCTGGATTAGCCTTATTGTTACCCTTGCACTGCATTCGAAATGTTTTGTCAGTGAGAGAAGGCATACTTGTTTCACAAAAGAATCAACCATGGCGGTTGGATCTCATGTGCAAGGTGCCGGCGCTGCGCTTAGAGCTTCGTTAACCTGCGGGATCAACGACATCGAGAATCGAAAGGAGCTAACGACCACAGCTCGCCCTTCGCAACGATTTAATCAACTGAGGATTCCGTCTAGACGTCGAAGTGATGATGGTAGAATCAGTTTCAGCCCGGTATGTGCTATGCCCAGCCCTGGCGTCGTGGAATCATGGTCTCCATCGACACGTCAAGTGGTGTTTCCGTTTGTCGACGTACCTGCAAGCTATGGCTTGACGGAGGAGGTTATCAAGTTGATGTCGAAGAGAAACGACGAACCGGAATGGATGTTGCAGTTTCGTCTGAATGCGCTAGATCAGTGGCTCAGGATGAAGGTGCCCGAAGAACTGCTACGGACTTCCCCACCGTTTGATTTCAGGACCGTGTGCAATTTTGCTTCACGGATGTACCAGAGAGCCGACAAGTCCTCAGTAAGCTCGCAGCGTGCGTTGTCATCCGATGTGGGCGCCTCGGATAATAGCGACTCCTTTGCCACCACTCACCATGAAGCGCTTGCAGAAGCGGGAGTGATATTCTGCTCAATCTCGGAGGCGATCAAAAAGTATCCGGAGCTTGTGCGAAAGTATCTAGGTAAGGTGGTACCTTCATCGGAAAACTATTTCGCAGCTCTCAACTCAGCCATTTTCACTGATGGATCATTCTGCTATGTTCCAAAGAATACTATCTGTCCTATGGACATCTCTACTCATTTTTTGGTGGACGGGCGGAAAGTGACGAACCACTTCGAGCGCAACCTCATCATCTGCGAAGAAGGCTCCTACGTGAGCTCCCTAGGTTGCACATCGCCATCTCCACACATGGATGCGTCCCAACAGCTTTACGCGCCCGTGATCGAACTCTACTGCGCGGAAGAATCTGAAATTAAGTATTTTGTTGTTGAGAATTGGCAAGAAGAGGGTGCGAGTCAGTCGCCTGTACAGTCGGAGGTTTACAACTTCGTAACCCAGCAAGGGCTGTGCGATGGACCCCGGTCCAAAATCACGTGGATAACAGTGGAGTCGGGATCGACGATCGCTCGGCATCACCCAACGGTTGTGTTGAAAGGGAACGGCTCCATTGGCCAAAGCTTCTCCGTGACGATGACAAACTCAGGGCAATTCGCGGACATGGGTGCAAGAATAATCCACATTGGAAGCAACACGAAGAGCCGAGTTGTCTCGAAAAGCGTCCATGCAGGGAATTCTCATGGTTGCTTTAGGTCTTACATCGAGGTCCACCCCCTCGCGAAGAATGCGCGTAGCGAATTGACGTGGGATGCAATGCTCCTCGGATCTCATGCAGAAGCTGTGTCGTACCCTTCCGCTGCGGTACTGCTCCCACCCCTATATCTAGTGTGTGCGAATTTGGAGTGGCAGAAAACAAACCACCCGCGTTGATTGCACAGTCATACCTGCTTTGATACTGTTGTTCCTCAGACTAAAGTGGAGCTATCACCACTTCTATACTCATTGAAAATGCTGAAATGCACCTAAGTCAACACTATGTTTCTAGAAACCTGGATTGTTGGAGTAAACAGTGAGCGGTGAGCAGTAGCCTCAAGTTTTAGTAATTGCCCCCCGGATAAAGTTTTAAAGTTGCACGTAAAGCACCCATGGAATCGCTTGCACCCACGAGTCTAGAGCAACAGTTTCATGAAAGTTGTTCTAGAATCTTGACCAGTCATTTGGTGATTGACGTTGCAGGTACGGAATACGAGCGCTCAGATTAAACAAGAGGGTAGCGCCTCCAGGGTGAATGAAGACAAGGTGTTCTACTTCCAGCAGAGGGGAATCCAGTTCGAGAAAGCAGTGCAGACGATCCTGACGGGGTTTTGCAGCGACGTATTGCAGGAGCTGCCTTGCGAATTTGAAGAGGAGGTGAAGGAAATGGTGGAGCTGAAAATTGAAGAAGCCATGAAATCTTACTAACCTGGTTTCACAGACCAGGGATTCAGGGCTATGGCCCCACTTCTAGGGAGACTCTGTAGCTTAATCTGCGTAGCATCAGACAACAGTCGTTGTCTAAAAAAGTCGTTGTCTAAAAAAGTCTTTGTCCAGCAGCATTGACAACCCGAACTCGGGATGATACTTAGTGTCCTGCAGATTATGTGGTGTAAATACCCAAGTAGTGTAAAATAAACTAATCAACCGCCACCGTCTGATGTACACAAATTCGCCTTTTTACTTTCATGACGATGCAAGTATCATGGAAAATAATGTTGTTTGATCTGAATCTGCACCACAGTAGTTTTCAAGTGCTTTGTAGCCCTGCGTCACACACAATGAATTTATCCAGTACTGGACGCTTTCCAATGAATAGGGAGAGCCAAGCTGAGTAAAGTCACCTTCCCCACATGCTTAGATTCACTAATTATATATGTTTACATATATATACAAAGAAAAAATTATCACATTGTAATATGTATGCTAAATAGGAGGAAATCAATCACAATCCAAGCTTCATGTTGAATGGATACATTACTGTCTATAAGCTGATCTCAAAAATTCTAAAAGATGTAAGCAGAACCTTAGGAGATACTTCTTCTATTCAACAGCATGACAACAGTGGTTACACCATGTATTGAAAGGTGGTAGAATGAATCCAAACCTGAAGTTAACTGATGAATCATGTAATTTTTTATATTCTCCTATGCACTTATTTAAAATCTTTAAGTGTATACATGTTCACATACACACAGTTTGAAAAGTAATTAAACAAAGAGTCCAAATATAAGGGTTCATTCACACAAGATTCCAACACACCAACCATTCAATCTGGAGCCAGTCTCTTTAGTGCTGCTGATTGGGTGTTGCTTGAGCCTGTCAAGTCCTTTTTATTTGATCAAAAGCATGACAGGTAATCAATGTTTGTGCAGCTCAGGATACTGCCAAAGTGTACAGCTGTTCAATTGATCTGCTGGTGTAACCACTGTTGTCATGCAGATGCAGTAAAAGTGAACTTGTGAACTGTTCATTGGATCATTATTTTTCACTATTTTTACATTTACAAATCAAGCAATGATATCATACTGAATTATTTAGAATAAGTATTATAAATATAATACATGTGTTATTTGAAATAGTTTTTGACATCAAAGAAAGCAGGATCTACATGCTTTTAATAACAAGTTTGTGTAAAATCAATTACAAGCAATAAAACACAGTACAATAGTAGTTTAGAAAGGAATAAAAGATATAATATTGGGGGAATGTTAAATTGACCCACATAAATTTTAAATTGACCCACCTTTGCTCTTATCATCTTGTACCGTGCCATATATTCTTCACCAATCCAAAGAAGATCATACTTGGATCATAATGAATTCGCCTTCAATGTCTACCAAACAGATTTTAAAGTTAACTTCACATTAGTACATTAAAGTCATTGCACTCTACCTCCATCATCAATTGAAATATCCACAATGTCCTCGGCTGGTCATCAACATTTGAACTCCAAAGGTGCAAAATTGAAGGATTGGTGAAGGAGGATGAGGAATATATGATGTGGTACAAGATGATAAGAACAAAGGTGGGTCAATTTAATATTCCCCTAATTTTGTAACATTATTGACAACACCAAATGAGTTGTGGTGGATTTATTTTCAAATTGGCATAAAAGATGAAATGACACCCATGAATGAAAAATGAAAAGCCGTTACAAAACTGAAACACATATACGAGTCGAACAATCATGTTGATTTTCTGAACAACCTATTGAACAACCATGCACTAGTACACAATAATTTTATGTTGCATGCTAGTGCTTGTGTGTGAGGCTCAATTGCCATTCTCATTAATGCTGAACTGCCATTCCAAAAGTGTGATACCCATGTGGAGCAAGCTGCCAGGATATTGTGGAGCACCTTCAAAACCTCATTTTATTGAATACCATGAGTATTTGTGCTTGAAGGAATTGTCAACCAATGTGGCATTGTGTAAGTTATTACTCAAAAACTTAAGGCACATTTGTGTGAATTGTGTGATGTCTTTTGTTTTTTTTTTTCCTTTTCTGCATTTAAGTGAGTAAAAATTCACTTGGTGCTACCTAATGGAAGACCCATAGAAATTTAATACATTGAATAAACATGCAAGAAATTTGGGTGTAGGAATTGCAAAAAAAAAAAAAAAAAAAAAAAATCTGACATAAAATAAATTCTCAAATTACACTTTAAAAAGTATATGTGCAATTAGAGTTCATTGATTATGATTAACATTTTATAAATAAAATAAAATAAAATAATCTTATTGTGCAATTTTTGTTTTGCAAAACATGTCCACACTTTGGGTTAAAACATTTTGGTTGTCATTTGTTCCTTGAAATAGGATAAAGAATTGCTCCAAACCATCAAAACAACCTTTGATATGAGACTTTTGTATGTATGTTAATTCATACATAGAACTATATTCTGTTTTACCAAAGATTCAATCAATCATAGATTATTTTATCTAGCTTTAATGTATCTTAATTGGAATACAATTATAACCATTCTTCATAGTTTTTGCCCCAGCTTGCTTCTAACTCCCTAGAATATTAAGATCTTAGGATTCATTCAGTTATTATCAAAAAGTTATTTGTTTATTACTATTTTATACAAACTTGGAGGATTTGTTGCATCAGTCAGAATCAAAGAACAATAGCTTCTTGAGTCTCAACATCCCTCTCCCCAATCAAGGCTAATAAAGAGTAGAATCATGTTACATATTTACCAACTAGATTCCTAAATCCTTAAGCATTTGTAAATTATCACTGCTAAGAGGAATTCTAATACTTCATCTTATTGACATCCTAATTATATGTCCTGCAATACTATTGGCCATTGCTAATTTATACCATCTCTTGGTAAAGTTGGTCTTGTTATTTTCAAATTTTTACTTGAATATGTTCTTGCATTATTCTTTTGTAGTTTAGGAGATTGTCCATAATAAATGCCTTGTTCTACTGTTGCCACGAACTTCTTTGTCAAATGCTTTTGACTTTTGTTGATGGATTGAATCTATTTTGGGTTGGTTTTGCCCCCTCCATTGTTACCTTTTTCTTTTTATTTCTGGGTTGGTTTTGGAAATATTTTTTAAAAACTTGTTTCATTTCTAAAATTTTGTATACACACACATAAAAAATTCCAATCCCTGATTTGATAATTTTCATATACGTTTTTTATTTTATTTTATTGCAATATTAGTTTTTATTTTTTTCAAAAAATATAAACCTATATTGATATTATTAAAAAAAGAATCCCCCAATAAAAAAAAAGAATCAGTTGAGAAAGATGGGAATTTGTCAACGTTTTTTTTTTCCCCAATTCTGACAAAATCCAGAAAAGAGATCCCATATAAAAGAACATTACCAATTATTGCTGGGATGAGATTTGGTGCTAACATTCCCAAGCAAAATTCCTCGATCCCTTGAGCTCAGTGGCTCATCAATGCTTCCTGTGGAAGTGGTCTTTGAAAAGGGGTGGTTAGAAGTCAGCTGCCGAGTCAGCTGCTGAGTCAGCTTGTGGGTCTGGTGATGAGTCAACATGTGAGTCCTTCAAAATTCATAACCAACTTCATTTCTCATCCATGGTCTGATGGTGATAAGGGTGTCTGGGCACAGTCAGCATGCTGTAGAAATTCTCAAGTCAGCAGCATCACAATTATAAAACTTCCTTCATTATAATTAGCCCTTTATAAGTATTAATCATGTTTCTATGTACATATAGAAGAATGCTCTAGTTTACTTACACATGCATGCATATAATCAAAGAGAATTTATCTTGAAATTGTGCTTCTAGAGGATTCAAAATTGGCAACACACAGATACTTGAACTTTATTCCATTTGTTTGGATGCATGTGCAATCACTAAAAGGGTTCCTTTCCATATTGACACATGATGGTCATAATAAGATCAAAATTATTTCTATTGCATACTTTGATATCTTGGTATTATTTATGTTTATAAAAAATAAAACAATAAAAAACGAAAAGCTATTCCATAGAATGTTTGCTATACATAATGTTCACACACTCAAAGAAATTAAGTTTGGAGAAGACTGTTATTACAATGTTTTCTAAAAAATAAATATCTAAATCATTCTAATTAACTCATTTTTGTAGGAGATATATTAACGAATTTTTAAAATTAAAAATAATTTTTTAAAAATTAAAATTAATGAAATCAAATCTGGTTCTTAATTTCTGTAGTTGTGCAATAAAGGAGATTTAATCCATAATTTAATGAAAAAATATATATATATATATATATATATATATATTTTTTTTCAGAACATTATTAATACTCTGGTATGGATACTTTCTGATGATATGCAAGATTACAGATATATTCATATATTCATCAATTAAATTATAAATATTTGCTACACATTAAGCTACTAAATATTGTATAGGATTAAATTCACAAATCAACTTGACCATTTTAGTTATTTATCTTTGAATGCATTAGATTTTTTTGAAATTTTATGAATAATAATATAATAATAAAAATCTTTCGCAATTAAATGAACTTTTTGTTAGAGATATTATATTTGAATAAGATTTTTTTCAAAATCTTTGTGTTCAAATGACATATTTTCAAACAATTAATAATGGTAACTTCATTTTTTTATACAAATTCACATGTATACAACATACATATTATATATATATATATATATATATATATATTCGAATACAAAAATTTATCATAGAATTTTTTAAATGATCTCTATATTATATACATTTTGTGAAATATAATCTTTCTATGTATTTGTCAAATTTTGTTTGCAATATTTTATTATGAATATCAAATATTAAAAATGGTATGAATGTGCACATACAACCTTGTTATAGGGTCCTCTAAAATTTTCATACAAGACCTTTATTCATACAACTATAGTTGGCAAAATTCATAAATCATATAGAAGTTTGTTAGTTGTTCACACTATAGATTGTTATCATAACAAATTAAAATTGAAGAGCCTTTGAAACTAAGAGTAGTTGGAATTATTTGCTACTCTAATAAAATGGCAAATTATAGCTTTGGAATAGTTGATTGTAGAGACATATCATATAAATAAATACAATATATATTTTGTATGTAACTATGATGTATAGAAATTAAACAATCAAAAGCACAAAAATATATAATATTGAGTTGTTATAGATAAATATAGAAATATTCATATACAACATTCAAAGGATTTAAAAACAAAAAATGATTGGTGGTGCATTTTTTATATAAATCAACAAAAATGTTTTGTTGAAGAGAGAAAAAATACTGAAAAAATGTGGTTAGGCAAAGCAGCAAAGTAGCAAAGTTGACACCTAACATTAAAAAAATAATAAATAAAAATGTTAAATAAGCTCTTACAGGAGAGATAAAAAAAATGACACAAATTCCTCACTATTAATCCAAGTTTTAAAAAAGTATTCAGATTTTCAAAGCATAATACAATAGATTTTTTTTTTAACACGGGGTTATTCTTCAAGAAATTGAAAAAAATATAATGATACGATCCAATTAGCCTAAGAATCTGTACAAGACCTTTAAGTCTTGTTCTGAATCTTCATAATAGCCTCCAAAAGTGGTAAAATTTATTTTTATAAAATATTTAAAAATATGATTTTAAAATTATTAATTTTATTAAAATAAAATTTAAAAAGTTTTTTAATAATTCTAAGATTTTAATATCAAATCAATGCTACTTTATCATATCTTAGTATTTTTTGTAGCAATAAAATCAATTTATATCAACTAAAAATCCTATTTTCTATATAAACTACTAAAAAATAAAAATGATATTTCTTATGCTTCTTCTACCTATTAACTATCATTTATAAGTTCCTAATAAGTAATAAATATAAGTAGAAGATTATTTAAGATATTGGTTTCAAGAACTAAATACAAACTATTATAAATAAAAGAAATTACTAATCTATCAAAGATAATTGCTTCTAAGATTTATGAAGATTCTATTTTTTATAGTTTTTTATTTAATACAATTCTTATAACTTATAAAATCTTATAAATCATAATCAATATTTAGATAATAAATTCTATAATTTCATATTTTTAAATCCAAATTATAATTTATTTTTTTATTTTTTTATTTTTTTCTAATAAATCCACTAATAAAGATGTATTAGTAGGACTTAAATGCGTATGTTCATATAAATCAATTTTCTTACCATAAAATTTATATATCTTTAATTTATATATAAATTATATTATTATTTCTATATATAGATAAAAATTCTAAAAATATATATATTTAAGTTATTTAATATATAATCTTGTTGTTCTAAACCTTGGTTTTGTAGATAGTTCAATTGCGTTTACAAAAGTCACTTGAGGTAGTGCATCCCTATTATCCCTATATTTTTTTTGATTAATCATTCTTAAAGTTGGTAGATGTGATGGACAAAATTAATGCATTGCAAGTATCAAATCTTAAATTTTTTTTTACACTTAAACTATGATATTTTTTATTTCTCTTAAATCTACCATGATTATAAAGATTTAAAATTTTCTATATAAGAGTAGAAAAATAAATATAAATATAAAAAAATTATATTACAAAAATTATATCAGTTTAAAAGAAAATAATTTATAAAATTTTAAGTATCTTTGATGATTTTAAGAAAAATGGATAATCCAATCTTTATAAAAATAGATCAAGCTTTAATATTATATACATTAGTTTTATTGAAGTGTTGAAGATATGAATCTTTAAAAAATCTAAAAATATATATATTTTATATTATTAAAAGAAAAAAAAAAAACAAATAAGAGATATTTATAAGATAAAAAAATAACTAGAATGACTATTGTCAATCATAAAGAAATAAAAAAGTCTTAAATAAATATTAGAATACAAGAAGGCATTGATAACATTGAGAGCGGCTTCATTCTTGCTTCTATATAAACTAGCTACTAAAAAGATCTTGTAGAAGCTTCTAAAGAATTATAATGCTTGTGGCCTAAGTCTCAAGTTGTAGGTTGCTTCTAACACGACTTCTTAAAAGTAAGAAACTTATAGGATAAGTTTCATTAGCCTTGTGGCAATCCAATGAAATCTAAAGATCAAATTTGCTTCTTAGTAAGTCTTTTGAGGTTTATACAAGAAGATAATATCTAACTAATATGTTTCTATCTACTTTTATTTAATTTTGTTTATTTAAGTTTCATAGACATTAGTTGCATAAAATGTGAAAACTTTTTTTTTTATTTTAGCCTATTTTTGGTTCTAAATAAAATATCCACTTAAATATGATATGTTAATTATTTAATTCATTAAAATATACTTTCTAAATTTTATCTCAATTTAAGATATGATTTTTTTAAAATACTCTTTTAACCTCATTCTAAATTTTGGTATAATTTAATCTAACTTTAAACCCTTGCTATTTTATTATTATTATTATTATTTTTTTCTACTTGTTCTATCTAAGTTTTTCTAAGTTTAAGGAGATTTCCTCCTTATCCCTTTTAAACTGCCTTGTACCATCCAATATCCACCTAGTAATCCAAATCTTAATTCCAACCAAACTCCACCACTTTATTTTAACATCCTTATTCCAAATTATTCATGCATTTCATGTTATAACTTAAGATTTTCCAAATTATATTATATCTATTATATTATATTATTACATATTAGTAATATAATTATATATTAGTATTATATCTATTATATTATATTTTTTATTTTTATTTTTACTTTATAATAAATTCTATAAAAATATATAAATTTATAATATTTATTTATTAATTTTATATATTATAAATAATCATAGTATAAAAATATATTATTATATTAAAAAAATTATATAACAAAAAAAATGCTAAATTATCTTAATGATAATTATTAATAGATTACAAATATATTCTTAATACTTAATTCATATTTTTTATTTTTCTATCAATTTAAAGATAAAAAAATTGAAGATAACTTGCTATTAATAATTAAAATTTTAAAGAATCTCATCCAAAATCTTAATACATATTAGAATCCTTAATTGGAAATAATAATGATTAGAAGTCTATAATAAAAATATATATTATTTTTTAAAAAATTTAAAAATATATTTTTTATTATTAAAGATATATTTTTTGTTATTAAAGATATATTTTTTAAATAATATAAAATATAGTACTTTGTTTAAATAATCCATCATTATTAAAATTGAATTATAAAAATCTTAGATTAGAATATTTGTAATAATATATTTTTAGATGGATAATAACTGTTGATTTTAAATAAGTAAAGAATAATATACATACATATATTATATATAAATATATATATATATATATATATATATATTACTAATATAGAATATTTTCTCAAAAATAATTTTTAAAAGATTAATCAAATACTTTAAAAATAATTTACATTTGAAGTCACCAAAAATCTTTGGAAACAAATTCCAAATTTTTATTGCATTTAAAAAATATTTTTGATAAAAAATTCAGTTAAATGTATTTTTTACTTATTTATAAAAATTATTATTATTTATTTAACTACTTTTAAGATTTTTTAAAAAATACATCTCTTTTATTGTTATTGAGAAAAAAATTTGAAATATATTTCTTAAAAAAAAATAAAATTGGAACCTCTAAAATTTTAGTGTTTTCTTAAAAGAATGAAATTGTCAATTGAAATAGACCAAGAAATTTACACACATATAAAACAGGATAAAAAATCAACTCACTCATGAATGTTTTATAACTTCTAAGGCACTTCCATATCTTCAAAATGAGAAAGAATTTATTTTCTCATTTAAGAAGACCAAGTTCTAATACTGGGTGTTTGTTTTATTTTATCAATTCATCAAAGATGTAAAAAGAAAAATAAAAAAATGGAAAAATCATACATAAAAAAATGAATTTTAAAAATAGGCCATAACACAAATTATTTGAATTATTAAAAACATATGATTGTGATCATTACATATTATGCTAAAATCCTTAATTTATTTATTTGTGTTATGTATGCATACTAGTTATCTAAGCTCAGAATAAGAGGTTTTTTATTTAAATTACACACACACACCCATATATATATATGACATTTTTACTAAAAAAAAATAAAAAAAATACACTTTGTATGGCACTGGTTGTCATTACAAACAATTCTAAAGTGCACAAATGCAATAAAACAAAATAAAGTACCCTTCGGGTTTAACTCTAGTGCAATGTTTCTTTTATTCTCTTATATATGTATATATTCACACACACATATACAAAAACACACAGATGTAGAGAGATATACATACATGCACACACAGAGACTACATTCTTAAAAAAAAACGAAGTTTCAATTGCATCCCTTTTTATTTATTTAATTTTGAAATTCAACATTCTGTTGAATACATTCTTCAATTTGGAAAATCTTTCAGGTTCATTGCAGATGGAATAGAACCTGAAAGATTTTCCAAATTGAAGAATGTATTCAACAGATGCAACTCATGAGAGCATGAGAACAGCGTTCCCAACGAAACCCCAGAACAGTTCCCAATCTCCGACCGTCACAACCTGCAGGACACGTCTGATGCGCGAGAAACCTAAACGAACCACAGCCGAGGCCTGCCACATCTGCTTTAAGGTTCGAATACGCCCACGTGGACAAAGACCTGCCGACGTGGAATAGACTCATCCACAGGCTAAGAAGCGAGGGCATGGCCCAAGGCATGGCAGCGCGGGCAGGGGGAGCGATGTCCATTCACGCCCCCATCCCCTCCTCCTGCTCCGCTGCATAACGCTAACGCTATCCAGCGCCGGAGTCATCTGGTCCGTCGGGGAAGCCCGATCGACGGCCCTGGCGTCTCCCGCCATAGCCTCACAGACAGCTTCGCCTGGTGCTTGGGGGGAGTCCATGGATCGATTTCTGCCTTGCCCGGATTGGTCGTCACTCCGCTGTGGAGTCAAATGTGAGCTTAGATTGCTGCACAGATCGGGAATCAGTGTTTGGATTGGGCTGTGAAGCGCCGGGCGATGGCTTTGCTGGTGGACGCTGGAGCTGCGGGGACGCGGGGTGCAGTTCAGCAAATGCATCCTTCTGTTGCGACTGCGACCTCGGGTTCGGGTTTGAGTTGGGGGTCGTCGCGGTTAGGGACCGTGGGCGTGCGCTGTGGTAATGGTGCGTTCCGGCACTCGATTTCTGTATTTTGTTCTGTTTGGTTTAGGAGGTGTGTTGATGATGACGATGATGATGACGATGCGGTATATAAGAACTAGGACTGATCGCTTTGGATACATCAGGGATTCGTTGGACATTGTCGTCTGTAGCTGAAGTTTGTATGATTGTCACATTAATAATCGAGTTCTGTGATAGAATCGTCGAATTCTCTAAGGATTGAAGAGTCGAATTTATGAGGAGATTGAGGTTAACTGCGGGAAGATAAATAATCTGAGCTCTCTGTATGAAGAGAGTTTCATTAGAGGAATGTTGACACGAACAAGATATCAAGAGTAACTGGATATTGATTTTTTCACTTTATGATGATCTTAGATTGAATTTCCGAATTGTGATTTGACTCATATGCTGACTTCGGCACTTTTCATTCAGTCGAAGAAGTTCACAGGCAAGACCTAAATCTTTTCACATACAGCCAAAATCTGGGGTGCCTTAATTCTAAATCTAGGTACTGGATAACGATATTGAAGTTCTTGTGTCGTGCCTCGGGAATGTGGAGGAATGAGAACGCAGAATAATTCCGCGTTTTTTGAATGATTTTTTTCTCCACCAAATGTAGATAAAGGAATTCACACTGCGAGTTCTGCAGAAGGATGTACCAAGCCATCCCATCTTCACGATTAGTTGTGTCTTAATCATCATCAGAACTTGGTGGAACACACACGCACACATACACACACACACATACAGACATCCCGTTGATACTGAGTACGAAGTTGATGCTGGTTGTTGCAGTTGCTCGGGCTGCGATTTCAGGGGCGGCAAGTAGTGAAATTGCAGTGCGACCATGTGGAGCTTGTAGTCTGGGAAGCACGTTCGCAGGTCAAAGAGTTGGCGCATTTTGTTCTTTTGCGGGAACCAAAACGCAGAGTGTTCACAATGGCTCTCGTGTGAGCGCGTCAGCTAAACCAGAGGACAGAAGCGATGAAAATGAAGCCTCCGAAAAGCAACCTGAAGTGACTGAAACCATTTCGAGTTTGAAATCCGAGGACAGTGGCAAAGATGATGCTGACCAGGTTGGTATTGCCCTTTGAGCATGCTCCCGAAGTTATTCTGTGTTGAATGTGGGAAAGGATTACACGAATTGCCTTGGTGGTTAAGATGCCTCGCTTATCAATCAAATGCCAGTGAACACATAATCTGAAGTGTGGAGATGAATGCAGGTGACATTGTCTCTGGACGATGTGAATCCTGTTGGGCTTGGAAGGCGAACTCGACAGGTTTTCGACGCTGCATGGCGGCGCCTGACAAATCTTGGACAGCTAACGAGTGCCTCCAGGCCTAGTGATGAGTACGATTTTGAAAAGGTGGTAGTTGGAGGGCCAATGTGTGACTTCCAAACTCCAAATGCAGAGCTCACCACCGTTCTTGTTGCTGGTGCTACCGGGCGTGTGGGACGCATTCTTGTCCGTAAGCTGCAGCTTCGAGGTTATAAAGTTAAAGTGCGTTCATGATTCCCTGTCCGATTACCTTCGTGTGTTCCTGCGATGTCGGATGTGATTTGGTGAATAAAGTCTGGCATTGTCTATTCTCTGGAGTAGCAGGAACGAATCAGATTTTGTTCAAAGTGAAATTGCGAACCCTGAGGCACTTGTCTCTCTCTGTGTGCACCTTTTGCCTGTAGGGTCTCAGTTGCCGGGCAACGTGATATAGTAGTGAGCGATTCTCTTATTTCTGATTGTGATCGATGTGTATTCATTTAAGATTACTGTCAACGTTGATTGCAGGCTCTAGTAAGGCAGAATGACGAGGAAACGTTGGACAAGCTTCCCCGTTCAGTTCAGATTATCGTTGGCGATCTTGGAGATCCAGCCACGCTGAAGGAGGCCGTCGAAGGGTGCAACAAAATTGTCTTCTGCGCCACTGCAAGATCTACAATTACTGGAGATTTGAGCAGGGTGGACCACCAGGGTGTCTACAATCTCTCGAAAGCATTTCAGGTATTTTAAGGTCGCTTGTGAATTTTGGTTCTCAAAATGCCTTGTTGCCTCTTTGTATGATTTAAATTTTCTGTTCATCCTGTCATTTCATCCAGAACATTTGTTCAAATCTTTCCTTTACTATCTAAAGTATTTCCTCATATGTATCATAGTTCATGTGGTTTGCTTTCATTCGTGGAGTGTGTGGAGAATGAGAGCAATAAGGGAATTTTACTTGTCAAATGTGCAGGACTATAACCACAAACTGGCCCAAACGAGGGCAGGGCGTAGTAGCAAGAGCAAGTTAACCATTGCCAAGTTCAACCAAGCTACTGCTTCGGAAGGATGGGAACTCAGAGAAGGCCTTTATTTTACAGATGAAATTGCTGGAATGTATGATGGTGGGATGGACGCCCAGTTTGAGGTCAGCGAGGATGGAAATGCCGTCTTTTCAGGTACGCAAACTGACTTATCGAAGTCAATTCAGATCTTTAAGGTGATCGATATTAATTTTTAAGTGTTAGTTACCAGTAATTTATATAACAATTCATGTTGATCCAGATCAACAGAATCCTTAGAATCCGTCGGTTCTATCCGAGAAGCTCTTTAGTTGATATCAATGGATCTCGGTTAGATTCTTCTAAGTATCTGCGTGCATATATACAATAAAACTGCACAGGGGTGTCTGCGTGTTTTTTGATGGTTCACCGGATATCGAGTTGAAAACATCGACACTGTTCCTGACTGTTTGGGGTGGTTTGATCATTAGGTTATGTGTTTACACGAGGAGGTTATGTCGAATTGGCAAAGAGAATCTCTTTACCTCCTGGGCTTACACTCGATAGGTACAATGAACTGCCAGTTGTGGAGTCGATGCATAGATTTTGCTTTGAACAATTCTGATACCAAGACCTTCTAGAACTCTGACGTGGACTATTCAAATGTAGACTAATGACTTCGGTGTGAGACAAAAAGGTGTAATTGTGCTTTCGGGCTACACTCCCTCCATCTTTTATAACTCAGACAACACAAATGTAGAAAGCAGTCTTCTGTTTTTCCTAAGCGGTTTGCATTAGCTTTCGAGGGCTCAGTGTTCATAGCTTAGTTCTGGTTGTGGAATTGAATAGGTACGAAGGGTTGGTTCTATCAGTCTGCGGGGATGGCAAGGCCTACACACTTCTTCTTGAAACAGATCCTTCTGAGGATGATCCCAAACCCAGACAATACTTCGTTCGTTTTCCCACACGACTGGGATATAGTCGGGTGAGTGATACGACTCTCAATGGCCAGTGAACATGGCTGTAAATTTGGCTCCTCTTCTATCGAACATCTTCGTATTTTTCATCTGACAGGTGTTCTATGCCATACAGCATCAATTCTGAAGATTAGCATTCGCACTGGAAACTGTGTTGATTGATTGCATTTTAATCGTGTGCTTGTGTTCCAAGCAGGTTAGGATACCCTTCAATTCATTTCGACCAATGGATCCCGAGTCTCCTCCTTTGGATCCTTTCCTTGTGCACACTCTTGCTTTCAGATTTGAGCCCAGACGGCAGGTCGGTTATGATTGCAAAACCTTGTCTTAGTTAACCCCCTGCCTTGCCTAACTAATTTCATGAGAGCTCTTGTTTTCTTGCTTCTATACTTTCTTGACAGAATCTTGGCGACTCAAACTGTTAGTCTTATTTGTACGATAGTTAACATCTTCCCTCATCTTTCACAGAAAGCTTCAGCAAATCGTCCAGCCAGTACCTTAACCCCTGCCCAGGAAGGCCAGAACAACAGTTTCAAGCTTATACTGGACTACATCAAAGCATTGCCAGTAAGTTACAGTGGTATCCTTTCATCTGGGTAGCTTTTGGATTCCCTCGCTGGTGGATGTTTGAGCATCTGATGATTTTATGCAGGTTCTACCTATATAGATGGTCCTGACGTTGTGTTGTGTTTGGTGTAGGGAGGCCTAGAAACCGATTTCATACTTGTGTCATGTTCAGGGGCAGGAGTTCCAAACGATGCAAAGGAAAAGGTTTTAAGAGCTAAGCAGGTAAAGTCAATTCTAGTGAATACAACTTATTTATTAACATGCTGGTGGTGAGTGGAGAATCGTGCAAGTTGAACTTTGCTTTGAGGTTCCTGGTTACTAACTTTGATCACGGAATGGCTTTATAGGCTGGAGAAGCAGCCTTGAGAAATTCAGGCCTAGGTTACACAATCATACGACCTGGAACCCTCCAGGTAATGCAGCATTTTTATTTTCATTTTTATTTTTTCTCTTTTTCTGTGGCAATCATTTGATGTCACCTGAAACATCTTGTTCCTGATCTACACAGAAGAAATGTGAAGGTTCACAGATTTACTTGCCATGTCTGTACAGGAAGAGCCTGGAGGCCAAAAAGCCCTTGTTTTCGATCAAGGCGATCGCATTACCCAGGTTATCATCTCTACTACTTAACACACTCTCGTTGCTTAGGTTGATGCATATGCTAGCATGTCAAATTATTCACAGTTTTAACGAACTATCTTGCGTATCAAATTTCCTTAACTCGACTGTCGAATACTTCTTTGCCTATATTTTTGTGGTGATAACCGATGAAACACACGACTGATTTGCATCTGCGTGTACTTTCAGAGCATAAGCTGTGCGGATGTAGCAGATGTCTGCGTGAAAGCATTGCACAATCCTACTGCTCGCAATAAGAGCTTTGATGTGAGTTGCATACCCTTGACTTCTTCGGGTTTCGTAGTTGATAATTCTAGCAGTCTCCAATTGTCCTCAACCAAGTTTACGTCGTATTTACAGGTTATTTGTGATGTACATAGAGCGGTGATGCAATATAGATTTCGCTTCTTACTCTGATGGCTAATAGCTGTTGTTTCACCATTAAGCGTACTCACATTCGTAACCGATGAGCGAGTTATTTCGTCACTGTTACATGTCGATTGGATCATATTGTGATAGTTCTATATCGCTTTTCAGGTTTGTTATGAATACACAGCAGAGGAGGGTCTTGGCCTTTATGAGCTGGTGAGATATTCTCCCGTTTCTCCTTCCTTCGTAACGTGAATGTTGTCGTGAATGTCCTAACCTTAAATTAAGCTATGGTTCATTTTCGTTTCTGATTGGAGCTAACGCTCAATCTGCGCTCTCAATATCAAGGAAGGTAGAACTAGAATAAAGTTTGAGATCAAGGATGTCCTGTGTTGTGCAGGTAGCACATTTACCAGACAAATCGAACAATTATTTGACTCCAGCTTTGGCTGTTCTTGAGTCAAATACCTGAAGACGAAGTCGAAATTTGTCGATTAGATGTGCAGGACCCACTACCTCGGAGCTTTTTTGCGCGTATGACACTGTTGCCTCGAAGCTCACTCTCAAAGTGAGGGTTGCATAGAATTCAAAGCTGTTCATCTTTCTTAGGGTGCAGCTGTTTTTCGTGTATTTCTTGTAAGATGTTCAACAGATTCTTTTACAGATTTAAGCACCTGAAAGGTTTTCAGTTTTGTTAGCCATATGTAACTTTAAATCCTGTTAGTACAGATATGGTAGGAAACATTATGATCGTTGGGTACTGTAATTTTTCTCCGAAGTGCAAGTATTTTACATCCTAAGGTGTGAATCTATGTCGAGAGTCGACCCTAATGTACTTTTTGTTAGTAATGAGAAAGCAAATACTTCCTGTTTGCATCGATCCCTCACACTGCCTTGCAACTAGGACATGGTTTGAGGCTTTGGAGAAAATAGTTTGTCGACAGTAGATATGGCAACTGCACAATAGTGCTGTGCTGCCTACCCGCTTAATCAGATGGAAGAGTACACACCCAATTTCGTATAAATCCATGGTTTACGAGTCTATCTAATGCCAAATCGTTCGATTCGTTCCGGGAACTCTAACCATTCTCACTCAAAGCTGAACACATGCCTCGCCGTAGCATGTCGTTGTCGTGGCTGAACACCTGCACGCGATCTTAGATCCTTAATAATAACACAAAATCGTAGCAGAAGCTCTGTACACTTGGCTGTAGAATCAGATGTCAGCAGTCTGAAAACGACAACAACGATAGAAGTTAATCAACTCACCACATAAGTTCAATCAGCACTACATGCTACCCAAGAAGTGTGAAGTAGTATGCCTGTCAAGAACTTTCACGTCATCAGTTGAGGTCGAAAGCTGGCTGCGTGTTCAACTCACGGCAGGACAAAGCAACCATCAGACAAAACAAGCGCAGCAATCAGTATGCCGTCAAGAAACAAAGAGGAAATACATCCCCACCTCATCTCATTAGAACGCCCTGCAAGGCAAAGCCACATCCACTCTGGCTCCCCCCGCCCCCCCATCAGCAGAATCGCTTATCCATCCTCTGGGCCCCGCTCAGCCGTCCGACGACCTCCATCGACAGCCCAGCGCCTCCCCCTCCGTAGCCACAGAGTCGCCCTCCCCTCCCCCAAAGCCATTCCACACGTTGCCGAGATTGCCGAGTATCCTATCCCGAGCCAGCAGTATTGCTGATTCCGAGAGCTGCTTGTCGGTTGCTGAGTTGCCCCAATTTTGCGTAAGGGAATTATCGAGTGAAGCGGAGGGGAATGGCGATGTTGCTGGACGCAGGGGTGGCTGGGTGCGCGGCCCAGCTGGCCCCGACGGTCGCCTCGTCGGTCTCGGCGCCGAGTTCCAGCTCGCCCTGCGTTGTGGGCATGAATGTGCGGTGTCTGCCCGTTGCGCGTGGCCTTCGAATTGGCTCATCCAAGACTAAATTCGTCTCGTCCGCCGCTTCACAGGGTTCTGTTCGGTCTCAGAGGCGAGGAATTGTCTGCGAAGCCCAGGAAACTGTCACTGGAGGTATGTTGTCTATGTTCTTTGCATCAGGTTTAGTTTTAGCAAAAAAGGGAACTGCACGAGTCTGTGTTTGTGCGATGCCGAGGTCAGAATTCGGTGTTTCTCTTCAGTTGAGAAAGACCACTTTGAGTGGTTATGTTGTGATGCCATTGACTCAGAATCTTGTGTAATCTACATCATGTAATTAGGCGATGGATAAAATAATACACCAAGAAGTTGACTTATTTTGAGAATCCGTTTTAATGTAGGTGTATCCTTATCACTACATTGGCTGGCTTACTGAATTAAGCAATAGTTCTGAATCAGATTTTCTATTGGTTCCGATTGCTTGATTGCGCATTAGTCTCTTTACACCTGGGGTATACGAGTACTTCAGTTCTCATGTTTGGGTTGATAGTTTTAAGATCTTCTGAATTTCTTGTAGAAATGATGGTGGATAATATGACAGATAATCTGCTCCAGTGTTTACTTCAAAATTTCTTTTATAGAATTGTGTTTGTTGTTTCAATCTGGTACCCATTTCTTATGTGCTCCTTGTTTTGAAATGAAAATATTGCTTTGATTAGTGCATTTCGCAACTATTCCAACTCTTTCTTGGCTTTCTTCAGTTGCAGGGGTTGTCAATGAAGCCACATGGAAGGAACTTGTACTGGAGAGTAAAATCCCAGTTCTGGTGGATTTTTGGGCACCATGGTGTGGCCCTTGCCGCATGATTGCCCCACTGATTGACGAGCTAGCGAAGACTTACGCTGGCCAGGTGAGGTGCTTGAAACTGAACACAGATGAGAGCCCCGGCATCGCCACGGAGTATGGTATTCGTAGCATTCCCACCGTCATGGTCTTTAAGAACGGAGAGAAGAAGGACACCGTCATTGGAGCTGTGCCTAAGTCTACATTGGCCACAACTCTAGAGAAGTACTTGAATTGGTAAGCTTGCATTTTTATACATCCAGGGGAGGAGCTTGTGGTCGACATTTTTCTTGAGGGAAAAGTTGTGGATATTCTCTTTCAAAGAATCAACTGATGCAATGTTTTCACTCTTAACCGCATTATAAATAGTCTGTCGTATTGCATGAATCCTCATTGAAGCCGTTCCTGCTGCTTTTACAATGGAGAACAGTTGAAATTTACAGGCGCCATTTTTTATTAGTGTCTTAATTCTGACTAGAAAGTATTTTCCCTCTTGTACATTTCAACGAGGAGTTAATTAATCTTCAGTTTCTTTACTTTTCTTTTCTCCTTCATTATTATCTCTTTCTTCTTACTTTTCGTGCCCCTTTCATTTCTATGTCTACATCTATTAACAATCTTCGCTGAATTGGAATTGGATTAAAGTCTGAACAGTGTTTCTTCTAATAGATAACGATATGTGGGTGAAGAAATTGACGTGTGTGTGGGATCGTACTTCAATCAGATTTGAGTATCAGAAGTTGCACCAAGATTCACACTGAGAGGAAGACGGGTCCTTATCTGGGGCTTGTAGAAGGAAGGGGAATTTGATGACGTTCAATGTCTTCATGAAGTTTTGTGATGGTCCAACCTAGTAGTTGCAGCCAAGTCTGGTTCTTTTCGAGGAGCATATTCTTGTATACCTCCTTGTGTTTGATGGCCCTGCATGAAGGCGGGAAAAGCTTGTGTATGTAGATTATTTTGGTCTTTTTCGTTCCTTCTCCTTGAGCATGTTCATATGAAAGACTTTGGCTATTTCTGCCTGGTAAAGCCTTGATGGTCTCAATTTGCAAGCCTCTTTTCTGGAGTTTTCTTCAATTCTTAAACTTTCCTTGATGTACACAACATTCGAGACCTAAGGCCGGCCTAGTCTTTCAATTTATACACTAAAGAGCACAGTGAAGCAACTGTTGATATAGCTGGCAGACCTGATTTCTCTACCAAGTAGGAAATATTTGTCTACAAGTGGTTGTAAGTAGACTATGGTGCAATGACATTGGCAGATGGCATATAGCGACAGTAACATTTGCAACAAGTTTGTAACAAAAAACTGGCTGTAATGAATGACTTGTAACTTGGTCCAAATGTTGTATACAACAACATTGTTCTCAAACCTTGTTGCAGCTGCTGAATGCTTTGCGGTAGCAGTGTCTTGGTAAGCTCCGAGTTCGGAAGAGAAGGCAACTTATTGAATCAAAGTTCCAAAATTTTAAAACTACAAATGATTGAGATATAGGAGTTCCACTTTGCATTCAGAATATGACAACCTTTATAATCAAATGTAAGTTTGATTGATGCAAGTGAATAATACCAACGATAGTTTTTGCTTTTTATTTTATTATTTTCTTACACAAATAATATAGCTACAGAAACCATAAGAATTCTATTTGTAGCACTGATCCCAGCTGAGGATCATTTTCTTGCAAACAACATAATGTGATATGGTGGTTCCACATGTCCACTCGAAACCCAATGGAATTGCGAAATGATTTTTTAGTAATATATATCCATTGTGGGAAAATCATGTTATTGTTGTGATCGATTTTTAAATTTTTTAATGTTGATACAGTTCATCCAATAAACGTGTTTCCTATGACCGCTGATGGAGTCCTCCACCGTGCGAGAACCCCGAAACCCGTGGGCATGGGTTCTGAGAAGGCGGAAGCAGTGAAGGAATTCGAGGTTCACTGCACTGCAGCAGTGCGATCGCTTCACCACTATTCCCCCATCGCTGCACGTTTTAATACATTCCAATCGTTGGCGTTGCAATGACACTGTGGCCAGACAATCTTCTCGGTTCATAGGTGACCTACATTTTTTTTCGGACCTACCATTTACAACCATTGTTTTTTGAAAGGAATGTGGACTGATACCTCAGAACTGAATTGCGTAGTCTGCTGCAATGTCTTCAACCACGATTCTTCAATGATATGGCAATTAGGGTTTTATGCGTTGCATTTTTACTTTGCACGATGTTTAATTTTAAAAAATTCTGGGCATGGACGCTGAATGGTGGACTAGGATTGCGAATGGAAGGGGTTTTGGAAGGTTTTAAGCAGTGATTGGGAATTATACTTTTTGATGCGGTTGGAAGGTTGGGTTCTGATATTCGCGAGTTCTGTTCTTTTCCATGATTCGCAGCCTCGTGTTTCGGTTGAGGATGATGGTATTGGGTATGTGCCAATAATTTAGGTGAGGATGTGGGGATAGTCTGTTGGGGCAGCTATGGCGAGCGCCTTGGATCGTGTATACCAGGAGCTCGCACCAGACATTCGATTTCTTAGTCCAAGCTGTCGATCTCGTGCCCTTCTGCTTCATGCGGACTTGGCAGCCTTCCTCCAGCGACTTTCAGCATGCCGGCCTGAAGATCGTGTTCTGTAAGAGGCCACTGCCTTAATGAATCATGTTTTTAAAAACTTCAAACTTCCGAAAGATGACTTTTACCATTAACTTCTCGCTCCAGTTCTCATTTCGGATCCATCGAATTTTTTTTGTGGTTACTGTGTTCAGTTGGGTTGTGTTGGTTGTTAAATTGTTTCCAAGCTTCTCAGTTTCAAGTATCACAGATTCGTTATACGTTGGTACTTTTGAATACAGGGTGGTGGTTGAAGCCCCAGAACTGCATTGCTTTCTTGCCTTGCAGGATCTCTCAAGAGGTGCAAATTCATCCGGTTCAATCTTTTACTGGGGTTACATTCTCAATCGTCGTGGGTTTCTTGGTTTATGAGTTAAAATGGTTAAAATTGTCGCACTAGCTGTGTTCCTCCATAACTTACCTCAATGCAAGATTCTCTCAAGGAATTAATTGACATAAGTGTGGTATATTTTCTTGGTGTTCCTTGTATGAAGCTTTCAGATGCACGTTGTTAGTGTCTTATGACAACAAGTGCTGCAGGTCAGGGGGAAAATGCCTTGAGCCGAGTTCAACTTCAGGTTGTAGAAGCTTTGTGTAAGAAAAACTTTGGATCACAGGCGCCTCCTATTGCTGGTTGCAGGAAGGCCCTTCGGGCAATCCTCCTGCACTACGATAGCGATGAAGTGAGTAACTCGAGGGAATGCTAAACTTGCCTTGCTCACCAATCCCATGCCTACTTGGTACCACTCTATAGTTTGTAGGTGTACCAGATTTTTTAGTATGAGAGGCAATGTCATTGTAGACACACTCGACAGTATTATCTCCATATTGTAAGGAACTGGATGTAGCTGACCAGCATTGACGGTGCAGATTTCTGTGAAAAACACAGTGAAGCTACTTTCGGAATGTGCGAAGGAGGGTTGGTGGGACGTTGCCAAACTCGTCGTTGGTCGTCTTTGCGCAGTGAGTTACATTCAGTTACTTTACATCGGGTGTGTGCTGAAATTCTTAGAGTTTCGCTTTGAATAACTAATGCATGAATTGGACTACAGAAAATTAATGTAATTTGGGGATGTGGTTGCGACATAGTTGGTTTGAAGTTTCACAATCATGTGTACTCAGCCAGACTCATGACCACTTTGTGCAGCATCTGAAGGTGGCTGATTTGAGTTTCATTGAACAAAAGGTTTTGGGTACCCTGCGTGATTCTCTTGTCCAACATGGAGCCAGGTAAGGTCTCGTACTCTTGTGCACTGCAGCATGTGACAATTTTTGAGTGTTTTCCCACATTTTCAGTTACATACTCGAAGGGAGTTAGCGGGACAACCGACGTACGCGTAATCGTTGAATTCACTACTACGTGCAGTTGTGCTTGTGCATTCATAGTATCCTGGAGTTGTAGTCGAATCAGAATTACAAAGCAGTAGCACCTTCCGGTTGGTGGTAACCATCACATGCTCTTTATTGTCCGTATTTTAAATAAACCCAATTTTATAGTGACCACCTCATTTCTTTATGTTAACACGTTACCCTGCAAATTTGAAAAATCAGCTGCCTTTCAGTGCTGTTGGAGCCTCTACACAAGATGATTTTTCTGCATCTCAGTTCTTTGATGGCTCAAGGGATTCCTCCAGAGGTTGAGACTTTACCACCTGCCATAAAGTGGTATATGCGATTGCTAAGAAAATGTGCTGGCAAGGTCGTGGGCAATGAGAGTCAATCCACAGCGAGTTTAATCAAGAAACTAGACATTGCTTTTCTTTTCTGGCCTTTCATAATCTCTTCCGATGAGATCGAGGACAGATTCGCCCTGTCAAATCAGATATCGTTCAGGAAAATGAGCATATGGAGTTCGAGATATTACTCGGAAATAAAGCGCTGGAGGGACAAATTGATCGACCTGCTTTGTAATGATCTTAGAGTAAGATCGAATTTTACCTTACAAACTGTTCGATAGATTTCAGTAGCCTTGACCGTGGCGACTATGGCTCTTGCTTGCCGGTGCAATTAACGCGTATGTTTGCTTGAATGTCTACGACATGTCCGTTATTGCATACTGAGACAAATATATGAGTCTACGGGTGCTTTTTTTTAATAGGCCATTGAATTACTACTCTCCAGCTTCTGTGTCATTTATGTACGTCACTAAGAAGTGGTCCACATCCACAGGTGACTAAAGCAAGCAGTCTCCAAGTTGATGGCGAACCGTCATGCTACAGCTGGCTCCCATTTGCCGAATATGCACTTAGTCCGGATCATTGGATATGGCTTCATGACCTTCTCTCACACAGTAAGGGTAGTGTGGAGGAAATTGAGAGTCGTCATAAAACACTTCTTGAGGTATGTGGTTTTGATCATGCTATCATCATTTTCCTTCCAATAAAGCTTGGTTCAAAATTTCTCATTCAGTATTGTAGAGTGCATTGTTTTCGTTAGAGATCTTCTGAAAATTTGTAATCCTTGATTGTTACGTAAAGCTTTCGTGCAGTGACCAACTGGTTTCATTATACATTCAGACATCACCTACAGGTGCAAGGACACTGGGAATGGCAACAGTTCTGGTGGAGATTCTCGCTCAAGAATTGCGAATATGTAATCATTGTCATGTGTCAAAGAATTTGCAACAAGCTCTTCCAGCTTCTAATACCAGACATCAGGACAATGCAGCCGAGTGTTGTGGCTGTCTACAACAGGATGGGAAATGCACTGGTAATCTCATCGGTCTTCTCCTTGTAAAAGGCTACTTGGACCTCATACAAAGCAAGCATTATATGGATCATTTTCTGTATGTAATTGGATCTTGATTAATTTATATGTTATCGGGTTCATTTAATTCTCCTAAAGGCTGTCGGAGAGTTGATTATTCTTACTCACCTTGTCCAATTGAAGAAATTAGCAATCTTTATGTATATAGCAACCTACCTGGAATTAACTCACCCTAGAGCAGTAGTCAGAACGATCACTGGGGTCACATCACTCACTGATTGGAGTGCGCAGATAATGCGGCAGCCCTGCTAATCTGGATGATCGGACCACCTTCGACGGAATTATGCGACAATACATGGTTTCTAATTTTCAATAATCTTCTCTTAGCTGCATCGACTTCGAGGGAGGGTTTTGCTATTCAATATTATGATTCGTCCGACGAGCTCCTTTCCTACAGGTTAGTACTTTGTTGGCAATCATCTTCCATGTTCGTCGGACTTGTGGTAATTATTAATATGTACCACCTTATTGGACAGTGGAGAATATACTAAGATCTGTATGCTCTGCCTTAATGTTAATAACCTTGTGATCTACCATATTTATTTTGATTTCATTTCAGATATTGAATTGCAGTTTTCTGATCTAAAATGGATGCTTTTATGAGTTGATTCACGAAAGATTGTCGTTATATATGCCTTTCTTAGCGTTACTTAACAATCCTTTGAATTGATTCTTGGAAAAATTTGTTCGAGCAGAATCGATCCTGCCTTCTCTCATAAAGGGCAGATGCCTCTCCAAGCAATAGACCGCACTATTATCACACTTGTCCAAAATGAGAAAGAAATGTTACTGAGTAAATGTTCAGGAGGAGCCGTTCGTTTACACAACCAAGCTTTTGTAAGCATCTTTGCTCCACGTTTGTGTAGGTATACTTAAGTTTTAGGAGCAGCCTGTAGTTGACCATACCTACGAGACAAATGTGGGTTCCTTTTCAGGGTCTTGTGTATAAAAAGGCTGATGCTTTGGTTTTCTGAACATTCTATGTTAAGTTGTAAATTTGATTCCTTATCATGTTAATTATCATTCTCTGGTAATAACAATCCGCTTTAACAAGTGAAGCGCTTGGTGACATTCCAATCTTACGACATCATTTGTGAAACTTGGTATTTTTGAGGATGAGATTCGCCTCAACCAGTGGTGACATCATATTTAAAAAGATTGATGTTGTAAATACAGAAACAGGCTGAAAAGTCGAAGTGGAGGTTGGAGAGTGTCGTTTGGCCAGCTCTGTTGAGTCATATAAGCTGCTGTTCTTACTCATTCATATATCACCGAATACTAGAAATCTTGGAGACTTTTGGTCCTCAATTTCCATATTTTATCGATGATATGTCTAAAGATAATAGCCCCTTTCCACTTCTGCAATTGCATATGGATCAACTTCTGGAGGTCGTCAAGCTGGAGCCGCGCTTTATCCTCCCGTTAATGATGTTTTTGGAATCAGGCAGCAAAATTGAAGCTATAAGCTCTTTGGAGCCTGGTGTGCTTGTCTTGCTTCAACTACGTGGTTAAGTTCTTACGATTGGATGTGTAGCTGATATCAATCGGGCAATGTTCGATTTCTTGATGAACCAGCCTATGCATGCTTCATTGACCTGCTTTGTACCTGTAACGTGATTGTGCAGGTGAAAGCGAGAAGTCTTCGTCCCAAGGTTCCAATTGCGCTGAGCTGAACTTGTGCGCATTACAAGAAGATGACTATATGGCTGCTATTCATCATTGTGGTAAATTTGATTCGCCTATGATATCTTTAGTGTGCAGATTTCAAGAGAATATCAGACCGCGTCCATTCATTTATATGTTTGTATTAGAAACTGTATGTTTAGAAGGCTCTTTGTACCTATTTCTTGGTTATTCTATGATTCACCGTCTTAAAGGTATCTCAATACATCACTTTTGGATATACCTGCAGGGTATTCGTCGCGTCTTGTAAAATTGAAAACTTACGCTGCTTGTCACTCAGTCTTGCAGAAATCTGACTCTTGGAAGGAGCGGTTGGATGTTCTCTATTTGCGGGTGGCAGCATTTTCTTGTGGTTCTTTCAGATATCTGGTTGGTGAGTGGTATTCGATGGATAAAACAAAATCGAATACGATACAGAAATCTGGAGTATTGTCTAATGCTAGAATTTTTGGAAAAATCTCTACTTGGGAGGCAGGAGATACGGACACAGCCGGGCTAGTAGCCTCTATCGAAGTATGTCTTCTCCTGTTGTTGCTCTGAACGTTATATTATCTCTTTTTGCTGTTGGAAAGGTCACTGTCCTAGAACAGTTGTGACTATCGCTGGAAGGTTCAATATATAATTCACATGAAGCGTATCAGGAATTGTTGTTTGCTAGATATATCCTGGCTGAAGCAGCGCAACCTATCCTATTTTCACATTTGTATACCTTAGCCAATCTGCGAATCCTCCTGGGGCTTTCTTCTGAATTCTAGTATGATTTACAGGGTCGTCGACTTCTAGCTTGGGAACTGAGAAAATGGACAGAGGTGATAACCTTCTACTTAGGAAACTGGATGTATTATGTGTTGTTTGTTCTATTCTCTGACAGAGACCAATTATGTTTATCTGCAAAACATTCGGTTGATGATAAGATTTTCAATTACCATTTAGCCCCAAATATTGTCATACTGATCCAGTTTGTAGTTGGTTATTATGTATAGAGTCTCTTGTTAGGCTAGATAGCCGTTGGAACTTAGGAGCTCTCTTCACAGCCGTTGTGCCTAAAGTCATGACTAATACATCTTGCCATATTGTGCGACTGGTTATTGCAATGAGCAGAAAGTACTTGGTGTATCAAATGCTATTTCTAAAAAGTGCTTTCCAGATCATGAGTCCTTGAAAAGGATATATATTTGGGTTTCAGCTCTTCATACCAAGTAAGAATGCCTTATTGTAAGTATGACATGTCAATTTTCTGAATTGTCATGGTTCACTTCATTGTATCTGCCAATAAATATTGTGTGTTACAAGCGACCAATGCTGGTGGACACTCAATCTCGAGTATTTGGATATCAGTGATTTTCTCTAAATTACAACGTTCATGTCAGGTTTCTGTACGTGGATGCATGGTTAAATGTTCGACTGTTGGCACTAGGGCGAGCCTTGAGTGTGCAAGAAGAAGATACGCTTTGGGAACGTGAAGTGAATGATGAGGTCAGTTTGGGTTGTTCAATAGCAACTTAGTATTTCATCCAATCTGAATAGCTTATTTCTATTCTACCTCTGGAGACTGGCTTGTCTTCCTGTTCTGTGATGAACAAACGCTTTAGTAAAATAAAGAAACATAGAGCAACACAATTGTTCTTCATCAATTGCATATTCTCAGCTAGTCCTTCGAGTTTGCGTGCTAAGGTCTATAGTGCTCAAGTGGGACATTGCAATGCGTTGCTTGAGGATAAAGTCATAATATTCTAACAAGTGATCATCAAATTCAGGCTGATAAAGGTGCACGATCTGCCAAACGTCCAAGATTGAGTTCCTACACCACCAATTTGCTCTCTAGAAATGTTTTGGAGACGGAGAGAGAAGATTCTGAGTGGATTGTAGAGGCGTTGTGTAGGTCTTCGGTAAGCTGTATCCATTCTCTGGTTTGCCAAGATGGCTCGCCAGTAAAGTATTTGTCATGTTATCAGGTGACCATTATTGGAATGTAGGATTTATGAAGTGAGGTTCATTCTGGGAATTGCAAGGACTGAAGCTAACATGAATTACTTTAGGATTTTTGACATTTTCATGAGAGTATGGAGTGAAAAAATCAATCATTGCAATGATATCTGAAGCCTTGTGTTCGTAGTCGATCGTCAGTGCTGCGTTGTAGATTGAAGTGAATGAGGATTGAGAGTAATATCTGACAAGAGTGCTTAAAACACAACTGAATTTGTCCAAGTTTCTTATTGCTCAACTACTTGATGTCACTCCTTCATTCAATTTCACTTACAGTAGAGAAGTATTTGTTGATCTATTTGGGTCTCAACGACACAAAACGTGGAAGACCTAAAAAGGGCGTCGCCACTGGCAGCAAGCAGAAGGCACCATCTGGTACTTGATGTCATTCGAAAAGTGTTTTTGCTGGCATAGCAGGAATTTCATTTACTTGTTTTCGTAGTGGTGTAGGGTTTCTGAATATTATCTGCATAAAGACATCATATTATTCTTTATAAAACATTCAGTGTGTATCAAGGCTGAGTATAAACGATTTGTACAGAGACTATATTCTCGCATCGAAAAATTCTTGTGTCACACCTTGCCAAGCATCCTTCTCAGATACCAAATTTTGCAAGTTTATGTCGGAACAAAACGGTTCTTCAAGTGGCTTGTGAGGCGATACAGGAATCTTCTACAAATTTTTTTTCGGTTGAGGGTTTGTAGTTTCGACTTATAGACTTTTCTCTTTCATGATGGTCATAGCATCGGATGGGCATCTCCATTATTATGCAGTAGTCTTTTGGCTTGCAATTTAGTTGTCTAATCCAGATAAAAGATAATTTCTTTTTTCGTTTTCGGTATATGAAGAGTTTTATGTCGATTGTAGGCAAAGTGAAAGGGTCCTGACTTCTGCAGTATTGGATGTTGCACATCTAATAGTTAGTTTCGTTTCTAGTTCGAATTTTACGAGACTTTTCTTGATTTGTGCTGAATTGCTGGCAGGATCTGATATTTTCGAGGTGTGGTTTCAGTTCTTGGAGAAGTTCAGGTTCTTATTGCATGCCTTACCAAGCTATGACACACATCTAATGTCTAACACAAATAATTTTGAAGGTTTTATGTTTGAGAGCCCCTACATCTTGAATGAATCATTTATGGTCTAGAAGTCTGTAACTAGATGTTGTCAATGGTTTTGAATGAATGCAGATTTTAGAGTCAATTTGCGATTTTAGTTTCTTGCTGGTTTGGTTGCCTTGGGATATTAAGCTCTCTTTTATTCAGAGTTGAATTGGCTTTTATGTTGGTCTCGTTCAGCTCATGCGTCCTGTGTTCACCCCAGTCAAAATCTATCGTGCAGGTTGGCTGGGGGCAAGCCACGGAGCTTGGTATATCTCCATGGAGGCAGTTTGCTTGATCGGTTGACTGAGTGTGGTACATGCACTATATCATCTGCTGGAACTTGGTGATTAAGATGCATGTAAACAGTTATATTCCTCTATAGTTGTCATGTGAATAATTTGAATAAGAGTTGCTGAGGTTGCACTTTTGTGGCTTAGCATTTTATTTTTCATTAACATCTGTATACATACACGAAACGCTTCAATGGTTGCTTCTTTAGACTGTGTGTTAGCAAAGCCCCTTTGATATGTTTCTTGTTAAATAAATAATTTTTACAGGTGGTCACTAAACAAATCACTATAATTGCAGTTCTCCATGGCACTACTCTTCTCTGTAATTTGCCACAAGATTTGCTGGAAAATCTGGTTTCAGTTTCACCCGGTATGATTCGTCGTATCTATGAGGAAGCACATCAGCATCTTCAGAGCGGGCTAGATGCACAATACACAGGATTTCAGAATGCGGACGATTTTTGTCTGAGAGGTAAATGATTAATTTGATTCTGATGTCTGCAATCATTTTCTCACTTGATCAAGCTCAGACTTGGATCTGTTTTACCCTATTCGTGACTTAAGTGTTGCCTTGTATGTTTGGATGGAAAGTCAACCACATTTCAACACGAAAAGTAATGATTTTACTTTGAAGCTCAGGCTTGTTCTTACTCTATCATGTCCCGTATTGCTGTTTTAGCTGTAGTAAGCTTACTCGATTAATAAGGGATCTTGGTAATGTTTTTGAGATTAATTGTGATCGTACCACAGGCGTGGTGACAGCAACGGACCTTAAACCCCAAGCGATGGCCGAATGTCTGGAATCCACGATGCTTGACATGTTTTCGAGCGTAGGAACGGCTTTGCAGTCTTCGCATTTGAGAAGTTCTTTGCTCGATGTGAGCTTCTTTCCTTTTTCCCGAGAAGTGACATGGGGAGCTTTTCAAATTTTTTCTTATTCTTATTAGCTCTCTTGTTTATCTGCTGAATTAGTAATTAGAACTTAAGCTCATTATTTGACAAATGTTTTGGCGCGTTGAACACGTGTTTCAGTGCCAGTAACAAGTTGAACTTGCCAGCATAGGCCATGAAATTGCCTCATTGGATGACGTTCATTATTGAACGGTGGGAATATCTTGTAGCTGCGAATTAACTGTTACTGAAAATTGATTTGCATTTATTGGCAGCTGCTCTCCATGGTTTTTGCGTCATGCAGACCTGAAAGTCGCAATACAGTACTCTCACACCTTCAAGAATCTAATTTGTATAAGAAGAGGTGAGTTGGGTTGATTTTCTATTCCCTTGAATAATTTCAATTTTGTGATGATAACTATGTGACACTTGCAAACAACCTTTCCTGAGAAGAAATTACCAGTTTCCAATAACGACCTCCATCTTAATCTAATGCGGTGCTGTATTTAGTTCGTTGACAACAATATGGTCAGTTACACAGAGCACAAGCTTTGTCGAATGTCCTAACAGTTCGAAGAAATTTATTGCATATTTCCTTGGAATCTACCTATGCTTAATGAACGAAGGAATCGTTCCTTTTAAGATTTTGTTCACCAAGCGTTACGTCTGAAAATGCTTTGTGGTTGATAAATTGTGCAGCATTGTAGAAGATTTCGATGATATAACCTCAAAAGCACTCGCACCAGGTGCTAATGAGATGACAGCTGAGCTAGCACCGAATGAATGGGTACGAAGACATCAACGTATGCTACTTGGGCCAGCTTTCGTTCTAGGAGTGGTTTTCTGGTGCAGCAAGTAAGCATTTTATTGTCTGATTAGTGTCGCACGTCAAGCTCATTTTGGAAAGTGCGATTTTGGTGTTCGTGATTACTAAAAAACTTTTAAGGATGTCCTTGATGAAAACACAGATCAAGGCCATGTTGATAGCAAGAGATACCGCAATGATTTAATAACTAGAAATCTGCAATTAAGAGAAACGTCATTCAAATGTTAAACCAAGAACCTTCAAAAACTCTCACATTTTCTCATGCTTATAGAGTGTTTGTTATGATATACGGTTGTATATAAGCTGAACCAAGACTGTCATTTTGTTGTCGCCTAAATTTTGGATAATTGGTATATTTTTGTGTTTTCTTTTCGATTTTGGTGTAATTAGGGTTCTGACAGACTTGAAGAACATCTACGATCATCGAGATTTGACTTCAATAAACCACAATGTAGACGGTGCTCGAATGGATCTGAATGTCTGTTTCTCAGAGCAAAGAGCAGCTATATGTCATATTTTGGTAACATTCGAACCAAATCTATGTAGTAACATTCCTGGAGATGACCAAAATGCTCAGACATGCGTGCAAAAGAGTTCCACCTCCTGCGAGGAGATGATTTTCCAGGTATTGACCAGGAAAGATAACTTGTCAATACTTGAATGTCAGTGCCTGTTCCATCGATATAGCTTTTCAGTAATTCCATATGTTCAAATCAAAGTTTTGAAGGGAGGTATGCATGTGGACAGCTTGAGGCATTTGCTCCATCGGAAAGGAATCCTAGCTTATACCACTCCATAATTTCTTGGCTTCTCCTGTGCTGCAAGATGAACATCAGGTTTGTCTCTGTATAAAGATATCAGATGGTTTGTGATCGATAGTGTGCGTTTTAGAATTTGGATGATGATGCTGTGAGTATTATTAATGAGAGCTGGATGATTTGCAGGTTGAATCTGGAACACATTAGAGCAATATGTCGCTTACATCCTCTTATGATGCGGGATGGATTGATTAAGAGGATTGACACAGAGTTGATGGAAGCAAGCAAAGTTGAGGGGAAAGAGTTGGTCTGGAAGACCTCATTAGAAGCATTGAGGAGAGGAATTTTAGATGGACTTCTGGCGTGGTTACCACTGGATGTATGTGCATTTGCTGCATATGTGGAAGATGTTTATTCTGCGTGCCACTTGTATTCTTTTCATAAAAAATCCGTCCTATCATTTTCATTCTTCGTGCTACTACCCCCGGGGCTGTGGTGCAATATTTAACTCCTGTGATTCATCCTCAACTTCTAGTCCCTGTGCTGTGCAGGCGCGATCAAATTTTACGACCACGTTTGATGACGTGCCAAGTGAATTTTTCCTTGGGAGCAATAGCACGAGTGTTGAAGAAGTCATATCTTGTTTGAGGAGCACTAATATTGGGGTGCGCAGAAGCGCATACTATTATGTAGTTGCACATCAACATCATCACCATTTTGTCTCGTCCTTGGCTCTGGTAATTTAGTAACTCGACCCACCTTTGCTTAATTTTTTTCAGCGTAATGTATATGTCCGTGAAGGACACTTATCACTGCAGGATTTTGCTCAAAAATGACGGTGCAGAGATGATACTGTCCAAAAAAGTGATAAATTTTTGCGTGTAATAAAACGCGTTGAAAGGTCATTATATATTCTGTTGTAAATTAATGATCATTTACTTCATTTAACTGAATAGTAGAATTTCGACATTGGCAATAATGATCATGGATTCGTTGCTCTGGTACCTGAGTAGTTTGTGTTAGGCAAATATAGACACATAAGGTGTGGAGACCTTCCTCGCTTGCAGCAATTGTACGTTTACTTCATTAGACTAGGTTTGTTACAGTATCTAATGTTTCCTTATTTTCATGCAGGAGCTGTGTAAAAAGGTCGTCCATGCTAAACCAACCAAAGAGCAAGAAGAACTGCTTGGAGTATTAATGCCTGTCCTAATGAATGAATCGCACACAGCTTCCATGGCTGTCGACGCTGTTGTGGTGCTCTTCCGAAAGGCGAAGGAATTAATCTTGAATCTAAATGCTGGCGGAGAGGTCAGGTTCTATTCCAAGGAACCATGCATTTTGCAAGTTTAATTGTTTACATACAAAGATGCAAATGAATGCACCACATCAATATCCATATATTTTCTTTTTCTTAGTCACGTGGGCATTTCTGAATCAAAGCCTTGTCTCTTTGTCATTGATTTATATTATGAAAGGATTTCATTGCTCAAACCAAACACAATTCTCCTCAAAGCTCCGCAATCTCGTATCTTTTTTGTATGCATGATGTTGACATTTACAATTTGATCTCATTTGTAGAGCGAGTTTGCCGCATTATCTTCAGAACCGAAGCTGAAGCATGTCGAGGCACTTTTGCGCGTGGCGTTACTTGCTTGCGGAGTTTCACCCCACAATTTTTCCACAGGTCTAACTCTCCTCAAAAGGCTTTGAATGTGCGCATGTTAAAGTGCACGTAGTTTTATTGATAATACACGTTAAATCTACCTGGGCACTCACAATTGTCAAATGGAAAAATATTGTACCAATATGCAACCCCTCTGTAGGATTAGTATGAAGCCCCAACCATCATAAATTGCAGTTCATGCATGTGAAGATGTCAATTTGGTGAATCACTACATATCTTGTATTAGTACCATTTTATTGCGTTTTTAGCATCTAATACCTGGGTTGTCGTGCCATGGATTTACAGAAGAAATCGCATTGCTCCTCGTTACACTCGCCAAGGTGGAGTCTTCTGAGGAGATAGTAGTAGGTGCCATGCAATGCCTGATAGCGCTAGCTCTGGACCTTAAAGTCACCATCAACCATATGAAGCTATTGAAAGACTTGTTGCTTCACCTTGCTTACAAACCTGCAGGTCAGTGTTGCAGTGAGCTGCTTATATATGTTGCAGGATTCGATAGTATTGTTTGCATAGGATCGAGGGTATTGGTTGTTGTAGCATACAAATTTATATTTCCGTACATTTGTTTCAGATGATTTTGTAACCTCTCAAATGTTCGGTCAACGGTTTTTGGCTTGATTCAGTTTTACGACTTTCAGTTTTTTCACGCTCTAAAGTGAGTGCTGCACCAATGGCAGGTGATTACGTTTGGCATTTAGCAATTACCTTTGCAGAGAGATTTGCAACTGGTGCCTTGAAAGCTCGATTTTCTCTTAAAGATGAGACGAATCCTGGAATCCACGAGAACTTATCCTTGGAGTTTTCTTTTTCTGTTCAGGAACTTCTTTGTAGGTGCCCACTGCAACGCTCTATTCCTTTGCAAGCCATTTTAAAGCGTTTTGACTGTATGGTTAACCGTCATTCCTAAGACATTTTTTGTACACGATACATTGTCCCAGTGTATTAATTTGTAAAAAGATTTTTTTATTGTGCCATATTCTATTTTAGAATCATTCCAATATATAATTCAATTTGATATTAACCTTCTGAAAGTATTATATAAATAATTTACAAACTAAGGAATTGATAGATTCATTACAAGTTTACAGCTTTGACAGATTTAGGTATGTATCAAATTGTATATTTATTATTGTAACATGTGTAGCAACAAATGAGCATGACAATAATGCAAGCACATTTTGCCTTTTTATACAATGTAATGATCTTAAACAAATCATCAAAATAATTAAAAAGTTCTTTATAGATCTTTGAATTATGAATAGTATCAAGAATTATGTTCTTCTAAACAAAAAAATTAACATTAAACTTCAAGTAAAAAATTTTATGAATGAAAATAAAGTATTTCAATAAAATACTCAAAATCACGTGATTTGTATTGCATTCAATTTAACTTGTAAGTATTGTAAAAAATACATCATAAGTGAAGAATCATCTATAAATTATTGAAATAAATTTTAAAAAATAGCTAAATATAAATATAAATTGTTTGATTCTTGATCTAATATAAATAAGTCATAGTTGTGCCAAAAGTAGATAGAAATAGAAAAAAAATTAAAAATATATTAATAGATGTATTTTTTCCATTTTGATGTTTTAAAGATTGTAATAAAGACATGAATCTAAACAAAAATCTAAAAAGATAATACACTTATGTGTCATTGAGAAAGAAGAAAGTAAGCAAAGAAGAAATAAATATAAGATAGAAAAAAACTAGAATGATTATTGCCACATACAAAGAAATTAGAGTCTACAAATTAAGAATAAAATACAAGGAAGATATTACAAAGATTAAGAATGGCTTCAATCTTATCTACAAATATAATAGCTACCAAAAACGCCTTAAGAAAGCCTTAAGGACTACAATGCTTGTGGCCAAAGCATCTAAGTTGTAGGTTTGTTTCAACTTGGCTTCTTAAAAGTAGCAAACTTGTAGGATAAGTTTCAATAGCCATGTTGTATATCAATAAGAATCTAAAGAACTAATTATTATTTAAAAGATATTTTCTATGTTTCTTAAGAAAGACATTATGTACCTAAAATATTTTTATAAGTTCTATTTAATTTATAATTTAATGGATGCCTATATTGATTTTCTATTTTACAAAGAAGTTTTAAGAATTGATCCTTGAATTGTTATTCCTTGAGTTTTACTATCTTATTGTAAATGATTGATCTTTGGTTTTGATAGATGTCATTGATAAAAAGTAATAACAAGTTTTAATGCATTAATAAGATTCTTAAATAGCTCTTATGTGTTTTCACTAATATCATATTTGTATGAATATATACAATATTCTATTTTATTTTGGCATTTCTTTAAATTAAAAATTATTTTTATTTCAAACTCTTGATTGTTTTTTTAATAGAAGGTGGTTGTAATTAGTTTTTTAGTATGTTAATTGTGATACAAGGCTTTATAAGAAACTTATAGAATAAAAGATGAATATTTATTGATTATAGTAATTATAACTACTATATAATTGGATTAATTTTTTATTATTAATAAATTAGGTAAGCCTTTAATAATTTAACTTATTATAAAATTAATTAATTTGATATAACAATAAAGTAATTATACCTTATTATTAGCTTTGAATGGATTTTTTTTCTTCAAAATATGTATATTGGTTTTTTTATTATTCTTGAGTTTTTTTTCAGCTATATCTTTATTTTTATAATTTATAATTTATTATTTTATTTACAAAATCTATTATTATTAGATATTTAATTCTTAAAAAGTAAAAAATATCAAATTATAGTAATAACTATAATTAAAAAAATATAATATTATAAAGTAGAAAAATATATTATATTATTATATAAAAGTTTTTGCTTATAGCAAGAAAATTATCCAATTATTTTGGTAATAATTTATATTTTATAAAAAATATTATTCTAATATTTAATTTATATTTATTTATTAGTTTAAAAATAAAAAATTGATAATAATCTTCTATTAACTTTTAATATATTAAAAAAGATCCTCTAAAATCTTAACACAAATTAAGGTCCTTGTCTCAAGAACATAAAAATATAGAACAAGAGACTTAAACTAGGACAAGGTTTTCAAAAGAAACCAACAAAAACTTGAATTAAATAAACGAGTACACAAACAACACAAAGAAAGGTGAGTTAGAACTCCAAAAGATGTGTTGTCGAGACTAAAGAACTCTTCAACCTTGATCCCTATATATATTCATGTCTAGGATGCTTCTTGAATGACTTCTGTCAAACTAAGAAGCTTCTCGAGCAGCTTCTACCAACTAGGAAGCTTCTTGAGCCCCTTCCACTAACTAAGAAACTTCTCAACAGACTTTCACTAACTCAAGAATCTTTTAGAATATTCTAAAAGATTCTATGAATCTCCGGAGTGTATGTCCTTAATACCTTGATTAAAGATATTGTATTGTAGCTTAGCAAAGAATTGCAAAAAGTTGATCTTTTAAGTTGGTTATTAAAAATAAAGGCTTTCAATTGTTATATCTTGCAAGTATAATTAAAGGACTAAGGTGGTATTGTAGCTTGTTTGAAACTTTAAACTCTAAGATTATTAGAAGTTTTAATTATTTGGTATGAATTTCTTTTTAGTCATTATTAATAATAGTATTTTATAAGAATATCTATTAATAAGATTAATTAAATGACTTAAGTGATTGTTAAGATTTTATTATAATTTAAAGAAGTGAAATCAAAAAAATAATTATATAATTTATTCCAAATATATATATATATATATATATATATATATATATATTATAAAACCATTATATATATTGATATGGTGAAAATATAAAAATTTAAGAATATTAATATATTATTTATTAAAAGTATTATCTCTAAATTTTAAATCTATTTTAGATATTATTAAAAAGCTCATATTCTTTTATAAGTGATTAATTTAAACAAGATTGAAGATCTAATTTAATTAAAGACTTTTTTATAATTTTTAAATTTAGATTATATTCTAGATTCAATATAGTTAGAGTTATTAATATAAATATTGAATCTAAAATATATATCTAATATAATAGATATCTATATTTACTAGTATATTTACTTGAATAAGTAGAATTAGATAGAAATAAAAAAAAAGTACAATAAATTGGTCATACCTTGTTGAAAAGCTTCTTAGAAGCTTTGTAGACTTTACACATGTTTATAAGTGATTGGTAGGTTGAAAACTTGGCCAACACATTGGCCACATATTGTACATGTTAGCCACTTGTATTACAAGTTGGCCATATGGCGCACATATCAAAAACTTATTTTACAAATTAGATACATGTACCACGTGTTGAACAATTGTCATATGGCCTATAAGATGTTGGCATATAGTTCTTTAATAGATAATATATATGGAAACAAGAATAAGGCCTTTTTTCCTCTTATCAACACTTTTCTTGTATTATAGTCTTACTTCAAGACTCTCTAATCTCTTTGTATTTGACAAGAGTCCTAATTTGTTACACTTATTTTGTTTAAGAAGTGAGTAAATTGTTTCACTTCTTATGATATATTATTGTGTTTTTAAAAATTTTAGACTATCTACTTTTAAATTAATATATATATATATATTTTCTTCTAATATTGATTTTTTTAAAAAAATGAATAGACTATATCCCTTTGTGAAATTTTATTTGATATTAGAGACTACGGATTATTTTCTTCTAATTTGAATTATAGATTTGTTAATACTATCTATTATAAAGATAGAAAAAAAATAAATTATAGATACTATACTTGATAGAAGTGAGAATTAATTTACAACTACTACAAATCTTCATGAGTTTTTCAATATTCTTTAAGCAAAAATCTCATGCATTAATAATATCAACTATGACAGTACTATTTCTATACCTATGGAAAAAATCAATAATGAGGCCCAATATTTATATCAAGAAGTTGTGCAATTGAGAGATGTAAGTAGATCAACCTCACAAGTAAATTTAAAAAATCTTACTATTATAAGTATGAAGGAATCAAAGATTGGTATACCAAAGAAATTTAATGGGAGAAAATCAAAATATAAAGATTTCTACAATAAGTCAAGTTCTTTCTAAAGTTACATCTTTTTTAATATCTTAACGGAATTACTCAAGTTGGATTTATAAACACTCTTATTTAGAAGTGTTCTATTTTAGTTTTTACCTTTAATGGAAAAGAATTTACAGCTTTTATACAATCTAAATTCATTCTTAAAAGTGTTTATAATCACATTTGGAGAAAACAATCAAAAAAAGATAACAAAAATAAAACTCTTGTTTTTGTGACAAGGATCACATTCAACTACCATCTATATTGTTGAATTCTATCATCTTGCTTATAATATGGATTGGAATAATAAAGCCCTTATCAATCAATTTTGATATGATTCAAAAAATAATATCAAAGATCTATTATTAATAATGTTAAAAGCAAACTCATTAGAATAATTTATTGCTCAAGCCATTATATATGACAATTGACTCTTAAAAGGTACTAAGAATAAAGATTTGATTAGAGAGGAACAAATCAAGTCTTGACAACAACTTCTAAACTCTCATAAATCTATTCATTAAGGTTGGAACTTATACAGATTGATACAATTCAATTCAAGTGACTAATACCAGAAGAAAAAAATAGACGCTATTATAAAAACTTATATTTATATTGTAAAAAAGTAGATCATAAGATACAAGATTATTGCATCAAATCAACAAGATTTAGGATAAAAAGCATAAATTCAAATATAAAAAAGTCAAAAATTATTGAATATAAGAAGTTTAAATTATTTAATATAAATTATTGAATATAAGAAGTTTAAATTATTTAATATAAATTATTGAATATAAGAAGTTTAAATTATTTAACAATTTATAATTTATGATTTGAAGTTATAATTTAAGTACTTTTAAACACTAAAGCCTCAACATATTTTATAAATGAAGACTTTGTATTATAATAAAAATTGATACTTTCAAAGAAGATCCAACTAACTTTAATAGAAGTTATTGATGGATTATCACTTGCATTTGAAAATGTCATAGAAGAAACCAAATCAATGAAAGTGGTGTTAGGAGATTAAATATCAAACATTGTCTTTAACATCATTCAATGTCTTTTAAATCTTGTGGTACTTGGACTTCCTTGATTTGAGTTATATAATCTTGATGTTAATTAGAAGTTATAAAAAATCACTTTTAAATTTAGTCCAAATACCAATAAACTATTTTGATCTTTATTTATAGAAACTAAGGTATTTATGTAAGCTACGGAAGATAGAAACCTATTTATCATTTTTATAGCACCAAGTTTTCATTCAAATAAAAATTATAATAGAATCTTAGATTAGTATATAGAATATCAAGATATCTTTGAAAAAAAATATTAATATTTTGCTAAAATATTGATCTTATAATTGCACAATTAATTTTTAAAAAAGAATTCAACTACCATTTGGATCAATTTACAACTTGTTACAAAATAAACTTATCACTTTGTGTTAGGAACATATACTTTGGAAATTCATAGAATCTTTTAAAATATTCTAAAGATTTTTTAATTAATGAAAGTCTCTTAAGAAGCTTTTTAGTTAGTAGAAGTAGCTTGAGAAGCTTTGTAATTAGTAAAAGGAGCTTGAAAAGCTTCCAAGTTGATAGAAACTACTCAAGAAGCTTCTTAATTTGATGGAAGCCGTTCAAGAAGATTCCTAGATAAACATATATATTGGAGTCAAGGCTGAAAAGTTCTTTAGTCTTGGCAATGAATCTTTTGAAGTTTAAAAAATATATTGTTTAAAAAATATATTATTTAAAAAATCTTGAAAATAATTTTATCTAATATTTAAAATTTCTTATAAGTGTATTAATACTTTTTGTGAAGAAAAAAGATATATCCTTGCAAATGTAAGTAGATTGTTATAGACTCAAAAATTGACTATCAAAAATAATTATCTTTAATTTTGATATTTGAGGTCTTTGATCAATTAAATTAAATTAAGATCTATATTAAAATAGATCTACAATGAGCTTTTAATTTGATATATATTAAAGAAAGAGATGAATAGAAGATTGTATTTTTGACTAGGTATGGCTATTTTGAATATAATGTCATACTTTTTGGACTTACAAATATTCCAAGTGCTTTCCAAGATTTGATGAATGATGTATTTTATAAATATCTAGATAATTTTTTTATTTTTTATTTAAATAATATTTTTATCTATTCCAAGAATATAAAAAAATATGAATAATATATTTGCTTTATACTACAAAAATTTAGAAATACAAGATTATGTGCTAAGATAGAAAAATATATATTTTACATAATTCAAGTAGAATTTTTTGGATATATTATTTCAAATGATGGTTTGAAAGTAGATTCTAAAAAGATATAGACTATTATAGATTAAACAAATTTAATGCTTTTTAAAATTTATAAATTATTGTTATATATTCATCAAGAATTTTTTTTAAATTACTACTTTGTTTACATGATTAATTTTTAAAGATAAATTGGAATAGAATAAAAATATAAAAGTAATATTTTTAGATTTAAAAATAGCTTATATTTTAATTTTAATTTTATATAAATCAAATTTTTTAAAGTTATTTTTTATTAAAAAAATATATTAAATTTTATATTAGGTATAATTTTATTATAAATAGATGTAAATTATAGACTCCATCTTATTATTTTTCATTCAAGAAAATTTCCAATAGTAGAGATTAATTATGAGATCTACAACAAAGAATTTCTTTCTATTTTTTATTTATTTTAAAAATAAAATCACTATCTAAAAGATTCTTTTTATTCCATTAAATTTTATATCAACTATAAGAATCTTGAATATTTCATGTTAGTATGTATCTTAAATTGTCGCCAAGTGTATTAGAATATATCTTTGTTATATTTTGTATTTAATATTATATATTGTCTTAAAAAACAACAAGTCTTGTTAGATGTCTTATCTAGACATTCTTATCTTGCACCAAAAGTAGGAGATGTAGCATATGATCAACAACAAACTATTCTTTTGAAACCAAAGCAATTACATCTTTGAGCCATTAAGTCAATAATTTTAATTGATATTACTTTTTTTTATAAAGTTTGTTTAAGTGCATTGACAAGCCTTCTTATTCTTGATGTTAAAAATAATTTTTATGATGACTTTGATAAATTTGATTTTAAAACAACCTCTTTTATTATAATAGATATTTATATATTTTCAAAAGTTAAGCATAATTATATACATTACAAGCATGAGATTACTTTCTAGTAGTAGACCACTTTGGATATAATAAAACTTTGAAATTCATTTTAAGAAATTTTTAGTAGTTTCAAATGTAGAAAGAAATAAAAGAATTTATTGAATTATGCAAAATTTGTTCTAGAATAAAGACTTCATATCATTGATCCTATAGACTTCTTCAACGGTTATATATTCTAAAGCAACCTCGGTTATTTGTTTTAATAGATTTTATTAAGGATTTTTTAATTTCAAAATCTAATGATTTTATTTTTGTAATGGTAGATTTCCTTATCAAAATGGCATATTTTTTACAATATACAAAAATAATTATTGGTGAAGAAACAATTAAATTTTTTATAGATAATATTTATTGATACCATAGACTTTCAAGTAGCATATTATCTGATCATGGGTCTCAATTCATACCAAGACTATTTGATCTTGTAACAAGTTGGATAACTAAAGTCTTGGCCCATTTGTTATCCAAAAATATATTAATCTAGTGACATATTAATTACAATTACCACTATCAATAAAGATCTATCATATATTATATGTATCTTTTATTGAATCTTATACAATAATTAATATATTGAGAAGAAAGCGGTCACCACCACCTTCTATTGAAATAGATAACAACCAAAAATTTGAAATAGAAGAAGTTTTAAATTTAAAGTAATATTAAAATAAATTTCAATATCTTATACATTAATACAGATATGATATTAATAAATGTACATTGAAGCTATGTAAGAATCTAGCAAATTCATCAAAACTTATCTTTGTTTTTTATTAACAATATCTATTAAAATCAAGAATTAATCATTGATAATAAGATGGTATAAATTAAGAAGAAACAAGTTCAAAAATCAACTTATAGAATTTCATTACAAACATGAAAAATCAACAACCAACAAATTCATCTCAAGAATTATCATTTGTAGAATTATTAAATAAAATACTTAAATTATCTAAATTTAGATAATATTACAATTATTATGAAGATCTTCAAGAGAGACATGTTCTTCTTTGAATAAATAGTGAGATATAATGTATTTGGTACCATAATCTTAAAAGAGACTCTTAATGCTTAATGATATTATTAGAAGTGGATATTATACTTGATAGAATATAAAATATATTATTTGAAGGTAGTTATAAAGGCCTCAATAATGATCAAATAATTAGGTGATCTTTTCATCTTAATGTACAATATTATTAATGGTTGAAAGAACCTATCAACTATCTTCATGTATAACAAAGATCAAAGTTTATTGCTAATATTATTTAATGGATTTTGGACTTTATCAATTTATGAAATAATTATATAGATCCTTGTAGAACATATTACTTAAAAAAAAGATAATATAACCAATATTTATATTTATTAATATATTTATTTAGATAAATAAAATTAGATAGAAATAAATAAAACTAAATTAAATTATTGACATCTTATTGAGAAGCTTCTTAAAAGCTTTGTAGACTTTATATATATTTATAAGTCATTGATAGGTTGAAAACTTGGCCAACACATTAACCACATATTGTATATATTAGCCACTTGTATTGTAAATTGGCCATGTGGTACACATGTTGGAAACTTATCCTATAAGTTACACACGTGTACCACAAATTAAACAATTTTCATATTGCCTATAAAATATTGATACATAGTTTTTTAATAGATAGTATATTGTCAAGGATACAGATTAAAAAAGATGCATAAATTAGTAAAATCTATGTCAGAAGAAAATGACAAAATAAAAATAAGGAAGTATATATATTCAAGAAGAAACTAGAATGACTATTGCCAAAGACTAGAAAATACAAAAGACTCTTGAACTAGATTAGAAGCAAGAAAGAAATTGATAAGAATGAGGAAGGCTTCACTCTTGCCTCTATATATACTATCTATATTAGAGCTACATGGCGGCATTCTATAGAACCTTCAATATGTGTCTAATTTACAGAACATGTGTCAAACTTGCAAGACAAGTTTTCCATATGTATACCATGTACTTAGCTTGTTCTACAAATTACCAACATGTGCGACACATGGCTAACTTGTTAGCCAAGTTTCTAGCCTACCAATCACTTATAGCTATGTATAAAGGTGAAACCACATCTATGAAGCTTCTAAAAAGTTTTTTTTTAAGATATTATCAAATTAACCTACTTCTACCTATTTCTATCTATTCATATTAATTAGATGATTATTGAAATAAATCTTATATCCATAATATATATATGAAAGCAAGAGTGAGGCCTTCTTCATTCTTCTCAATTCTTTTCTTGTATTATAGTCTTATTTCAAGAGCCTCTAATCTCTTTGTATTTAGCAATAGCTATTTTAATTTTAATTTTATATCTATCTTTGATTTATCTACTTTCTTTCTTTGAGTGATACAAGTATATATTATTTCTTCAAATTTTTGTTGTGATTCATATCCTTGATATTTAGTACAATACAATAAGAGGTATCCAACCTTATTAATAATAATTATATTATACAATAAGAAATTCTATTAATTTTTGAAGTAACTTTCAATCCATAAAGAGAGAATTTTAGAAATAAAGATTCAATTAAGTTATTGATAAATTATTCTTCTATTATAAAAAATATTGATATCTTCTTATTTATATTCTTATTAGAAAGTCTTAATTAATAACTAATATACAACAATACAATCTATTCAAGTTGCAAAGATGAAATTGATATGAATATTTTTTGATCATTATCAATTATTGGTTCTAATCAAGTCATATATAAATCTTATTAATTAGTTTTTTTATTGAAAATATTAGGTTGAAATAGATTAATTAGTTATAAAATTTAAGCTTAATTAAGTTAATTAAAGCTTAAATATTTGTAATCATATAATAATATATGAATTAATTTATATTTAAAATTATATTTTTAATTATAATTATAATTATAATTATAATTATATATATATATATATATATATACTATTAATGGATCTAAAAAACTTTTTATCTTCTTTTGAACTTTATTATAGTACAAAATCAAAGATCCAAGTTTATAATATTTCAAACATCTTTTCTAAAAAGTATATTAAGTTTTTTTTTATTATACTACTAATTGTTCAACTCATTAAAAAATTTCTAAAATATGATCTAAATAAAGATTTTAATGTAGATTTGAGAAGGATTTAAAAATATGAAATAAATAGAAAGTCTTGTAAGAATACAAACTATTATTTAAAATATAGAAACAAAGGATTTTTTCTCCGTATAACTAACAATTACTACAATTTTTTCTAAATATTTCATCTTGTATTTGTAAATTTTAATATTAACATCCAAAATATAATTAAAATTATAAAATAGTAAAATTTCCAAACTTTTATTAAAATTATATTAAGAGATTTTTTTATCTAAACTTTTATTAAATAAATCAATTATTGTTTCTACTTCCTTATTCACTAGCCTAATAGTATAGGCCCTCTTTTCTTTGTCTTCATATATTTGAGGTTGTACTTAATTTTTATTTGCTATGCTTTTGTCTAAATATTGTTTTGATGTGTTTTTTTAATAATAATTATATAAAATTTGATTATGGTCTATAAAATTTTGGCTTATATATTCTAAAGCTTTAGATATTGCTTCTATGCATTACTTATACATAAAATCTTAATTGAATTATTTATAGATAAAATTAATATTTAATTAAGCTATTCTAATATATCAAATTTTAATATATTTTTAACTGGCATCTCAATTTTTTTACAAAAACATTCCAACACTCTAACAATCAGCTAAATCCAATTATAAAATATTTAATTAATGATGAATATAATCAAAATGTTGCTATTAGAGCTTTAAAATAAAATCCTAATTATGGCAATTGAAGATACTAGAGTACCATTAATATTAAGTTAGAGTCTTCTTCCTTCAAGATTGTTTGATTTTCTTGATACCTTTAAGGTTAATGCAATCTCAAACCAACCTCAAGTTGTTAAATCCCAAATTAGTCCAAACAAGCACCAATATTTTCATTGTAAGACAAAATGACTACTTTAAAAGTTATTAATATTCCAAATCTATCAATATATTATACCACTCTGGATTTTGTCCAGTTTGCTATCCATGGATAATAAACGGTGTCATATTACGTTGTCATATTGCATTTACATGCAGTATGTTAAAATATTATATATTTTTTATTTATTTTTATTATCTATGTTGTCGTATGACGTGGCCTTCTATCTGGGAATACACTGGGTATCTGGCTGTAGAGAGTTTATTTGAAACTTGATGGCAAAAATCCAACATATAATTTGTCCTTAATAAAAAGGACAAATAATACAACAATCTCACAAAAGAGAAGTTATGTATATAAACCCTCTTGTATTCAAGTAAGTTTGTACAAAAAGGGTTCAAATTTCCACAAAAACCCTTCAAAACTTTATTCACCTGCAAGGACTTATTTCTTATTGAACTTTAGAGTCCAATAACTCTTGATCCAACTATTCAATTTCTATAAAATTTAATTCAAAGAGTAGATAATTCTCTTAAGTTTTACTACAAGAAAAAATCAACCATAAATTCATTTCCAATCATCTGATATCTCAAAACTCCTAGCAGGTACTTAAAACCCTGGCTCAGAGACACCCGAGCATTATTTTTCTTATATCTCACAAACCCAAAATTTTAATGCCACAAATTTTTTTTACATAGTCTTGTGACATAAAAATATACACTCCTGAAAATTTTGAGCCAAAAATATATCAAATTGCATAAGATATAGCTCAAAATATAACCACTATGTAAGTGGGTCACTTACTGCCCTTAAGTTTGTAAGCACTAACTTCAACTCCCAATATCTCCTTCACCCTAGCTTAGATTTTATCTAGCCATGTATAAAAAGTGTAGCCGTAAAAGTGCTCTCTCCAGCCCTAGTCGCCGATCCTCGATTGCTTTCTATATGTGCAAGTTATACTCAAAAGAGTGACATTAGATCTAAAATTGACACCTTAACTTTGGGCGCCTATAATTTCTTCATAAAAAGTGCAAATCACACAAAATTTGCATCTAAACCAGATCCAAAAACCTAAATCTTATGATCCTAGCCTCTGATGTTTGACCTCTCCTCCAAAAACAAATCCTAACTCCTAATAAACCCTCGGGCAGCCTCCTTGAAACCCATTGGGCATGATTTTTGGCCAATTAGAATAGAGATTTCTATCATCCACCTCTTTTCATCCACATAGATGGCCAAACTACCCTTTTTACACTAAAGACCCTTTTCTAACCCTTCTTCTTATAAGATTTATATTCTTTGTGTTTTAAGCACCAAATAAAAGAAGTAAACTAAGATCTTAAGGATCACCAATGTCTAACAAAGGTGACTTAAGATATATACAAGTTACTATCAATATAAAATTAATTTCAAAAGTCACTACTAAAAAAAAAAGGTTGTATAAACCTTAATAATAATCCTTTTAATAGATTCCTTCTAAACTAGCAATCTAACCACATCCTATAACCAATAAAATCCACTATTATAGCTTTCACTTAACTACATAATGAATTGTATATTAATTATATACGTACAATTTTTTCACATGGTAGCCGAACTACAACACGACAATGTGTGGGTATAAACCTCAAAGAATAGGGAATATGGATGAAATGGAAGGCTTGTAGAAGAAGTTCTTGAGAGTACAAGCTTCTTGAGGAAGCTACTAAAAGCTTCTTGCAAAAGTTACACGGATTCATATAAAGAGGGCAAATGCAACCTTGTTATAGAACTAAACTATTAGTTTCATGCATGTTACCTTATTGTTGGTAGCATGGACTCACAAGAACCAGAGGGTTTAGAATTTCTCTTACTAGGTGAATCGATTCAACTAACATAGCCTTTAATATCTCAAAGGCGTGTATTAGATGAAGCAAAGCCTTCTAGCCGTTGCATCAAATCTCGTTTGGATCCAAATCCTTAGCAACATTCATTGTCAAGTCTATAATTGGAGTCAAGAATTTTGGTGATTATATTAGAGGCAGATTCTATACTTTCCAGAGGACACCAATTAGTGATTGAGGGATGTTTTGAAAATAACAATGAGAATCAGATGGTGACGCATATTTCTAATGAGCTTGGTCATTGCCTTTGGCTTCAAGGCCCTTTCAACTACTTGACTAGAGAACAGCGGGCAATCTTCATCGCTTCATTGCTTCACCAGATTCTTGAGTTCTTACATGTGTGAGTGCTAGATGCTATTTTGGAAGATATTATAAGGAAAGGATTTATTTTAGCCACTTAATTAGTGAATTAGGATGGCTATTTTTTTTTGTTCCTACCTTATTTTTATCTTAGAGTAGATTTTTTTGTAGTTAGAAGAAAGATAAAGGCTATTTTATCTTTGTTGTTGACTTTGAAGTAAGGTTGTCCCTTGTAAGAGATAAGAGATAAGAGTATAGAAAAAATAAGGCCTATCCAATAGGATTTTGGTTGCCTATGTGGGCATGGCATGGGTTGATGTAGAGGGAAAGGGGAGGATGCTCCTCTTATTGGAATCAATTTTTCAGTTTTGAGTGTACAAGTTTTGGAGGGAGATAGCTCCAAGTGTATCGAAGCTTTTATAATGAAATTTAGAAGAGATATTTTTCAAGTTGTGGTGATTCTAGAGCCTACTCACTTGCTTGTTTTGGAATCATGAGTGAAAGGTTATGCTTGTTTTAGTGGAGTGAAGTCTGTTATTATTGAGAAGTGAAGGCAAAAACTTTGGACTACTATTGCAAGTTTGATTTCAATTTTTTCTTATTGAAATTTATAGAAAGTGTAGAAAATTTTGTTAGCTTTCTATCAAGCTATTTCTTGAAGCATTTGGAGTTGAAAAGAAAGAATTGTAAGCTTGAAAGTGGGAAAGGGTCTGCTACCACCTGACAAAGAAGGGCTAAGATTTTGATCAATTATCCGAGTTGGACAGTCTCTTCAATCTTTTTGGTATATTAAATGCTTATAGTAGCTTGTATAAGCTTTGCATAAAAATAAAAACCAATATATTTGGAGCTTCTATAAAAAATTTATGAGCTATGAAGTGACAAGAGGGCAAAACTATTGTCAGAATTTGAGGGTTTGCTGGAAATTTTTAGTACCTACTTCAATTAGCCATAACTTTTAAATGGTAAGACCTCTCTTTGTGAAATTTTGATAAGTTTTACAATGTGTTATTAGCTTTCCATAAATTATATACATGCTTGATTTGACATTTGGATGAATTTTTAATAGTTTATTTAGTTTCAACTAGTTGTGTAATTTATATTCTTCATATGCGGTTGTATTTTGAAGTATACTTGAGTATATATATTTTTTATTTATAATTATTATATAAATATATATATATATATATATTTATATTAAATATTTATACAATTATTTTATAAGTATTATATAAAATATTTGTATAAATATTTATACAAGTATTATATATATATATATATATATATATATATATAGGATAATAATTTATATTTGTATAATTTTTATACAAATATAATATAAGTATAATATATAATATTATATGGAAGCTTGAATAAGTATTGTACAAATATGTAAGATACTTGCATGGCTTCCTCCCATGTTCTTTTCTAGTTCTAGTAGTAGCTAAGAACCCAATGTTTTCCCAAGGCAAATTCTCTCTACCTGACAATGTGTTGTCTTGTTTGGAAATGCGCTAGGTACTTAGCTGTGAAGGGTGAAGTTGCGGTTCATAAATATCTAAGAACCCTCAACAAGTTTCATCCGTATAAAAAGAATATGATTGAATATCAATACAAGAGTGCTTAAATAATACAAAGTGCTTAAAAACACTCTTCTTGATATCTTCATCCACATATAAATCCCAATTGCTTTGTTACTTGTCACAATCAAGCAACTAAGATTTCTCTTTATATGTCCTGATCTTATGCAATAAACTTTAATATGCTATAACTCTTAATCTAACCATCAACTTGGTGTGAAACTTTGTATACAAATACAAATATAAGTCTTCTATATGCTCAAAAAGTTTCAAAACAATCCAACATATAGATTGTAGAAAATCAACTAAAATCCACACTGATGTCACTTGGTTGGTGACTTGAAGATTGATGCAGATATCCTAGTAGCAATTTCTCCTTCTCCGACTATTAACTTCAATTAAAATTTGGTGTTTAGCTTGTCCTTTAAGTCTTCTAATATTGTGCCAAATTTCATCTTGATTCAACTAATAGATCTTTAAATATCACAAAAATCCTAAACAATCCTAAACTATCAATTTCTTGTACTTCTTTGTACTAAAGATCAAACTAGTCCTGATTATACCATTAGATTGCTGCAAAGTTTTATTTAATCTTAGCACATTCAATCATCCATATGCTATCAAATTTTCAACTATAGATGTTACTTCAATTATACACAATAGCCAAGAGTGTTGGTCCTAACTTTATTGCATAAAAACTTAATCCCTAATATAAGCCTGATTTTAGATAGAAATTACTAAATCCTCCCAAATCCTCTGAAAACAAGCCTAATGTCTTTGGAACCAACTTAAAATTAATTCTTCAATTCTAGTTGCCGATCTCCAAATGATCTGACATCCTATCCTTGGTAGCCATTTTTGTGGCTAGAGATTTGATTTCGACCCTCTCCCATACACAGTCGACCTTTGAGTATCAATCCAACTTATTCTAAGGATTTTTAAGCTTGACCCTATTTTTAACTTAATCCTAGTATCAACTATACTAATTATTTATCTCTTCTATTCTATTTTTATTAACTTATGGCTTTTCAAAAGCAATGAAAGAGTTTCTACAACCTCGAAGGAAAATTTAATACCCAACTTTTATCTATTAGCTATTAAAACAAGAAAATAATCTAAGAGACTTTTATAAAACCTTTCTTAAGTATCTTAAGTTCCTATTGAACTAAGATATTTGAATATTAAGCAAAAATCACTATTGTTCATGTTTTTCACCACATAAACGTGTTATAACATGATGGCAGAAAGCGAATTGGACATCATCTGGATTGGTATAAGAATTGTGAGATTTAGGGTCAAAGTCATCAACTTAAAAGGCTGGTGTAGGTGGCTGAAGGTTCCATCTGTTTCAGGCATGTCTTGGATTCAACTCTTGTCCTTGACACAATTCCCTTGTATAAGTTCAATTTGTATTTTGATCCCTCCTGAGTGTTAGAACTTTGCCTTAACCCTCCCAGATCCCTCTTCTCAGTGCTAGCACTTTGCCTTATTCCTCCTGGACCCCTCCTCTCAGTGCTAGCACTTCGCCTTATTCCTCCTGGACCCCTCCTCTCAGTGCTAGCACTTCGCCTTATTCCTCGCACTTCGCCTTATTCCTCCTGGACCCCTCCTCTCAGTGCTAGCACTTCGCCTTAACCTTCTCCTAATTGCCCCCTTGGCCTTTGCTCCCTTTGGTCCATGTTCTGAAGTTCTCGGGCAGGCATATAAAAAAAATTCTTAAAATTTCCCAACATCCATATATGGAAGAAGAATTTTTTTTACCATGGTACAAGCTAGGTACCTAATCCTCTGCAGCTGTGTTGGCTGCCGCATGATATGAGTACGTTGAATACCGGTTTGGCCAATTCTCCTCTAGAACCGTACCTTTACCGCAGGTTATCATCCACCTAGATACATGTATCGGTGCTGTCCAGCCCGCTGCCCATGGGCAGCGGGCTGGGAAGCACCCAGATCAATATAAATATTGTGATTTTAGTATGGCTACCAGTACCCGGGTAGGCTGGTGCGAGTGGTCACCATCCCCGGCAGCAGAGCGCAAGTGTTGAGTCCGATTCCATCAGCCGTCATGGTGGTCTCTATGTTCTAATTTTTTGTTTTTTGAACCCTCCTCTCCGTCCTTAGCCGCTTCTTTCAGTCTTTAGCCATTCGCCTCGCCTAGCCAAAGCCCCCTTGGCCTTGCTCCCCTTGCCATTTCCGATTTTTGCGGGCCGGCGGGGGCAAGGGTAGGTGTACAAAAGTTTTGTTGAAATTGCCCGACATCCCTTCATGGATGAAAAAAAACACTGCCATGGTACGGTTCTAGGGGATCATCGGCCCCAGCCGTTGATAACCAACCTTTAACTTAAAAAAAACAAAAAACAAAACGCCACCACCATATTGATATTTTTTCTCTTCCATTAAGTCTAATTTTACTGTCGTAATCCCCTAGAAATGCCCTGAGTTTCCTACCTTATTTCCCGCGCTGCCAAATCAAAGCCCACTCGCACCGTGTAGTAGAAGAAGGAGCCTTCGAATGACACACCCAGTTGCTGGGTTATTTTTAAATTTTCGGCTTTTTATTAAAACTGGGTGCTTTGCTGTCAAGCAGTGACAGCTGGGCCCTGCAGAAGCAATCGCACAAGAAGCCGTTCATTACCTTTCCAAAAGAACTCACAACAGCTTGCACGATCGATACCGACGCTTTTCGCTAGATTGTTTGGAGAACAGCCTGCTCGGTGCTGAACTGTTTTGTTTACCTTACCATTATACTGATATGGAAGTGTGGTCTTGGATTTTATGGGGGATTTTGCTGTGACACTGGGCACCGGCGTAGCTTAGAGGCAACGGAATCTGATGAGAGAACACGGGGATAGGGCATGATTGGTTTGATGGGTAGGGAGCAGACGGGCCGCCGCCATCCATGACGTCGAGGTTGAAAGCTGCGGTAGATCCCACTTTCCAGGAGCGTTGTCAGCATGCCGCACTATGAGTGACAATGGCTCCCAGTTCCGTCGATCTTTTTCATGAGCTTCGATACAGGCCCGTCTTGACTGTACCATATCCAACTCGCTTCATGGTTCACGAGATTGCACCCCTCCGCTTGGGCGAATAAGACATTTCGTAAATCAGTTCGTGTCTTATTCATCTTCTTTCCCGATTTTGTTTTGTGGGCAGTTTTTTTTGTTTTTATATACAGTTTGTTGACTTTCATTTGTGGTGTCAACGTGGCGGAGCGGTTGCGGAGGTCAAAACCCAGTGCGTGCCCCCTCCCTTCCGTTATTGCTTGGCGACTGTGACACGGTCCCCTAACTCCAAAACTAGCTCAACTGTATTTATAGCGCAATAACTATGTGGGCCTCACTGTTGGGGGTGACAGGCCAGTCTTCGTGACCTTCATCTCACGTCATCTCTGCCGCTTCAGCGCAGAACCTTCCTTCGTCTTCATGAGGCCTCTCTTGTCTCTTGATCTGGGTTAGGTTGTGGTTCCGTCAGTGCTGTTTCTGCTCGGTTGGCTCCAATTGGGAGAAGCATCTGATTCGTGGCTCATACTTCCATCCTTCCGTGGCATGGGTTTACAAGGGTCGATGAGTTGTGATCAAAACTTCATGCTTGATGCAGCTCGAGTAATATTCTTCTTCTTAGTCACGGCTTATGAACAATCGTTGTATTGAGATGCGGGTGCTGCTTGTTACGGTGGACGAACTAGAGTCACGCTTTACTCGACGACAAAAATCCTGATTTAGTTGTGAGAAGTAGAACCAAGGATGTGAGGATGTGAACTTCGGCATGCTGGGTACGGATTACGGCGACTCGGATATCGTAGGAACCCGAGCCTCGAGTGGGATGATCGTGTAAGTCTAGTAGTGTGTGTTCATGCGGTTTTGACCTCGTGGTTTGTACCAGGCTTCCTTGTCGTTGAGATCCATTCCACAGCTGGAGTTCAACGAGCCTACTCCGCAAGAAAGTGGAGATTTGTTTTTGCACTTTGTGCCCTTGTTTAAGAGCATATGGCGAATAACTCATAATTTGAGGGATCCAGGATCACCAAAACCTGCCTTGAGGATCCTAAATGATTTATAATTACACTCCCCTGGCTCAAAAGGTCGAGATTTTAATTCTCTATGGACCGAGTGGTTTGTGAGAGCTCATTGGGTATTGTGATCGCCAAAACTTTTCTGAATCATTAAATTCTGCCGGTGTACATTTTTGAACGGGTAAAGTTTGCGAATGATGTGGAGACCAGTGCAGGCTGGTAGAACCGGGAAGAATGTGGACTCCAAGGAAGACGATGACGACCTTGCAGCCAAGGTCAAACCATTCCGAATCGGCTACTCGGCGTGGATATCAAAGGGCTACATCGTTGCCGCTCTTGCCCTTGTCTTGCTCACTCTCCTCTCCGGAGTGCTTATCGCGGAATTATCACATTCTTCCGGAGTCCCTGACGTTCTGACGTACGTCAGGGCTTTTGAGTCGGAAATGCTGGACCTCAAATCCGAAGTGGAGATAGAGGAGCCTGATTCAGATTCGTTGCAACTCAACAATCCGTCGGATGCAAGTAAACAGGCCGGTTGTCACAAGGATACTGCCAGGCTTAAAGTTTTTATGTACGATCTTTCGTCTGAGCTTCACTACGGCATGATCTCCGAATTCAAACCCAAGAAGAACCAAATTTGGCCGCAGAATGTGAGCGATATACCCAGGTACCCTGGCGGATTGTATCAGCAGCACAGCCCCGAGTACTGGCTAATCTCCGATTTGGTCACCTCCGACATGCCCGATCGGTCCACGCCATGCACTGCCTTCCGAGTCAAGAGATGGCAAGATGCGGACGTGATACTCATCCCATTCTTCGCGTCGCTGAGCTACAACATATATAGCAGAGCAGCAGTGCTCAGAGGCAAAAAATTTGACAGAAATCAGGAACTTCAGTTGAATCTAATCTCCTTCTTGAAATCCCAGCCAGCGTGGCAAGCTTCTGGGGGCTCGAATCATGTGGTCGTGATACACCACCCTAATGCCATGGTGCTCACGCGGGAAAAATTCAGGAGCGTCATGTTTGTGGTGGCAGATTTCGGGCGCTACGATGCCGAAGTGGCGAACATGGCCAAGGATGTGGTGGCGCCCTACAAGCATGTCATTCCGAATTTTGACGAAGACGTCGACCCCGCGTCTTCGTTCAAATCCAGAACAACGTTGCTGTTCTTCCAAGGAGCGATCGTGCGCAAGGAAGGGGGTATCATCCGGCAGCAGCTGTACGAGCTCCTGGGAGAAGAGCCCAACATCATATTCGCCAATGGCACGACATCGAACGCTGGGATCCGCAGTGCCACTGCGGGGATGCGCCAGTCCAAGTTCTGCCTTCATTTGGCAGGCGACACGCCGTCATCAAACCGCCTGTTTGACGCCGTGGCCAGCCATTGCGTGCCGCTGATCATCAGCGACGAGATTGAGCTTCCTTTCGAGGATGTTCTCAACTATTCTGAGTTTTCCCTGTTTGTGAACTCTTCGGATGCGCTCCGCAAAGGCTTCGTGACCAATATTTTGAGTAATTTTGGCGAAAAAGAGTGGACGAGGATGCATGATCGTCTGCGCCAAGTGGAGTGGCATTTTCAATACCAGCTTCCTGCTCAGATTGGCGACGCTGTGCACATGACGTGGGAAGCCATTGCTCGCAAGGTGCCAGCTCTTACTCTTGCACGTAACAAACAACGTCGCTATGCCAGGTCTCAATTTATTCCTCAAAGGATTGCCACTTGATGGAAATTTGCACTATAATCCTCGGGAATATCTTCTGCATATGGCATCTGCTCATCTATTCTGCACAAGATTGAACATGGTTCCATTCCTCTGAAATTTTCCAAGTCTCCATGGCGTTCTTCAACTCGTAAATTTCAATCTGGGGTTGAGGTATTTTTCTCACCACTGAGATAATATCACAACTATGCAGCGGGCTTGAGAATTTCCCATCGTACTTCAGTAATTAGCATTCCTCCATCGATCGCAATCTCAAAATAGTGATCAATTCCCATAAATATTGCCATTTCTCAATTTGTCGACTACCTCCATGGTCAATGTTGAAGGTGTCGACGGAAAATAAAAATACCAGAAGTCCCGAAAAAATTTAAGGTCCAATTTCGAGCAAGTACACAACCCTCCAAGATTAGAATCACAGTGAAAGTTAGAGGCTGCCACAGTGTTATTTAATTATGCCCATCTTGTGAACTAGCAGACATGGACTAGGCGTTACACACAATGAGAAGGTAGCCTCCGATGCAAAGCAACCAGCACTGGCTTCCTCTCTCACGTCCCAAAACTATCCACAAAATGTAAAAGGGTCAGTCACAAAAAAATGAAGGTAAACTTCCCCTTGAAAGTTGCAAAACGATCCAACGAACGCTCTACAACCACCATATCAACACCCAGAGGATCAGTAGGCGTAGAATCCGGCATTTACCTCGGATTGTACCACGTCGTAACGTAGCGTGCATGTGCACTTGGGTCTCTAAGAAAGCACGGTGAAGCATGTGGGATTTGCAGGCTGGCAGGCAGGAAGCCAGGCAGAGTACCAATTCCCCGTAATGAAATTGGCCCCAAAGGACACACACACCCAGATCCATGATGTCACGATAACGGAGCCTTTCTCCAATGTCAGAATGTTTTTGTTGATAATGTCGTCCCGTTGTACCCAGTTGTAGTAGTAGTGAGTGTGCAGCCCTGACCTTTCTCTGCTCTGGTCTTCCAATCGTGTGTGTTGTTCCACGCCGCCTTGACATGACTCGTGACTCGGTCCAATTTCTCACTCATGCTTCTGGTTGGTGGTGTGCATTTTCCGGACTCGTACATGAGCCCCCTTTTTTTTTCCTTCTTCATCCCGCTAGTCTTTCTTCCGTCGCTTTTGCTTCGGGGCCTCAAGCTCTAAGGTGCACTTCAGGACAAACTCTGCAATGATTTGCGAAAGAAAGCTACCAACAATTTCTAATAATAGCTTCACCCCACATGGCACTCTCATGTACGGCTGTGCGTGAGACAGTAGATTTATATATTGAATCCATTTTTTGGATAATCGTTAGTGACGCTTTCAGAGAACACTTGAAAGCTTGTACTGTGTTTTGTGGATGAATATCACTATATGGATGAATATCACTACATTCATCACTACATGGATGAATATCACTACATGGATGCAGTAACATTTGGGTATGGGTGGAATCTTTAAATAGAAATGAAGTCAAATATTTTGAGAAGAGAGCATGAACAAGAGATTTTGGTAGTAGGTGAGTGCATAGCTACCAAAAATCAATATCTAAATTGAGTACTTGGGAGGAAAAATATTTCAAATGAAGAGTTTTGGCAAGTCCAAATTTTGTTAATAAGACTATTTAATTTGGTAATCTACAACCTAAGGAGATGCAATGTCAAAAAACATGGATTGGTTTGATAAGTTAATGTATAGAATAATCTAAAGCCAATACCACCACCTACGTTTGAATTAGAAAATTCTTGGTTATAAAAAAATCACACTTACCATGCAAAAGAGCATCTAATACATGTCCTCTTTATAAAATATAAGAAGATTTATTAGAGGTAAGGTTCTACCTACTTGCAAATAATAATTTGTTAAGCACTATTCAATTATGCATTAAGTCTAGAGATTTTTTTATAAAATCAATAAATACATTGTAACATTAAAGATTTGAAGATCAATTACTTATATGATTAATAATCCTACTAATTATTTTATTTATTTATTTATTTTTATCTATTATATATTAAGTATATTTTTACTTTTTGAGATAAAAAATTGATACTTGGAATCATCATACTTGGAGTTGTAGACTAAAGTAGGCAAGCTAAAGATTTTGAAGCTATTAAGTCATTAAATTAAATCAATATCTATTATGGACATCTATCCACAGCACATGTTTATTAAATATAATCTTAAAGTATATATTATTTCACTCTATTAGCAAGTATTAGACAAAGAATATGCAATAGAAAAAATAGGAAGTAAGAATCAATATGAACTATTAAAAACCAAATAATTAAATAAGAATTTGATATCATCATTAAAAAAATAACTTTTTCACTAAAAGATTGGAAGATTCTTTTAAACTATTTAGAATTTTTAAATAAAAAATAAAAAACTATATACATTCATTATCTATCAAAGTAAAAATTAAATGAATATATGGAGTTAAAAATGAAGTATAAAAGAAAAGAAGACACATTCATTTGCATGATAGAAGATGTCATTTTTTTTAAAATAAAGAAGATTATTAATTTTAGTATGATTTATTAATTTTTTGTAATAAAATTAAAATAATTTAATATATTTTGAAAAGATTTAAATATAAATTTTAATTTTATTTGAATAAATTAATTTTTTATTACTAAAATCTATTATTATAAAATATAAAATTTTATTATTTTATTATACTATATCAAATTTATTTATTTATAACTATTATTTTATATCTTTTTATAATGATGATATTATAAATTTTATAGATTTTTTTAATAATATTTTATTATGGCTATATTTAAGTATATTATATAAATATATTTAAATATAACTATAATAAAATTAACTCTAATTTTAAATAGTTTATTTAAATAAAGATATTACATATATAATATTTTTGAAAAAAATTATATATATATATATAGAGAGAGAGAGAAAGAATATCATTCATTGTCAATAATTTTAATTAAATATTTAAATTTATTATATTATATATTTATAATTATAATTAATTATATATATATTTATATATTATAATTATAATTATAAATTTTTATAATCTTAAATTTGATTAAATAAGATCAATCTTTATTTTATTTTATATATATATATATATATATATATATATATTATTAAACTAATTGATTTTGAATTAGTATATTTTTATATTGCTTTTTTTTACAATTTCTTTTTCTCTTATATCCTTTATTTTTTTAAAAGAGAATACAAATTTCTAAATTCTTTTAATAAAGTAGCATGTGTTTATTTTTTAGGTTATTTTAAGTTTTTAAATATAATTTTATTTCAATATACTTTTAAATTTTAACCTTGATATTTAAATTTTTTATTTTTTTATTTTTTACTTTTTAATACTTAAAGGTGTATTTTAATTTGATATCCCGATTGTTCTATTAGATTTTCAATAATTTTTAAATTATAATCTACTGATTTTATAAAATAAAATAATATTAATATTGATGAACAAATTATTTTACTGAAATATTAATCAGTAAAAAATCACTTGATAAACTTCTTTGAATTAATTTGTTAAAATGTATTTGAGATTTTAACTTTATATATCCATTTATTTTGAATACAAGGTATTTGGTACCAAGAATTTAACTTCTCTACCTCATTTATTTTTATCTTTGTTAATAATTCTTAGTTAAAGGAGCAGATTTTAAATTGATTATGAAATATTTAGAATTTTCTTATAAATAAATTCATACTATCATAGAATATTTTATATTTATAGAAAAATATATGAATTTTAAATAAGTTGTAATCAAATTCTAATTATTTGTGGCTTAGTCAATTAAAAAGTAATATTATTAATTAAGAAATTACAAAAAAATTAAAATTTTTTAACAAGATATTATATTATTTGTGAATAAGCTTATGATTGTATTATTATCTATTTAAAATATTAAAAATATATATATATTTTTTAATAAAGTGGCCTTTTATAACAAAGAATTTTGTAATTTTTATAAATTTTATGAATTTCGAATATTTTTAATATATAATATGCATTGAGGATGATGTCAATATATAATATACATTGAGGATGATGTCAATATATAATATGCATTGAAGATGATGTCAATATATAATATGTATTGAGGATATGTATTTTGAGTATTTTTAATATATAATATGTATTGAGAATATGCATTTTGAGAACTTTTAATATATAATATGTATTGAGGATAATAATATTTTTATTTAACTAAATAAATATTAGTAATCTTTTAAATCAATAAATATTTTTTTAACTCTTATTTTGGATTTATAAGAATAAAAATTAAAAATTAAATTGATAAATTAAAAATATGATTTTAAAATATATAAGATTTATAAGTTTATTTATGATCTAAACAAAATAATATGTATATAGTATATTGGATAACTATCAAGGACATGAACTAGAAAAAGATGTATAATCTAATGAAAACTGTATCAAAGAAAAGTCACAAAATAGAAATAAGAAAGTATGTATATTCAAAGGAAAATTGGAATGGCTATTGCCAAAGATTAGAAACATGAAGACTTTTGAAACTAGACTAGGATCAAGAAAGGAGTTGACAAGAGTGAAGAAGGCTTCACTCTTGCCTCTATAAATACTATCTAATTAAGAGCTACGTGGCAATATTCTATAGGACCTCATATACGTGTCTAATTTGCAAGACACGTTGTCGGGTAGAGAGAATTTGTCTTGGGAAAACGATGTCGTACTGTAATTGCTTACAGTATGTAAAATCCACTCAAAATGCCTAATATGTTTATAGATTTAGATATGTGTTAGAATGGTTAGTAAGTTAAATTAAAAATGGTTGATAGAAGAAAATTTATTTTATTTTATTTTACCTATTTAGTTATGGTATTTAAAAATTATAAGATCTAAATGTTTAGTATGAAGCCTTGAGAGAAGGTTGGGACTTAAGGATGAAAATTCAAGCTAGTAAGAGGCTAATTGGGAGGGATGAAATCAAGCCATGGTCGGATGAAGGCAAGGAATAGGGAACTTCATCCCTATTGGTCGAATACCATGCCCAATGGGCTTTGAGGAGGCTGCCCGCGACCTTAACAAGGGTTTTCGGCGACTTCAAAAGGGGATTTGCAATTTCAGAGGTAGGGTTGTAAAGTTTAGGGTTTTGGGTATAGTTTGAGAGGAAATTTTAGGCGATTTGGAGTTAGGGTGAAGAAGATATACTTGTTTAAAAGTTAGAGAGTGGATTTCATACATACTGTCACTATTTTGGGGTTTCGCGGAGTTATACGGAGGCTTTTGGAGATCGGACGGTGCGGTTGGAAAGGTGATTTCAAGATCTACGTCTGTTATGAAGGAATTCTTAAGTTTTGAGTTTAGACGAAGGAGATATGAAGAGTTGAAGACAGCGCATCCAATTCCAAGGCAGTAAGTAGACCGTTTTGTTGATGGTGATGGGGTTTGCCATATCTTAAGTTTTTGGACGAATTTTTGTCTAAAAATTTCCAAGAAGGTGTATTATTGTGCTAAGAAGCTATACATCAAAGTTTCATAGCATTTGGACTTTTAGATTGTGAGATATGAAGAATTTAGTATACGGGTGTTTGTAAACAAGGGTTTAAAGCTACTGCTAGGGTTTTGGCGATATCTAAAGATCAATAATGAATCAACGGTTGAAATTTGTGGTGGTAGTTGTGAAGAATATATCAGGACTTCATGTAAATTTGGAGTAGTTTTGGACGGTTGGATTAAAAGTTATGGGTTATTGAAGTTCGGGAAAAATTCCCTTCCTACGGGAGAATGAGGGTTTAGAGTATTTTGTTATGTTTTGAGTGGTTTGAGGAAATTAGGCTTGTGTATTGGGTGTAATAGCCCTATGGAGATCTCTTTTATATAAAATTGGGGGTTTTTTTTATTATACTTGAATCTTGCTTGAGTAATTAGTGGCAGCCAGAAGCCCAGCGCTTTCTTGAGGCAGATTCTCTCTACCCCGACAACGCCGGGTTCCTAGCTGCTACTAAAACTAGCAGGGAACATAAGAGGAAGCTGTGCAAGTATCTTCTATACTTGCACAATATTTGTTCAAGCTTTCAAATTATACTTATATTATATTTGTATAATACTTGTACAAATATAAAGTATAAACCCTTGAATAATAATTATATAAATACTTGTATAATACTTGTATAATACTTATATAAATACTTGTACAAACACTTATATAAAATAGTGTATAATTCTTAGTATAATACTTATACAAATACTTGTACAAATATTATATATAATACTTATAAAATACTTGTATAAATACTTGATATAAATACAAGTATATATACTTGTATAAAATATATAAGCAAAGTGTGTATATATTCAAGTATACCTCAAAATACAACCGCATATGAGGAATACAAGTTATACAACAAGCTGAAATTAAATAAATCACTAAAAATCTATCCAAAGGTCGAATCAAGCGTGCTTATAGCCTATGGAAAGCCATTGATCCATTGTAAAACATATCAAAATTTCACAAATAGATGACTTACCGTTTAAAAGTTATAGCTAAAAGAAATAGGTACCAAAATTTTTCAACAAATGCAAAGGCAGCAAAGCTCTTCTTCACTTCAGCCTTTGTTGTAATTACTCTCCTTCTCCAAATTGGGCATGCAATAGCTTTTTAGAAAGCTCACTCTATCATCTAACTTGTTCTAAAATTTCGCATGCATGCCTCTCAAACTCCAGATTTTATAGCTAGTTGATTCTGCTCTTCAAACCCTAGCAACAATTTTCCCTCTTGACACTTCATGGCTCATAAAACTTTCATAAAAGCTCCAAATGTATTGATATTTGTTTTTATGGAAAGCTTACACAAGCTAATATAAGCATCCAAAATATCAAAAATATTGAAAAGATTTTCCGACTTAAGTGGTTGAACAAAGTCTCTGCCCCTCTTCGTCAGATGGCAGCAAACCCTTTTCCACTCTCAAGCTCACAACTTTTCCTCTCCAACTCCAAATGCTACAAGAAATGTCTTGATAGAAAGCTAGCACAACTTCCTACACTCTCAATAAGTTTCACTAAGAAAGACTCAAAATCAAACTTGCAGTGGCAGATCGAAGTTTCTGATGTCACTTTTCAATAGCAGCAGACCTCACTCTACTAAAACAAGCATAACTTTTTGCTCACAATTCCAATATAAGAAAGTGAGTATGTTCTAGATTCCTCACAACTTGAAGAATACACCTACAAATTTTTATTATAAATGCTTCTATCTCCTTGGAGCTATCTCTCTCCAAAATTCACCACTCAAAAGTGCCTAAATCTTAGGTCTAGTAAGAGGAGTATATCTCCCTTTCCTTCCATATTAGACTATGACACGCCCACATAGCCAAATCCTTTTGGTCAGGCCCAATTCACCCCATGCTCTTCTTTTTTTTATCACTCACAAGGTCCATTCTATCTCAAAAATCAACAAGAAAGGTAAAATAACCTTTATCTTTCTTCTAATTACAAAAGAGTCTATTCTAGGATATAAATAAGGTAGAAAAAAAACAAATAGTCATCTTAATTCACTAACTAAGTGGCTATAATAAATCCTCTTCTTATAATATCTTCTAAAATAACCTCTAGCACTCACACATGTATTAACAAGATATATAATATTTTTATACACTGCACGTAAATGCAGTATGACAACGTATCAAACTTGCTTGACAAGTTTTCCACATGTGCGCCACGTACTTCACTTGTTCCGTAAGCTATCAACATGTGTGACACATGGCTAGCTTGTTCCACAAGCTACCAACATGAGCGCCATGTGGCTAACTTGTTGACCAAGTTTTTAACCTATCAATCACCTATAGACATGTATAAAGGTGATTCCGCATCTATGAAGCTTTTAGGAAGCTTCTCTATCAGATATTATCAAATCAACTTATTTTACCTACTTCTATTAGTCTATATTACTTACATAATTACTGGAATAAATCTTATATCCGTGACATTATTCTTCCTTCTAGGGACGAGTTCCACGAGAAGCGGTGATTCCATATTGAGGAAGTGCAGGATATGTCGAATTGTGCTTGCCACATACTTTGATCTTTGTTCCCTTCAAAGGTAGTTGATAGGTCCTTTCAGCCATCGATAATGTCATATACTAGGACATGAGGACCACCGTGTTATTTGATTATTGTTGAGGCCTTCATAACTCCCTTCAAAGAAAACATTTGGAATACCATCAGGAATAATTCCTACCTCTAAAAGTATCACACCAAACATCAGGAGTCTCTTCCAAGGTCGTGATACCAAACACGTTGTATTTCACCATCAATCCAAGGAAAGACATGTCGTTCTTGAGGATCTTCATCTCTATTCCGTCGTCTAGAAGGTTGTGATAATCATAATGTCTTGTCTGATAAATCAGCAAATGATGGCTCTTGAGCTGAATTTGCTGGTTATTGATCCTCCATCTTTTTAGCACAAACAAATCTAAGGAAATAACAAAAATATTCAAGATAGGATGAAACCTCTATAGAACCTACTTTGCTTTATAGCAAAGGTTTTTTTCATTATTTATCTTAATTTTGAAAGATGTCGTCGATGAAATGCATTGACTTTTATTGGTGCATTTGCTAGATTCTTGGATGGCTGCCATGTGCGTTCACTAATATCGTATCTACGCCAATGCACAAGATATTTTAGTTGATTTTGGCACCGCCTTGAATCTAAAATCTCTTCAACCTCGAATTCCTCATCGTTGTTGACTTCTATAGGAGGCGGTGGCATTTGTCTTCTTCGTTGTATATCCAATGTCTTGTATGGCTCGAGTAGTGATACGTGGAATATAGGATGGATCTTCATGGACTCCGGTAGGTGTAATCAATATGCAACTAGATTAATTTGTTCAGAAATAGGAAAAGGTCCAAGTCTACAATAGTCCAACTTATCACAAGGACGAGTAGTCTTAATACTACGACGAAGTAATCATATCTTGTCTCCCACATTGAATTGTGGTTGTTCCTTGCAATATACATCTACATTTATTTTTTGTCGTTCTTGAGCTTCTTTTAATTGTACCTTCATTATTGCATGTAGCTCTGACAAACGATTTGCCAAATCTTTTGCCGCTGGATTATCAACTTTTAAAAAGTCAAAAGCATCAAGTCATAGGTGATAACCATAATTGGCAAAGAAAGATGTTTGTTGCATAGACGAATGTATCATATTATTATAAGCAAACTTTGCCAATGGTAGAAGAGTTGTCCAATCATCTTGTTGGTAGTTGATGGTACATCTTAAGCATTGCTCCAAGACTTGGTTCATGCGCTCTGTTTGTCCGTCAATTTGAGGATGAAAAGCTGAAGATAGCTTTATGTCCGCTTTTAAGATCTTCAAAAGAGTTCTCCAAAATCTTGACACAAATTGAGTTCCCCTATCCGATATAATATCCTTAGATAATCCATGATAGCAATAGATATTATCAATGAAAAGCTTAGTTGTTTCTTCACCTGTGATAGATTTTGTGCATAGCACAAAATATGCTATCTTGGTGAACCGATCTATTATCACAAATATAGAGTCATAAGATCTTGAGCTTGGAAGATCTGTGATGAAATCCATAGAAACAGAAGACCATGGTTGTTCTGGAATAGGTAATGGCTGAAGAAACTCAAAAGATCAATGATAAGGAGTCTTGGATCTTGAGCAGATATCACATAATTGTACAAAGTCTTTGACTGCCTTCTACATTTGAGGCCACCAAAAATCTCTTGATATAAGTTGCAAAGTCTTGTTGTATCCAAAATGTCCTACCGCTGAAAAATCATGATGTGCTTGAAGAACACGTAAACATACTTCTCCTTTTGGAACATATAGGCATCCTTCGAAATATAATAGGTTATTCTTGAATTTAAATTTAGAAGAATCATAAGTCTTAGAAGAATTATTCTTAATATCATGAACAAGAGGGTCTTAGGATATACTTGACTGAATTTGCTTGAGAAAAGTTGAATCAATAGTCAATGTTGATTTCATTGCTCAAAGATGAAATTGCTCTTGTTTCAAGAAGACTGTTCTTTGTTGCTCAAAAGCTACATGTCCTTCTTTAGGTGCAAAATAAAAACATCTAGAAAGGGCATCGGATAAATCTTGTTGTTTTCTTGGCCGATAAGTGATAATGAACTCGAATCTTCACAAAGATATACTCTAATGAGCTTGACGACGATTCAACACGCCTGTTGATATGAAATACTTGAGGTTCTTGTGATCCGTATATACGATGATTGGACTGGAAGTGCCTTCTAAATAATGACACCATTCTTAAAAGGAATCTATGATTGCAAGAAGTTCTTTGTCGTGGATCTCATAATTGATCTCGGCTGTTGAGAATTTTTTTGAATGAAAAGCTATTAGATGAAGTTTGTCATCTGTTCCCATTTGTGACAAAATTGCACCCAAGGCAAAGTTTGATGTGTCTGTTTCCATAAAAAATGCCTTGAAAAAGTCAACACGATATAAGATTGGTGCATAAACAAATGATGTCTTCAGAGCTTCAAAAGCTGCTTCTGCTTCTTGATTCCATTGGAATTTGTCTTTACACGTCAAATGTATAAGTGGAGCTGTAACTTGAGAAAAATCTTTGATGAAGATCCGATAATAATTGGCAAATCCTAGAAAGCATTGGACATCTCTTACCGTCTTTGAAATCTTCCAATTTATGATTGTTTGGACTTTCTTAGAATCCATTATGAGACCATCATTTCAAATGATGTATCCTAAGAAATCAACTTGAATAGTGTGAAATACATACTTTTCCATCTTGGCGTACAATCCTGCATCCCTAAATTTTTGTAATATTTGACGAACATATATTTCATGTTCTTCTACGTTCTTAGAATAGATCAAAATATCGTCTAGATAGCAGATGACAAAATTATCTAGGAACTCACAAAAAATATTATTCATGAAATGTTGAAAAGTAGTTGGTACATTCGTAAGTACAAAAGGCATGACATTATATTTAAAATGTCCGTACCTGGTTCGAAACACAATTTTCTATTCATCTCTTTTTTTTATGCATACTAAATTATATACTCCTCTTAGATCTATTTTTGTATAAAACATAGCTTGATTTAACTGGTCAAGGAGTCTTGATATCAAAGATAATGGATATTTGTTCTTAATTGTGATTTTCTTGAGTCCTCAATAGTCAAGACACATTTGCAATGATCCATCTTTTTTTTTTCACAAATAGAATTGGAGCTCATGTTGGAGATTTAGAATGGCGTATGAAATTCTTTGCCAAATTCTCGTCAATATACACCTTGAGTTTAGCCAACTCATCTTGTGATAAATTGTAGATTGGTCCAAATAGTGGCTGAGTTCCTTCCTTGAGATCAATTGAACAATCATATGGACGATGCTCTAGAAGAATATCTACATTCTTTTTTTCAAAAACATTGTGATAATCCAAATATTGGCTTAGAATACCACTTAAAATCTTTCCACTATCAGAAACGAGTGTGGCATAAATAACAAAAGTTGATCTTTCTTTTGCTGCATGTATAAAAGCTTTTGCATCTATAAGTATGGATTTTATTATATTAGACTTATAGCTTTTTACTTGGTCGGCAAGATGTTTAATAACGTTCTGAAAAAAATCAAGTCTACAAGAATGCCAGTCTATTTGAGGGTTATATTTTTCTAGCCATGATAAATCTAAAATAACTAGATTAGATAGAGATTTAATTATGTTAAAGGTTATGTAGCTATTATGACCATCTATTGTTACTTTTATAAGACGAGTTTCATGAGTGACGTCTCCAGAAGACAATGGATGGCTATCTATGATTTCTACATGTATGGATTTAGTATTTTGTACTATAGATATTTTACGATTCTTAACAAATTGTTCATCTAGAAAGCATGCTGAGGCTCTTGAATCTAATAAGGCAGAGGCTCTATAGTTTTTTGGTCCTAAATATACATCTATTATAAAACAAGGAGAGGGTTCTAAGGAGAGAATAGGACCTTCATTAGGATTTGTACAAGGTTCCAACTGCATAGTCCCTATTGTAGCTAGACAAATTTGTTTTCCAACATGATGTCTTTTTTGACAACCGTACTCCTCATTTTGTAGTTGTGTCGTTTCTTTGGACAATGTTGAGCAGTGTGCTTAGATTCTCCACAATATAAACATAATCTTCCTTGATGACGCCAAATCTTTTTTTGTTCAATAAGAGGTTTAAAACGTATCGCATCAATTTGTATGTCTTCTACTTCCGAATGTACGTTTTATGAGGACGTTGATGTTGCCATTGAATAATAACATTGAGGCTCTCTTGTACGACTTTCGGATCGAAACTCAAAAAGTTGATTGTCACACTTTACAGCAAAATCAATTGCTTGATTCAATGTTTGAAGATCAAATAAATTGAATATTAATTTTTTTACCTCATATTGTAATCCGTAGAAAAATTGGTGATGAGTGCAACATCATCCCACTTGATATCAGTCGCTAGTTATCAAAATTGTGAAGCAAATAATGACACTGATCGATTATCTTATTGTAGGATGCGAAATAAAGAAATGCTTAAAGAAATGCAAAATAACACACTCAAAAGAAAAAATTCTAGAAACAATATCAGTTTAGAAGTGGGTACTCAATATGTGTGACACATGGCTAGCTTATTCCACAAGCTACCAATATGTGCGCCATGTGGCTAGCTTGTTGACCAAATTTCTAATCTACCAATCACCTATAGACATGTATAAAGGTGATTCCGCATCTATGAAGCTTTTAGAAAGCTTCTCTATCAGATATTATCAAATCAACTTATTTTACCTACTTCTATTGGTCTATATTACTTAGATAATTATTGGAGTAAATCTTATGTCCGTGACAATAACAATATGTTACATTCTATATAATATATTATTACAAAATTATTATAATAAATTTTAGAATAATTTCAATGATATTATTAATTATGAATCCAATAAATATAATATAAATAATAATATAGCTAACACTTAAAAAAATCAAAAAAGTCAAAAACTTAAAAATTATTTTTAATAAGTACTTTTAAATAATTTTTTAATAGACAATTTTTTATATATCTAAAAATATCAAAGATATTTTAGAAATTTATTATGATGCATATTGTCTTTTAATCTATTGCTACTATAATTGTATCTTAAGACTTCATGAAGATCCTCTAATTTGCAAAGATAAGACTTAATTTGCATAAAATATGATATAATAATAATATTTTTCAACTCACTCTTCCAATTTATTATATATATCTTGATAGCTTGTTTTTTCTTAGAGTTATTTTATTAACAACATATATATATTATATGATCTTTGATTTTCTATTCATGTATTGAATTTGGTTTACAAAATAGTATTGTTAAAACTCTTATACCTTAATTAGTGCATTAATTAGATTAAATAATAACTTCTATGTATTATATATTAAATAAAAAAGTATATTTTATGCCAAGTTTTGGTTGAATCTTAAACTTATTTTATACTTAAAAAAAACTTAGAATCTTCAAAAAATTAAACTATCAAATAATTTGAAGTTATTTTTGTGAATTAAGGACATAGATTGATATTTAGGAATTAAATCTTTTTGTAAAGATTTTTTTATTAAAGACTATAATAAATTTTCAAAATATTTTATTTTAAAAAATGTTTTTAATTGTTTTGATAATAATTGATGGTATATTAAAAACTTATTCAAATACATAATTTTTTTAGTTTAATTAGTCTATCAAATTAAAAATAAAAAAATATTTTTTAAAAAAAAATTTATTTTTAAGATATTAAAGGATATCATATATATTTTTCTTAAGGATTAGAATCTTTGGTTTAATATAACAAAATTAATAATTTATAATATCAAAAGATATCTTGGCTATTTTTTATTTTAAATAAATTTTATAAAAATATAAAAAATATCTTTTTAGTTAGAAAATATACTATTATATTAATAGATTTTTAAAATTTTAATGTTAAAAGATTTGAATCAACATTCATTATAATAAATGGCTAAAATTTCAAATAAAATTTATTGCAAGATTTTTATTAATATACCTTTTGAGAATAAAATTTTTATTTTGTAATATATTATAAGTTCATCTAATTAGTAGTTGGTTTTTTTTTAAAGATTAATTTATAATTATAATAAAAAAATTCAAATAAAAAATATATATTTCTTTTTAAATAGATTTTGATAATTTTGATATTAAAATAGAATATTATTAGAAATTTTACTAGAATGAGAGGTAGATGATGAGTAAATAGAAAATAAAAATCTTTATTTTTTGATCTTGTATAAATTTACTTGTTTCAATAAGTAGATATTTGGCTTTTTAGACTTAAAATATAATTTTTATTTTGATGGTTTTTTAATAAATCAAGGATTCAAATGATAATATAGAATTCTTATTAAATAATTTTGTATAAGAATTTAGCCATATAAATCTTATTGTAGTTATATTAATTTATTTTCTAATATATTATCTTCTTTTAGAATTTTATACTTTATTTTTAAATTAAATTATTTTTTAGGTATTAATATTTAATATGTTTTGATTTTTTATAATATAAATATAAATATTTTTGCCAATGCTAATTCTTTACTTGTGTTATAAAAAATCAAAATTATGCAATACTAGTGTATATGTTTTCTTAATATAAAAATTAATTTTTAATCAAATAATTTCTAGATCAAGTAGATTTGACAACAATATCTATACATTAGATTATAATCTTTAAAAAAATTAGGAGATAAGTGCAACATCATCCTATTTGATATTGGTTGATAATTTCAAGCTAAATAGATATCTAAGTTGTTTAATATTAGATCTTAGTAATATAAAAATAATCAAAATCAAGATTTTTTAAAAAAATGCTCTACTATATATTATTTTCATAAATATAAATTAACATATTAGAAGTGAATATTTTTGTATTTAGATCTTAATAACAAGTTATACTTAGTTGATGAATCTTTAAGATTTAGACCTATTATCATTAAATATCAAAAAAAATAAAAAATAAAAAAAAATTAATTAATTTTTTAATAAATGTCATAACATTTCTATGAATGATTTGTAGTAAGAAGAATTACTTGATGTAATATATATGTGGAAGAAAATCTCTCTATCTTTATAATTTTATAACTAGCAACTTGGAATATCATTTGTGGTAGCAAAAAATGAATGACATATTACAAATATTAATCCTATAATTATTTTGTATATTTATATTATAATGCTTATTAATTTTTCTAAGTTTTTTAAACATAATAACTTTAAAATATATATGTATATATATATATATATATATGATAAATTTCAAATATTATAAAATAAAATAAAAAAAAGTATATATCTTCTATATTATTTTGATTTTTAATAAAAATAAAAAAATAATAATAAATAAAGTCTACCACTTATTAAAAAATGATTAAGTTTTTATATTATGATTGTTGGTATTGTTAAATTGTTAAAGATATAAATCTATATAGACTTTTAAAAATAGAATATAATCATATACAACTAAGAATAAACAAAAAAATTAAGAAAATATATATTTTTAAAATAAAAAGGCAATAGAATGACTATTTTTAAGAATAAAGAAATTTTAAAGTCTTGGATTAAGATTGGAGTATAAAAAAGGTATTTACAAAAATTAAAGATAGTCTTAGTCTTGCCTTTATATGTACTAGCTAACAAGAATACTATATAGTAGTTTTCTAAAGATTGTTAATCCTTGCAAGCTAAGTATCCAAGTTGTAAAATATTTCTTTATTATCTTCTTAGATGTAAAAACCCTCTATTTTTTATTTTTTTTTGTTTACAATTATACAATGTATCTAATGATACATATAGATCTAAATATTATTTTAAAAATATTTTTAATATTATTTTAAAAAGATCTTATATATCTCATTTATTTCTATTTATTTCTATTTATTTTTATTTAATAAAGTAATATAAGTATCTATAATTTAATATAGGTATAGAATTGACAAATCTAAGATTTTTATTATTTTTTTAATAAGATGTATTGCACAATTCTATTTTTTAATTTACCCAATTAGATGGACTCATTCAAGAATTTCTCTAACCAATGGAATGTAGTTAGTATAAAATTGATAAATAAATTAAAATTAAATTGATAATAAATTATTTATTATCTTTAAGATAAAAGCTCTATAAAGTAATAATAAGTACATAAAAGGGTCTTTGAATACTCATCCTTATCCTACTACTACTACTACTACTACTACTAGGTTACTACAAGTTATATGAAATAAATACACCAAATTTACTAAGAAATTGGTCTTACTTATTTTACATATAAAATGGACTTATTTTGTATATGTAACTTCACAATTGTCTTTTAAAGCACCTTTTTAGTCTAAAAATTGTAAATAGACCTATAATTTTGTTTTAAATTTTTGTAATGACCTCTCAAAGTTGACATTGTATGATCTTAAAAATTTAAAGAATTTTTTTTAAAAAATATTATATAAAATTAATATTTTTTTCTTGTATTATTCTTGATTTTTAAAATATATATTTTCCAACTAAGGCTATATTGTTTTAATTTTTAATTTTAATTATATCAAAAATAACCATTAATATATTTTTATCTAATTTTAAGTATATTATACTTCTAATATGTACTAACTCCTCTAGTTATCTTTTTAATACTATCTTATATTTATAAATTTTAATATATATAATTTTAATTTTGATAAAATTTTAAATTGATCTTTAATCAAGTTTAAGACATCACAAACTCAAACATATATCTAACACTTTTATGATATTCATAATCCATAAATAAATAAATAAATAAATAAATAAATAAAAACTTAGATTTCCTTATAATTCTATTTAAAAAAATTTAAAACAAAAAAAATAGTTATTTTCTTAAAAAACATATACTTCTAGGTTTTACATAAGGCAATCATAACAGTTAATATTAAATATATTATTGACATATATAAAAGAAATTTAAAAATGAACATGAAAAAAATCATGAATAAATTATAAAATAGATGCTTAAGATGAATATATATCTTTTGAAACAATTATGCACACCAAAAGATAATTCCATCAATACAAAAAATGCACACCAAATCAAAACATGTATATATTTAGCTAAACAATTTTGTCATGAAAATAATATTAATTAACAAATTTTATGTTATGTAAATCTATTTTTGATATCTTAATCCTCATCTTAGCTATGCCTAGGTTTTTAAATCACAAAAACCTCACAACAATGTTTGAGCATAAACAGTTGACATAAACTTTTATTTAAAATAATGATAATAATCATAATCATAACAATAATAATAGTAATAATAATTCTAAATTGCCTTTACTCCTTTATCTCCACCGAAATGACATTAACGGTGGTTGATATTTGACATATTCCACATGCTATGTTATAAGCCCCAATAAGGTTGTAAACCTTCCACAATTCCAACCTACAATTGTTACCTCCTTTTTATATTCTCCAAAAAATCAATTCTATCCTCTTGCTATTCTCCGACCAAGTTACATCCTTTACTTCTGGATGCACTCGCACCCATCTCTAATTGGTCTCTAAATTCTGTAACACATTTCTACCCATCCATGATCTTGTGGTACCCCTTGTTTTGTTCCTTGTTTTGTGGCGATTCTGGAACCCTCCTCATGGGCACAAGAATGTGGGTCCAGTAAGATGAGCAGAGTTTCTGACTAAGAATGCAGGAATGGAATACTTGTCAATCATTCTGGAGCTGTAGGTACCACACTTTTGTTCTGGAATGGGGACAATGAAGAGCAATCACAGTGTGAGGGCTTGCTTTCCAGGAGAGTCGGAGAAGGACATCCTTTCCATCTCCCGAGGCAACAGTTCTGGATCACACTTTGTTGGTACATCCTTCTCCTCCACAGCACCTCCCCTAGCGAGCAATTAAGACAACTGCATAAGATACCCAACTCTTTTGTCAGGGATGGGATGTCAAAATGTGCCTGACCGCCAAGTAGATCGAGCTTTACAGTCAGTCAGTCAGGCAGATAATCTCAATTCTAGTGAGCTTCAAAGCTTAGAAAATTCCACAGAAAAATTTAGGATTTTGAACCAGATACTCTCTCCACTAATGCAATATGCTGAACTGTTGGAACGTCACCCTGTCGAAAGATTGTGTTCGTGATTGAAGCTGCTCTTAAGCTAGAACACACATTGCAAAGTTTGTTCATGTGCTGAAGTCTTGCAACAGCTTCTGCAAAGAATTGGACAAACGGGTATGGGTTGGTATGCTTACGTAGAGAAAGACTTCTGATTTTATATTAAGCTCCTCTTCAATGGTTTGCTCCAGAGTATGCAACACAAGTCACAGCAGCTCTGTCATAGCGGCTTTGCACTTCAAAGATTGCATTCCCTTGTTCCTCCTCACCCTTTCAATAAACGTTAGAGGTTGAACCTGCAAAGCATTTTAAACAGAAATTTGTGCAGCAACAGCTTGGAGGAGGAGAAGAACCTCTTGGCATAGCTGTCATTCATTACCTAACCTGAACGTTCGAAGGATTAGGAGCTGAAGAGTGGTACGTACCTTCCCAATTTAAAATGCTAGCTAACGCAGCTACCTTAAATGTATTTCGCTCATGCTCACTCGATAAGTTTTTCATGATTTGTCACAATCATCATGCTCTTGTAACTTCTTTGGATGCCTGCACACTTGAAGGTAACGTCACTTGGACATTTAGGTCAATTTAATTTGTTTTAATCGTAACTTTTTGGAAGCTATTTCAAGTCCTAAACCAAGAAATCATGTGGAAAAACGAAAAGGCGAACCATGCATCCTATGGTATTGATTTGCATTTTCGACGTTGAAGCGAAGAAGTCGGGCGAGGAATTAAATGCTAAGCGCAGAATAGTTCGAGATGGACACTGAAAGGTGCTGTAACTAAGCCCCATGAGCGACAGATATAGAAAACCTTCCGACTTCAATTATCCTAATTTCCACATGCACGACGTGTATTGATGCAATGGTAACAAATATACCATTGGCGTTGTTAACTACATGTTAAGTGGAAACCTACAATATTGACCATCATAACATTCCAAATATTTTTTCCAGTAAATAGAACAGAGCAGACAGGCATGACATCCCCAATAAAAAACCTAAGAGGTCTATTGAAAGGGCCGTCGACATGGCTTGAAACGCTTGAAAGTGAAACATACAGACGTTACTATCTGTTATCCTGCAAGAAAATTGGGCTATAAGCAATCTACGCCATTTCCTAATCATTGTTGCTGAATCCTTATCCGGTTGTGCAGGTCAGGTGATTTATTACGCAATGCAAGTACGACAGAATCATGCATCCTAGAGAATTCTTTTAAACCCTAAACACGGAAGGACTTCAAATCTTATGAAGTTCCAACTCATTTACTGCATGTGAAAGTTCATGCAGATATCTCTCTGAAAGTTCCAAGCAACAGACACGGCGGCATCGCCAATCAGAGCACGTCTAACAAAAGTGAGAATGTTAAGATCCATAGCCGCAGCTCGGGCTTTGAGCCCTGAGGATCCGAGAAATTGCATCATCAAGGAGAATTTTGTGAAAGATTATGAAAGATTCATGAAGCAGTCCTCGAAGGAACCCACGACTCAGCAAAGCTAGCGTGAAGGCTGGGCATTTACTTCCTATCATGGGACCATGCGAGCTGGGAAACTTATTACAAACCGTGTGGTGTGGAATTCGACGAGGCTGTGCGCGTCCCTCTAGTGGCGCGTGCATCATACTCGTCGACATCCCTGTCATTCTCCTGCTTGCCTTCGTCTTCAAGCTTGCCTTGTTTAACCTGAGGCCAAGGCTCATGACTGCCGTCATCATATACGCGGCTTTGACTGTCGTCTTCATCATCCGTACTGATTTCGTCAAGCAGGCTATTCGAAATTCTAGCATCAACAGCAACAACACTTGACAACAACAAGAACCGGGTGCAATCTCTAAATCAGGAAATGCTTTCATTAAAGAGACCCTAGGACACCCAGTGTGCAAATGGCACATGACCACCAAAGTACTACAATTCCCACAAACATGTCACAGTCTTCACACAATTAAACGGATAGTTTATTGAGCAGCGAAGGTTTAAGTTACAAGCTTCACAAATTACAAGTAAAACACAAGCAGCACGTGTGAGGCGCTATCTCTTGACTAACCCTAACAATTTATCTAGAAATCTGTGTTCGGTGTGTCAAGTTTGTTGCCAATCTGCCTCGAAAAACAAAGCTGTGAACATCTTTCCGCACCACTAGGACTTACCCTACGCCACATCCATGAAAACAGGCCTTGCTCAGATGTGAAATCATGTGACAATTTGGTCGAGATCAAATGTATACCAGAGATTCTTCTTCTGAAAGCAAGTATGAAACCCATTCCCATCTCCTCAGTCTTCGTTATTTCTATAGAAACTCACACATAGAGTCTAAGCTACAAGCTCAGACCATTTTTGTGTGGCCACATATGACTAGTCATGTTTTTTTTGCAACCAGCAACTGAATTTTTCTGCATCGAAATGGGTGATCAATGCTGTGAACAAGTGTATTTCTAAACTTGTTCTGAGTGATTCTGCTTCTTCTAGGCCCTTGTGAGCCAAAGCTTGCATTTTGGACAACAAATTGAAGCAACAATATATAGTAAAAAAAACAACGGTGGTTAGAGGGCCTTTTGGGTATTGGAAAAAGTGAGAGAAACTAAAGCTTTCCTGGCCTCACATGCTTGAGCCTGTGCTCAATCTAATAGGACACTGGGCTCAATCCCAACAGCCAGGGATTTGGGATCTTTCACTGATAGTTTGCAGGACAATGATTCATTTAAAAATTATAAACTTTAAAAAAATACAAACAAACAAACAGTATTCTGTAGTAGTCTATCTTTTTGCACTCCTCTATTCATGTTTACTTTTTCTTTTCTTTTCATGAACTTTTTAAAAGTGTTGAGTTATTGGTTGTGGACATTTCTAGTGAAGCATTGGATTTTAATTGTTTGAGAGTGGGGTTGGAATTGTTTTTGTGAAAGTGTTTTTTTTATAAAATAAAAAAAATAAAAAAAACATAAAAAAATTGTTCATTTCTAGCATGTGAATTGGGAAAAAAAAAATTTTTGAGAGAAAATTACATTTTATTATGTTCTGCATAACAAAATTTTATGCATTGTACTAATAATAAAATAATAAAATAATAAATGTGAATAGTTGTTCTATTAGATTATATTACACTATTCAAATAAATTTGCAGTTCTACATAATATTTCTTGCACAGTTATATTTAAATTTGATATTATAGTTTTGGAATTTAATTTTTTAAATAATATTTCATATGTATATATACTTAAAATGATACAAAACTGTAATTATTTGTTTAAAATTAAAAATTTCAATAAAATATATCTAATAGCTTAAAGCTATATCTCTAAATTGTACATAATGATATAAATTTTTATTTATAAAATTCTTCTTTAAGTTCCAAAAATTTTAATTATAATACTCTTAGTTGTAATTCAATGGCTTGGTATTAAAAGTACAACTAAATAAGAACAAAGAATTTAATTTAATAAATGTAATAAATATAACAAATAATAACTTACATGTTTATATATATATTTTCTTTTATTTATTTATATTTATTTCTTAGATTATATACATGTAATAAATAGTTAGGATAAAACTACATGTGCTTGTAGAATTTTTAAACTTATATATAATCATTATATTTACATATAGATTTTTTTATATTATAAGAAAAAAATGATTATAATAATTTTAAAAAATGAATCATATATTTTTTGCATCCTTATGTATTAAGTATAATATATCATTTTTAAAAATAAAAAAATAAAAAATATATTCAAGGTATTAAATACATTGGTTAATTTTATCTCTTTCTGAACATGTTAATTATACAACAATTAAATGGACATGCTTAAGATTTAAGTGACACATTTAAAAATTAATATTTTTATAGTTTTTATTTTAGATAGTTTTGTTATAAGGATAAAAATTTTATTATAAAGAAATTATATAAAACTAAGACCAATATTTCTTGATTAAATATTTCTAAACTTTAATTTTTAAGAGATTTTTTTATTATGTAAGAATAATTTATATCAATTTTTTTTTTTTTTTTTTTTTTTTTTTTTTTAAAATTCCAATAGATATTAATTCAAATCTTAGGCCAAATATCACTTATAAATAGACAAACATACAATGTAAGTATTATAACATATATAATTATTAAATTTATCATGAATGATTTATTTATTTTTTGATTATTTGGACATATCTTTAAATAAATAAAATCAATTAGTAGGCTAAAAGAGATTTTTTAGAAACTAAACAAAGTTCAAAGAAGATTGAAGATTTAGATAAATATTAATTCTATAAAAATAAAGATTTGTAAATTTTAGTCAATTTATAATATTTTTAATATTTTTAAATTTTTTCTTTAATAAAAAAATATACCATTTGTAGAAAAAAATATTAAAATATTATCTAAATATAAATTAATATATATTTGTGTATATATGTATATACAAGTATGTATCTTAAAAAATCTACCATAAATTGAAAGTCCAAAAAATTTGAATAAATATTATTTAGAAAATAAAATAATAGAATAATAAAATATTTATTCTATTATTTTATTATTTAAATAATATTTTTGACATCTATAAGTTTTTTTTTGGAATAATATATATAATATTTTACCATATGTATAATACTTTAATTATTATAATATAATAAGTAATTATTTTGCATCAAATTAAACTCATTAATAAGTCTAATTAATCATATTGCTTCTTTAGTTGTTTTTGTAACAATCATATAGTCTACTTCAATTGTTAAAAGAGTTGTGGTAGATTGTATAATAGACCTCTAACTTAAAAATCTACCAACCATTGTAAAAACTTAAACTATAGTAGATCTTTTCTTGTCTAAGTTTCTAATAAAATTTCTATTAATAAATCGTAAGATGTTTCTTTTTTTCTCATATCTTATATTAAATATAATATAAATATATAAAATGACTTTTAAATAAAAAGGTATCCACTTAATTACTTTCTAATGTCTTTTCTTTGGACATATCATATATTTGCTGACTATACTTACAACATACAAGATATCCATTGTAATTATTACCATTACATATATGTCATTGTCTACCATACTTATATATAGAATATTAGATATTTTTTCTATTTCATCCTCAATATTAGAATATTATATTGCAAATAATCTACAATGAGATGTCAAAAGAATATTTTTTTATATTAAAGCCATCAATATTTTTTTGATATATCTATTCTTTGATATTCAAAGTCTATATTTTTTTTGTTCTTTGTGGATATCAATACTTATAGCTTTCTTAGTATATCCTAAATATTTTATATCAAATCTATAAATCAATTGTATCTTTAATTTATTCATATGATATTTTTCTTTATTACAATAAATATGTTGTCAATATATAATACAAATATAACATAGTCATACAAGCTAATCTTTTGTAGTTGTTTAAAATACATAAAATAATGAATATTATTATAAGTATGCCCTTGCTTTATCATAAAGACATTAAATTCTTTATGCCATTCTTTGGAACTTTTTAAAAATTTATATGGTAATTTTTTCAACCTATGTATAAGATTCTTTCTTTTAGATCTTTTAAATCTTTCAACTTTATATATGTAGATTTTTTCTCCTAATTTTCTATGTACAAAAATAATAATGATATCTTAAAGTTTTGATTTTAAATAATATTATATAATTATTACTAAAAATATATTAATAGGAATAATCTTTATTATAAAAAAAGATTATATTAAAATCAATACATATTTTTTAAGCATATTCTTTTGTAACTAGTTATAATAGATGCCTATATTACTTAAGTAAATGAAATAAGTAGAAGGATATAAAAAATATTACATAGATAATATCTTTTTAAAGAAATTTTGAAGAATTTTCTTAAACATAGATTAGATCTTTAGATTTCTATAGATATGCTACATAACTATTGAAACTTATCCTATAAGTTTTTTATTTTTAAAAAGCTATGTTGGAAGTGTCTTATTGCCAAGGATATGAATCATAAAAGAATAAAATATCAATACACTCTTGTGTTACTTAAAAGAATAGAAAATCACTCAAAGATGGAATATGATTAAAATTAGAATGGCTATTGCCAAAAACAAGAAGATTAGAGACTCTTGAAACAAGACTAAGAACAAGAAAGGCATTGACATGAATGAAGAAGGCTTCACTCTTGTCTCTATATATACTATCTATCTAAGAACTATATAGCGGCATTCTATAGGACCTCCAACATGTATCCAATTTGTAAGGAATATGTCAAACTTGCAAGACAAGTTTTCTATAAGTGCACCATGTACTTAGCTTGTTTTACAAGCTACCAACATGTGCAATACAAGGCTAACTTGTTGGCTAAGTTTCTAATCTACTAATTACCTATAGACATGTATAAAGGTGAAACCGCGTCTACAAAGCTTTTGAGAAGCTTTTCTATAAGATATTATCAAATTAACATATTTTTATCTACTTCTATCTATCTATATTTACTAAATAATTATTGGAGTAAATCTTATGTCCATGATACTTACAACTTGATGCTTGAGTCACAAGTCTTGTGGTTCTTAAGAAGCTTAAACACCTTCTATAAAGCCTTCTTAGTAATTAATACATATGGAGGCAAAAGTGAGGCCATTCTCAATCTTATTAATAATTTTCTTATAGTCTAATCTTGGTTTAAAGATCATTAGTTTCTTTGTATTTAAAAATATCCACTCTAATTCTTTTTCATCTTATATCTATCTTTTTTTTTTCTTAATTTCTCTCTATTTCAATGATATATGAGTGTATTATTTTTTTAATTTTGTCTAGATTTACGTCTTTGACATCAATTTAGTCTTATATTTTTTTCTATCTTTATTAAAAATCTTCTTTTTTTAATAATTATTTATAATCAATTTTTTTTAAAAATAATTACAAATGATTCTATGTTTGATTTTTATCTTAAAAAATTATTATTTTATTTATTTTTCTTTTTTAATCATACTGATTATTATTTTTTATATATTTTTTAAATATGAAATATTTATTATTTCTATGATTAGATAAATTACTTTTATATTTAGAAAGTCAAATATATTTTTATTTTTTATTTTGTGATTTAAATTTTTTTTTGGTTTGGTTTATGTTAATCATCAATTATTTCAGATGTAATAGAGTATAAAGTCTTTTTAAAGCTATATTAAGATTTAAGAATATCAAATATTATTTGATTATCTTTCTTCTTATATAGATCATAATCTTATAAAGTAGAAAATTCATCAAATTTTACATCCCTATTTATGATGATCTTATTTGTACTTGGATCCTACATTCAATAGTTTTTCATAGATTCTTTATAATCTAGAAAAACACATTTCTTAGTCTTAGGATCCAACTTTAATCTTTTCTATTACTAAACATGAAAATATATTGAACATCAAAAAATTCTAAGCCTTAAGTAATCTATAGGTCTATTACTTAGCATCTCTTTAAATTTCTTGCATTTAAACGTAATAAATAAAGAATAATTTATCAAAATAATAATATTATTAATAACTTCAATTTAAAAGTTATTTTCTAATCTAAAATTACTTAATATATATTATGCTTTCTTTAACAATGTACAATTCAATCTTTTTATTACTTCATTTTGTTGAGAAGTTCTTGAAGCAAATAAATAATAAATAATTTTTTTATTATTATAAAATCTACTAATTTTTTAAATTACTAATTTCTTCTATTATTACATCTCAAACATATTACCTTATTTTTAATTTGATTAATATTATTTTATTATCATTATATTTTATTCTTTAAAAATAAAAAATACTTCTAGTTCTTATATTATTATATGTATCTACATATTTTTTGAATAATCATCTATATATATATATATATATATATATATACACTGCTTTAATTTTTAAAACAAGTAATGAAAGCTCCTATATATTTGAATGTATATAATAAAATATACCTTCAATATAATTAATAATAATATTAAAGGTCACTCAATGATGCTTTCTAAATATTCAATGTTTATAAAATTCTACCTTGAATGAATATACTCTATTCATGATTTAATACTTGTGAAGTTTTGTAAGTCTTGGTGTATTCAAATGATCCAATTGCACATTCTATAATTGAATCATATCTATAAATATGCTTCTTGATTGGATACTGTCACGGACATACTTTAAGCCACTACTAGAACTTTTTGTAGTCTTCTAGAATCTTCTAGAATCTTCCTCAACCTTCCAAGACCTCCCCTAGACTTTTTAGACTCTTCCAAAATCTTCCTCAAATTTCTAAAATATTCTAAGATACTCTTAGGACCCTCTAGAATCTTCTTCAATCTTCCAAAATCCCCCGTAAACTTTTTAGAGTCTTCCAAAATCTTCCTCAAGCTTCTAGAATATTCTAAGATATTCTTAGAAGGTTCAATAGGATATAAGGCCTCATAGAATAAATAAGAGGCAAGATTAAGGAGCACCTCAGTCTTGCCAACACAAATCTTGGAGTAATCTAGAGTGTTGCCTTGTTCTTGATATTAATCCAGTTTCTTATTCTTGATCTAATTCTTGATATTAATCCAGTTTCTTATTCTTGATCTAGTTCTTGTTCTTGTCCATCCAGTTCTTTATTCTTGAAATTATTCTGATTCTCATTTCTTCTCTTAGTTCTTTTCTAACTTGCTAACTTACATCCTTGACAAATATAATAGCAACTTTACTTATGACAATGTCTCTCACAATTTCATATAGGTTATCAATCTTCTTGTTCTTTATTACTATACAAGCTCTTTTAAAAACTTTCAAAGCTTTTATTCTTTTTGTCTATTTATAATCAACCAATTCTAATGCATCTAAAGAAATTAAATTTTTTCTAAAATCAAGAACATAGCAAACATCACTTAATATTTTTATAATTTCAAAAGATGTTTTACAACAAACTAAGCTATTTCTTATAATCTTGCATAACAAATGATTTTCCATCAATATAATTTTACCATTATATGGAATATAAGTACGAAACCAATATTTTTAAAAATACATATGATATGAGTGACCAAAATCAAAGATTTACACATCTCAAAACTTATCACTCCTTATAGTGACAATGAGAATATTTTTAAATTCTCCATCTATAAAACTATCTTATTTAAATAATTATGTTTTATTTTCTTTCTTTTTTTTTTTTTTTAATATTCTTATTTTAAATATCTTAATTTTTTATATTAATAGTATTTTATTTTTAATATATTAAATTAATCTCTAAATTTTAAAATAGTTTTTTTTTATATTATATCTTTTGTCTATTATTTTGTATATCACAATTAATGATTTAAAATTTAAAGCTTTATCATTTAGTCTTTTTATTATTTCATTAGATAAGAGAGTAATAGTAATCTCTTTTAATTCTATTATATCTAATTATATAATGAAATGGTGATTGGATGCTCAAATAATAGAATTAATAAAGTCAATAGTAGCAAAACTTCATTTTCATCGTCTAATTTGACATCAATACTCATCAACTTATAAAAGATCTTATAAAAGGCATTAAAGTGATTTAACACACTTGTACACTCTTTTATGTGCAAATTATATAATTATTCTTAAATGAATAGTCAAATTGTCAATAACTTAGTCTTATATAAGCTTTTTAGTTTTATATATAGCTTCAATGCTAGACTCTTGTTTATAATATAATATAATATTTCACTTGCAAGACTAAAAATATTTTGCTTATCACTCTTAGGTTGATTGATTTTTGCTCTTTGTCACTCTTGTCTATAGGCTTCTTTTTTAGCAATTTGTACAATCCTCAACTCCACTTCAATATCAATTGTTGAAAAAATAGATACAAAATTGCACAAAGAGAAATAAGAATAAAATAAGATTATTTTTAATAAGATATAAATTAACAAATATAAGCAATTGTGGTTCTATTAAACTAAATACTAGAGTTGTTAAACGTTATTTAAAAAAACATCCTAAGCACCCACCTAATAGGGTGTACAAAAGATCCATTGAGCATTGCTTCTTCTATTCCTTTCTACCAAAGGAGGATAAAGATAATGTCTTTGTTTTAGAATTGCTATAAGGTCATTGGATTATAGGGTGACTAGGCCTTCTATACTACACATATATAAATATATTAACTATAAAAAATAGAAGGAATTTTTATAATATTTTAATCATATATCTAATAATTTAAATATATATCTACACAAACAGTCTAAAATTTAAAGAGCATGGATTTTTTGGTACTTCTTAAGACTCTTGATCATGGAAACTCAATCTAATAATTTAGGAACTTGGGATTAAGTTCTCAATGGTATTTCCAATAACCGTAGCCTAGAGAGTTTAGAGGAGGTACCAAAATATCCAAGAAAGGATACTAAAATAGCCATGCTTAATTTAAAACCTAATATAAAGTAAAAACCTAAGCATATAAAAAAATTTTAATACCAAATTATTAAGACTTTATTAGTCAATTTCTTTTAATTTAGAGATTTAAAATAAAAATAATTATTATTATATTAAAATATTAAAATATTAATTTTTTATGAAAATAAAATGATCTTATAAATACCAATATTATTATTATTTTTTAAATATTGGCAAAGTATGCATACATCTTAATATTTCAAAATAATATTTAATAAATAATATTTAAAAATATTTTAAATTTTAAAAAATAAAAATATGTCTTATTTTTTTGTAAAAATTCCTAAAAGTTATGTTAATAAGCTATCATCAATATTACATCTTACATTGTGAATACGAAAGTTTTGTAATAAAGATCAAAAATAATAATTTCTGATTTATTGGATTTGGCAAGACTTACTAAAAATTGGATTACTTTTTATCAAAAAATAATTAAATTATCATTAAATTATCATATCTACAAAAAAAAAAGTATTTTTATAAATATCTATTTAAGAAAAAAATAGTATTTTAATTTTTTATAAGTAAAAAAATATTATTTATTTATTTATTATAAATAATCATTAATTTATTTATATATAAATATATATATATATATATATATATAAGAAGTTTTTCATACAACTTTAAAAACTAATCTTTTAGAATAGTTTCTTGTATGTTAGCTTAAAATTTTTTTTAAAAATCTTTTCCGATGACTCATTATGTTGCTGTATTTGTTATAAAAATTATGTGCTATTTATTATTTCATTTATTCATGCCAAGTTAAGGTATCAGAAATTTCACTTTTATTATTGATTTGTAGCTAAATTTTAAAATATAAAATATCATTATATTTGCTTATATGTTTTTGTTTGCAATTATTTTTTATTGGATCCTAAAATACTTCAAAAATAATTTATCTACAATTGAATGCCTAAGTTGTATTGTAATATTTTCAAGTGATATGCCATGGCTAAATTTTTATTTTTATTTTTATAATAGACTAATTTATTTTGGCCTCTGTTAGTACTTTTAATTTTGCAAATAACTTGACTACTTTCTTGCTTGAATACAAAAATTAAAATATAATTACTAAGATTTATTTTATTTTTAAAATAATTATCAGAACTTTTTTTAAAATTTAACATCAAAAATAGTGGACTTAAACTCTTTGGTAGTGTAAAACCAATGCTCTTTTACATATTTTTTGATCCTAGTATTTTAAGAAATAATTTAATAAACTTAAAAGTTTTAAAATATAAATAAATATTTTATGGTCAAATTTTAGGTCATATTTTTTAGTAGATTATCTTTTTCTAATCAGTTAATTTACCCATAAATTTTTGTAATTTTTCATGAATTTGACTTTATGTCTTCATTTAAAATGATATGCCTCAAAATTCCCATCTTAAGTTTCCAATGCTTTATATTCCATTTTAAATTTTAAATTTATTATTTAAAATTATTTACTAATTTATTTATTTTATTATTGAGTGCCACATAAATCTTTTTTAAACATGCTATTAATTTCTTTGAATATATCAATATGTCATCAATGTAAATAACTTAAAATATATATATGTATATATATATATATGTATATATATATATATATATATATACTAAATAAATCATATTTTTTTGGAACTGGGACATCATACAATTCAAACAACATTACTAAGAATTTTAAAGAGTTGTATTTTAAGCAACAATTGATTTGATCAATGTCTTTATTCTATCAACATTGTAAATTTTACACAATTCAATTATATGTCAATACAATAACATTTTATTCTTGACAATGTTTTCATTAAATCCCAGTGGATAATGCACATTTAAAATTATTCACATGTAGATTTAAGTTGCAAAAAAAATATTAAATTGAATTTATATAGCTCCTTTGAAAGTGATTTACTATTGGATATAACTTTAATGTTGTGATCTTTATTTTCTCCAATAGATGTTTTTGACATAGTTTTACAATGGTGACAATTTTGTGGATTTAGAAAACATTGTTAACACACTTAAAAAAAGTTTTAAAATACATTTCCATACAATCTTTTTTCTTGCTCATAAAATTTTATAAAATCATTCGTATTGACTCTATTTTGTTAAAATATTGAGCCAACAAGCTATTTTCATGATATTAAAATATTTAATTTTCTTTAGCTAAAATTATAATACAAAATTTATTCTATTTACCTGTAACATTATTCAAATTTAGATGCTTTATCTTCTTAAATGTTTTTGTCAATATTTACTAAGTAGATTTGGTACTTGGAGAATTGTATAATTTTTAATAGAATTTCAAATAAAAATAGTGATTTTCATAGATTAAATTACATTAACTTAAAAAAATCAAATGATAAATTTAAATTTAGATGTTTATATCTTTAAATATCTTTGAAACAATGAAACTCAAACAGAAACAAAATCCATTGTCAACAATATCAGGTCTAAAAGTCAGTTAGATCTCTAACTTTAGTAAGACCTTTAACTTTTTGGTCAAATTGTTCTATGGATAGAAAGACAACTGCTAAAGAGGGTGGATAACAGTAGGTAGTACCTGAAGAACCGGTCAGAGTACGGACCCGTTGTACTGAAACACACTCCAGCATGCTTCGGGAAAATTTCGGGTCAGACTAGACTGAGGAAAGAGGGCCGGCGTGGTCCTCGAGCAGACAGACGCTCTCTGACGCGCCGTGTCGCCAGTAGACGCAGTTACGCGATCCCGCGGCCCGCACTCTGATGGAGCGAACAGGGAGAGTCTAGAGTATTCCACCCTGCCTCGGACGTAGAATAGCTTCGCAGCATGAACTCCATTGTTGCAACACCACCGACGCAACCAGCCCTTTCCTCTCTAGAATGACGACGCTGTGATTGCCTCTGCCCTTGCTGCAGCGCGCTCGATTTCTTCCCCTCTACGCAGGTGCGCGAACGGTAACGCTTCTGTGAGTTCTTCTCACGTTTTTTTGTAGTTTGGATGATTTTGTGCCGAAGTGGCTCTTTTTCTGGCCATGTCTGGGTTAATTGCGGCGTCGATTTTCTCGTTGAGGTTTAGTGATGTGTGGTCAGTTGTCGATTTCGGGGACGATGTGTTGGATGCTTGTGCAATAGACAATTTGGAAGGCCGCAAGAAAGTTATTGTTCCGTGCTCGGTATTTCTCAAACCCGAAACCATAGAAAATTAAGTGGATAATCGTTGGTTGGTACCGTCGTTTTCTGGAGAGACATTTGGTTGCGTTACTGGTGTATGTTTACTATTCTTAGTATCTTGATTGTGTGACGCACGTCTCTCGTGCACTTCGAAGCGGTGATGCCTGTCGGCTTGGAGCATCCGAGTTAGTTGATTCTTAGATGCAGCGCAGATGTAGGGGTAGAGATCCACGCTCCTTCGTCAATTATTACGCTGCGCAGTCCTTTCTATGTCACATGGCTAGTAGGACTTTCCATAGTTTTGTGCCTTTCTTCTAAACTGCTTTTCACTTACGGAGATTTGACCGTATGTTCCCTTCATTCGCAGGCTGGAGAGTAACGTCACCAAAATGACGGGAGAATCATTCAGAATGCTGGCTTTACTGGGAATGTTGTCGTCGCTCTCATTTTTGTTGATTAGTCCTGTGGACGCGCAAAGTGAGCTTTATGCTAGTCTTTCCTAGTTGCGGTTGTATAGTGTTGACCTTTAAGAGTGTGTGTGTGTGAGAGTGTGAGAGTGTGTTTCGGTTGAAACTCGATTAATCTAATATCTACGCCTTGATTAAATTCTGCAATTAGTTATTCATTTTTGGACCGACAAATGTTTTTGTCTTTTTAACTGCTGCGGTACACGACGTCAGTTTTTTATCTGATATCTGTACTTTAATTGTTGTGGTTACCGTAGGTAGTATATGTTCACAATGTCATCCTCATGCTCGCTGCTATTGCTCCACTTTTAGCGGACGTTGTGACTGCTCCTGCGTTGGCTACTACACAGGCGATGGCATTACCTGTATGTATACTTCTCCATAATTTCATCTTCCTGAGAGTCAAGTTCGTACTAATTTAATGTTGATAGATCTGAAGTGTATAACTTATTTATTATTAGAAATCTGCAAACATAAGTTGGCTAGGACGTCTGAACCGATTATATTTTTCACTACCAAAATTGTAAGGAACATGAATCATATGTCATGTTAAACTTGACATATATTTAAAATGTGCATTAATGCGTACGAACAGCCTACATTGTTCGTACCAATACAATTTCTTCATTACAACAGCAATGTTGAGTGTGGTCTATATTTCATCGTCAATCCATTTTTCATTGAGTTGATCACTAAACATGTGCTTACATCATGGGCTCTATCACTTCAGGGTGAGTAGAGTTGTTATGGCACGACAAACGTTGTTGACTAAGTATGTGCTCGAGAGAATAAAGAGGAAGACCTAATAGTGGATTTATTTATTTATTTTCCTTTATTTGGATTAGCATGTTCACTTGGGTATTGAGAGCTATGACGATCCGAGGAGACAATATCTGCTGATGATTCTTTGGCGCCTTGTTTTGTGCAGGCAAGTATTCAACGTGGCGTGTGGTCTTGTATGTATTAAGCTCAGTAATTGCATTTCTCTTGATTTTCTTCTTGTGTTGGACATGCCTTAAGTATCTGAGACGGAGAAGAAACGCGCCTGTCGATTATCCTATGCAACCTATGGGATATCCTCCTTATGGTTACCCTCAACCTACTCAACCGCAATCAACTGCAAACCCAGCTATGTATTCATATCCTCCACAAAATGGGTATCCTGTGAATGGGTATCCTGCACAAATGGATAATCAGCAGCACCCGCCGCCGCCCAGTTCCAAGGTTCCTGGGCCATCAGGAACTGTGTGAGATCTCTGTTCACCAGCTTTAGGTGGTTGATGCAAGGTTACCTCCCATGAGATGTTTTTAGTGCCCCTGAATCTCCGAAGGCTTTCAGGTTGTACGATAAATTGGCTTTCTCAATGGCCGATATATTTCCTTATGTGGTAAATTTTGTCTTGTTTTGTTTTGTGTTTTGTTTTGTTTTCTTTCTTCTTCTTTAAGTTGCAGATGGAGTAGATATATTAGCGGCAATGCTTTCTCACACAACAGGTTGTTCAAATTGTATAGATACTCTTTTACTTCATGCTTGGGTAGAGCAATCCTTCACGCTTTTTCGTCGATTTTTCTGAATTGCAACGTTCAGTTCTGTGGGTGTTTCCTTTTTTGAACACACCGATTACTAAATTCTCATTATCTTCCATCTTTGGTTGACATTATATGATGACTTAAACATTCAATGGCAATTTGCAAGTACATGATGCATGCTTGGTCATCATGAATTAAGTTTTAAACATTCTCTTTCTATTTCTGACATGCCTTAATTCTGTTGTGATCGTAATGAACGAGCCTTTATTTTGTCATTGGTTATCTGGTCTAAATAGAAGCCTATCAAAGCACAATCTTAAATCTTAGACCATTCCCACCAATGATATGCTATACAAATATGCCCTTTGGAAATTGGATAATGGGGTCTATTGCTAAGTATCTACATTTCAAAATTTGCTTGGAGCACTTTGTGCCATTTTGTGATTTAGATTAGAGTAATTGAAATTTTTTGTCTTGGATTTTGTGGACAAAAGATAGTTTTGTATCTAATTATATACAAAGTTTGTTATGTATTCACTATTAAAATATATTAAGATTTATCTACTGCATTGACAAGAATTTGAGACACTTTTTACTTATCATGTTTTGTATAGCCATCTAATGATTTATATTCAAAAATAAGAAAAAAAATATACATTTTTTTTGTTTTTGGAAGTTTTCTGCCATATATGGCATTGCATTCATCCAAATAGGTATTGACACCTCCTAAAAAATCATGAGAGTCAAATTTTAGGTTTTTATACTTGTTTTAAAAAAATAAATAAAGTGGAATTGTAGCCTAATTATATCAAATCCTTTGGAGATTTGAAATAAATATTTAAGTCATATAAGATTATCATTGTTATATGATTCAATCTAATCTTTATCTTATAAAGTTAGTAGATGGTGTTATAAGGTACTGATCCATTATTGAGAAATTTGAAAAACCAAGAAATTCCAAATATATCTTTTAAAGGAAGGTGAATTGTGATTCTTCCTATTATCTAGGATTGTTTATATTTTTGCACTATAGGTCTTTGATTTGTTGTCTTCCATTCTTATAAAGTCAAATGACAGTATTTTTTAAAATTATGGTATTGATTAGATTTAAGTTAGACTTGTGATAAAATAAAAATTTGAAAATTGAAAAAAATTATATAACAGTTTATATTTGAGATCTTTCAATAATAATTTCTATGCCTTGTATATTTTTTTTAAAATTTTGGATCTAATAAGATATTTTGTTATTAGTTTTATTAGCTTATTAATGTTTAAAGCCCATTTGTTTATATCTTTAAAAGATTAGGTGAGTTGAAGTCTATAGTTCATGAAGAGTTAAAAGAAGGTTCTTTCTAGTATAAAAGCTTTAAGCATCTATTTGGTTGTTAAAGTACTGACGGCTATTTCTTAATCTAGTAAGTTGAGGCCTCTATTTGTATGCATTAGCTAGCTAATTGCCAAGGCACTCTAGTATCTATATTAGATTTCTTATTTATCCATAAGAAGTTCTTAGCTAGTCTTTTAATAGATCTTATGACTTAAAGTGATCTATTTTATACCATGATAAAATAAATAATAAAGGCCAAAATGACATAATTGACAATCTAGATATAGCCTATTAGATTTAGTCTTATTGAACACCAATATTTGAATTTTATCTAGATCCTATATATGAGAAAATTTTCTATCATTAGAGAATCTAGCTCTATGCCAAATAGAGAAGTCAACAACAGATTTAATTTTTCTTTTGTATCTATTTAAAATTATATATATATTGAAGATAAGAGGGTGCTTAAAGCTATCTTTGAAAATTCTTATACTAATATTTCAATAATGAGTTAAGAATAAAATAATATTTTTTATAGTTATACTACAATTTAGATTTTTTTCTTTCAGAGTAGTCTAATGGAGAAGCTCTTATAAAACAATGTAAATCAAAATGATCACATTTGTAAAATTAAACTTTTTTATAATTGATACATTAAGAAAAAAAAAAAAAAAAAAAAAAAAAAAAAATGATCTATAAGATTTAAAAGATGTAAAATCATCCATACTTATTGATATGATGTACAAGTTTTTTTAATTTTAATTTTTATTAGTTTTTTATTTATAAATATGATTATTTAAAATTTTCAAGCTTCTTTTCATTCTAACTTCTTCTTATGTTATTTCATAGATTTGGATCATTAATTAAAAAACTAATACATTCTATGTCAATATTAAAAAAAATCTATGTGATATCTCTTAAATATTGTAACAAAGTAATTTAAGACTATCAATGGCTCCTACCTAAACCATATATCTAAACTTAAAGAAAAAAATCCTAAATTTTTAAGTCCTTATATCACCAAAAATATAAGTATAAATATTAAAATATTTATAATTAAAGATACATATATATTCTTCTTCTTTTTTCAAGCTCTTTTTAATAAATATCTTTAAATACATGTTATGTTAAAAGCCATCAAAAAAATACAATAGATTCTAATATGCTATAATACTTAGAACTTGTTATATTTTTCTTTGTAACACTACCAAAATATCTTTTTGAGCCTTCATTTATTGTAACTTAAACCAAATATTAAGCTTAATAAAGATTGTTATAAATATCTATTCTCCTTAAATAAGTAAAAATAAGTAGAAGTAAGAATAAATAGATCAAGGAGATAATATCTTCCTCAAGAAACATCAAGTTAGTTTTTTAGACAAAAAATTAATTCATAGCATTACCATGTACCAATATTAAATTTGTTTAGAAGTTTTTTATTCCTAGAACTCCATTGTAGAATTATCTTTCAACTTAGATACTTGGTTCTTAAGCCTTATGGTCTTTTAAAAACTTCTATATAATTTTTTGCTAGCTACTATATATAAATACCATTTCTAATTTTTTTTCTAATTCTATAATACAAATAATATATCATTTTTATTAAGAAAGATAATTTTCTAATACAACATGGATATTTAATTATTACTTCTTAGAATGTGATAAACTACTAAATTGTACAAAAAAACAAAGAACCAAAAAATATAAAATAGTATTTTTTAAAAATTAAAAATTAAATTAATATTTTGATATTTCTTCAAAATCATATTTTTTGAGAATTAGAACTATTGGTTTAGTAAAAAACATTGTTGGATTTTAATATTTCTTACTTTTTTTTCTAATCTAAATATAATAGTATATACTAATCGGAAAAAATCATAAAATTTAACAAATTCCTAAATATTCGTTTAGAATCAAATTTAAATTGAAATTTATTGACTAATTATTAGCTTAATATATTGAAGCATAATTCAAAATACAACACACACACACACACACACACACACACACACACACACATATATATATATATATATATATATATATACTAATATTATTTTTTAGACCATGTTGTGGTATCTAATTATGTACTTATAATAGTATTATATTTTTTTCTAATGGAATAGTTGAAATTTTTGAAAGTACTTTAAACTATCAACTATCTCATTAAAAATTACTTCTAAATAGTGAAAAATATGCAAATATGCAAAAGAATTTTTATTTAATATCTTATTTTAATTGAATCAACATTGCTTTAAAATTTATATATAAAGCTATTCTTTGAATAGAATTAAATTTATGTTATATTATTATTGCCCTTAGCTTTATTTATTTCTACTATCTAAAAAAAATGTTATTCTATCTTATTTGTCCAAATTAAAAACTTAGCATATATAAATTATTTCCTATTGATTCTAACTTAGATAATGGTTTAAAGTTTTGGTATTAATTTTAGAATCATTAAAAATAGATAAAATCAAACATAATATACTTGGTACCTTCTTAATTTAATAAAATTTAAACAAAAATTATCTAATATTTTATTATATAATTTGATTAAATTAGTTCTTGTAATCTGTATTTATAATAATAATAATAATAATAAACCATTAATCAAATCTAAAATAGATTGTAATATTTATTGATTATTTGGATTATATTTATTTGGTGCAACAGCTTCACTTCTACTAAAATCAAGAAATAGATGTAAATTTACCTTAAATTTTGGTTCATTCAAATAAATAAATAAATAAAAACCAAAATAAATATATCATTTGCTCCTGGTTAATTAGAAGAATATGATTTAGCATCCATTACATCAGTTTAAGACTTACAAAGTTTATAGAATATATTGAAAGTACTACAATGGCTCTATAATTTTTTTTTAAAAATAAAAAATACATAACCTTTTACATAATATCAATGTCATTGAATTCCAGTGCATATATATATATATATATATATATATATATATATTATTATTATTAAAAATAATGTATCATTTTTTATTTAAAAAATATATACATAACTCCCATTTTTTTGTAATAGAACAAATATGATCCATTCATATAATACACTCCAAAACCAAGGCATGAATTGCTAATATAAAATATTTGTATTTTTTTTTCTTATGTAAAATAGAAATTTAGAACTATTTATATAGATAATTAATTTCAACTTATAATTATAGAATCATAAAAAATTAAGAAAAATTTTAAATTATTTTGTTATTGTATAATTAAATAATTGCAAGAAATTCTTAGCATAGCCATATGCTTTTTACAATGAATATCAATTTTTTGCTTTGGAAATGCTTCCACCTAAAAAATCATTATATAATTATTATAGATTTATCCAAATTTAGTATCCAAAGTCATTCTTTATACTTATAAAAAATCTAAATTATCTTTTATAAATATTTAAATCTAAAATATCAAATTTTATCTAAGAACACCTACTACAAGATTTATTATTATTATTATTATTTACTTCTTTGTTTTTGCAATATTTCTTTAAAATTATATATTAAAATTATTTTTGACCAAATCTTATAAACTCTAATATCTTTTAATTTAGAATTCTTCTTTTCTTCTAAAATTATTTTACTTATATTTTTTATTATAAATAAATAAATAAATAAAATATTAATTAGCTAATATATAAATCTAAAATATTAAAACTTCAAATCTATCTTATTAAAATATCTATTCTAAACTATAAAATAAGAATTTTTTAAATATATTTTTATTATAGATAATAATTTTTTTAAAAATCATCTAAATATTGTATTTATTTAAATGTGAAAATAAATCTTCTATTATATAATATAAAAAAAAATTAACATAAAAATTATATTTGATATTTATAAAAAGAAAAGTTAGTTTTAAAATTCTATTCTATGATAGTCTATTCTAAAAAAATATAAACTTAGTGGAGTGAATCTTACTAAGTTTGATTAAAAAAATTGCACTTAAGAACTCATTGTGCCACTATTAATGCAATCTTAGATTCCAACCATAAGCTAATCGATGTTACTATATTTCAATTAGCATATATGATTATATACATTGACTCTTTTTTCTTTTTCTTTTTTAATTATTTCTTTTAGATTATCTTTAATGCTAAAGATCAAAAGAAAAGAAAAATATGTGTCAAGAAATGTAATAAAAAATATATATTAAATAAGAAACAAGAATAAATATTAGACTAGAAACAAGGTAAGACATGGATTGCTCTAAAATTTATATTAGCAAGATGAATGTATTTCTTATCTTATATTGTAGAAATGTTTCTTTTAGAAGATTTTAGAAAAGGTTCTAAGAATTATAAATTGCCTTAGAAGTCATTAATATTTTCTTTAGACACTTCTAAAGACTTGAGAGATTTTGAAGAACTAAAAAGCTCTAAAAGAGATTATAAATTTGTAAAAAGTAATAAATATCTTTTTTTTTTTAAAAAATACTTTAAAGATTCTTAAAATTATATTTTATTGTATACTTGTAATATCACCTCTTCTTTTAGAAAAAAATTCTATAAAAGAGTTTAATAACAAAATCTTTTATATTTTTAATAAAATTTATAAATTAAAAATAAAATTAATTAATAAAAATTAAAAATTTGATATATATATATATATATATATATATATATATATATATAACGTCTATTTATTTTTACTAATAAATAGAAATATTTATTTTTATTAAATAAATAGAAATATTTATTAAAATATTTTTTTTTCTAAAATTGCTTATTATAAATAAATTTATTCAAAAAATGGTCAAAATTTAGACTATTCAATAACTTTAGAAAGTAGCATATTAATTCCTATGTTCAAAGGTACGAACTTGTAGTAATACAACCAAGACTTAAGCATATTTTTAAAAAAATAATAATTAATATTCAAGAAGTTCTATTACATTATAAAAAAATCTATATAATAGTAGTTGTGACAAAAATAATAATTGGTCCAAAAATTGATATAAAAAAGTTCAATTATAAAATCTTAAGATTCTATATATAACCTCTAATTTTACATAATAAAAAACTAGACTTAATTTCTTACTTTAAAATTTTGTTAGGAACTTTGGCAATAATTTTATAGCTTTTATTTGAACTTTAAATTTCTTGTAAATAGAATTTAAGCTCTAGTTGACATATTTGATCAAACCTTATAAGATTGAATCTTTAGTATGTTCAATTAAAAAAACATATACTAAAAAATATTAGTAGATTTTTTAAGATTTTTTTTAAAATTTTTTGATAACATAATATTATTCTTCTAAAAAAAATTGGCTTATAGTAAAAAATCATCTAATTATTGTATAATATACTTGTCCTACAATAAAAATATTGCTCAAAATTTAGATGGATACATTTAGTTTGATTTTTTATATGTAAATAGATTGTTGTAAAAAAATTAATTAATATATAATTTTTGATATAATCTTCTCTTAGAATTTCATATAAATTACAGCCTTTGATTTGATATGATATCTCTTAATAGACTATAAATATGGTATATATTGCACATAAATTTTTTGGTTATATTTTTATTAATTTATTTTAATATGAAAAGAAAGAAGCTAATTTAGATAATTTTTTAAAATTAAAAAAATAGTATTAAAAAAATATATTAATTTCAATATGTATTAATAATAATAACCATAGATTTTTTTAATATTAAAAGTTTTTGAAATAAACCATACAATTGATGCTTTAAAACTTTGGTTCTTACACATGTATAACAAAATAAATAAAATTATTTCCTAAAATTCTAAATTTTTAGTTATTAGTGATTTCTAGATATAAATTCCAATACTTTGATGAAACCAAAGTATTGTGCAATAAGAAAAATTTGGCATGTTTGAAAATTTTTAAAAAGTATAAAATCCTAAGATACATAAAATATTTTGTTGAAGTAAGTTAATCCTTGATCAAATTTAAAAATATAAAAAACGTAATTATTTAGATATTTTTTGATTATTTCAATAAATTTTTTTATCTTTAATGCTTTATAAAAGATTTTTATTATTATTATATTGATAATATATAACATTAATATATTGTTCAAACTTAATTATATTAATTTTAGGTGCCAAATATAATTAATAATAAAAAATGACTTTTTTAAAAAATTACTAAGATGATATGTGATTACAAAATCAAACAAAGATAATAACAAATTTTATTTGGCTTGTTGTTAAATTTTAATTTACACTCTTATAAAATAATAGTTAATTGATGATTATAATAATATTTTTTTAAGAGTAATATGTAACATGATAAATCATGTTATTGTAGTTAGATTATGAAGGCATTTAAAAAACTAAAATAAAAAAAATATTTCTTCAAAAAATAAAATTCTCTTAGATGAATATGTATTAATATTATTTTTGATGATAAATCATTTGTCAACATCCAAACCATTTATTTTTTGGCATTATCATCCAACATCTTTTTTTTAACCTTATTTTTGGAATTTTAATATTTAAAAATATATAAAATAATAAAAATTCTTATAGAAAGTTTTAATTTTTTAAAGAATATTTAAAATTTTAATTAATTAAAGCTTCTTCTATTTTGTAATGTTACAAGTTTTTTTTAGATTTATAAAATTTCTTTATTTGATATAACATAGTCTAAAATATTGATTAAATAATAATAATAATAATATTATTATTATTTTCTTTGATTTGGCATATGTTTTTTGTTCTTGCAATTTTGCCAATAGTAGATATATATAATACTTAAGAATTATTTTTATCATGATTCTTACAATATACCAAGATTTATTTTAATGGATAGTTATAGATTTTAATTGTAATATATTCAAATATAATATATAAATATTTAAATCTAAAAAATATATAATAATATTTTAAAAAAATCTATTTTTTTAATATAAATATATTATCTTCTATTAATATCTTTTATTATCTTTTATTAAATTTTAAGAACTAATAAAATCAATTATTATAAAGATATTTTTAAAATTAAGTTTTTTTAATAGTCTTTAAAAGAATAATACTAATTAAATATTTATTTATTTATTTTTATATATAATAATTATAATATATCTATGGTAATATTTTTATCTTTCTAATAAATAAATAAGAGCTTCTTTTAATAATTTTAAAAGTCAAATAAAAATATTAGATTTAATTTTTAATTATTTTATTTTTATAATATATTTAATTATATTTTTTACAAATTTTAGATTAGTCAAAATAAAAGATTTTTTCTTGTTTGTATTTTAACTTTGCAATCATATAGTTGATATTCAACTATGTATATATATATATATATATATATATATATGTATATATTCTCAAATATATCTTTAAATTTATTATAATACATATTTAAATTCCTATTGCTTATAAAATTTGAAGTACTTATAAAATAATAGTTAATTGATGATTATAATAATATTTTTTTAAGAGTAATATGTAACATGATAAATCATGTTATTGTAGTTAGATTATGAAGGCATTTAAAAAACTAAAATAAAAAAAATATTTCTTCAAAAAATAAAATTCTCTTAGATGAATATGTATTAATATTATTTTTGATGATAAATCATTTGTCAACATCCAAACCATTTATTTTTTGGCATTATCATCCAACATCTTTTTTTTAACCTTATTTTTGGAATTTTAATATTTAAAAATATATAAAATAATAAAAATTCTTATAGAAAGTTTTAATTTTTTAAAGAATATTTAAAATTTTAATTAATTAAAGCTTCTTCTATTTTGTAATGTTACAAGTTTTTTTTAGATTTATAAAATTTCTTTATTTGATATAACATAGTCTAAAATATTGATTAAATAATAATAATAATAATATTATTATTATTTTCTTTGATTTGGCATATGTTTTTTGTTCTTGCAATTTTGCCAATAGTAGATATATATAATACTTAAGAATTATTTTTATCATGATTCTTACAATATACCAAGATTTATTTTAATGGATAGTTATAGATTTTAATTGTAATATATTCAAATATAATATATAAATATTTAAATCTAAAAAATATATAATAATATTTTAAAAAAATCTATTTTTTTAATATAAATATATTATCTTCTATTAATATCTTTTATTATCTTTTATTAAATTTTAAGAACTAATAAAATCAATTATTATAAAGATATTTTTAAAATTAAGTTTTTTTAATAGTCTTTAAAAGAATAATACTAATTAAATATTTATTTATTTATTTTTATATATAATAATTATAATATATCTATGGTAATATTTTTATCTTTCTAATAAATAAATAAGAGCTTCTTTTAATAATTTTAAAAGTCAAATAAAAATATTAGATTTAATTTTTAATTATTTTATTTTTATAATATATTTAATTATATTTTTTACAAATTTTAGATTAGTCAAAATAAAAGATTTTTTCTTGTTTGTATTTTAACTTTGCAATCATATAGTTGATATTCAACTATGTATATATATATATATATATATATATATATATATATATATATGTATATATTCTCAAATATATCTTTAAATTTATTATAATACATATTTAAATTCCTATTGCTTATAAAATTTGAAGTACTTAGTGGCATAGCATAAATTATAAATATTGAATTTTTTTCTTGCTTCATATATAATTGAAGCCTATATTACTTAGGTAACTAGAAATAAGAAGTAGATGGAATATGTTAAGAAGATAATATTTTCTTTAAGAAACTTTGAAAAAGATTCCTAAATGTAGAATAGATCTTTAGATACCTATAGATATTCCAAGTGGATATTGAAACTTGTTTCACAAGTTTTCCACTTTTAGGAAGCTACATTAGAAGCAACCTATAACTTAATACTTAGACCACAAGTCTCTTGGTCCTTAGGAAGCTTCCATGAGACCTTTTTGGTAGCTAGTATATATAGAAGTAAAAATGAGGCCATCTTTAGTCTTGTCAACACCTTTCTTGTATTCTAGTCTTCCTATTTAATGTCTACATCTTCTTTGCTTTTTTTTTTTTTTTTTTCAATGTTACATGTATAGACTATCTTTTAAATTTTATCTAAATTTATATCCTTGATATTTTGTATAAATTTTCTAACTTCTAAATATCAAAAATAAATTATTATTTTTATTTATTAAAATTTTAAAATTAAAATTAAAATTAAAATTATTTTCCATATAAATTAATTTATTTTTATTTTATAATATAATTTATAAAATTCTAAGAGCTAAATGATTTAAAAGTAATTAAATGACATTATAGTTAATATATAAGGTTTAATCTAGAATATTGCTAAGGCCACTACAATTTTTGCTATTACCACCATAATACTCTATCCACCACAGGCCACCTTTGTTCAATATTGTTCAATATATATATATATATATATATATATATATATATATTATTAGAATAAAAAAACTAAAAAAATATGTTGAATGGATGGTAGATTGTGGTAGCAATAGCAAAAACTATGATAGCATTAGCAATATTCTTAATCTATTGCATTCACTTCTAAAGATTATGTTTCTTTTACAACACTCTTTAGCACTAATAATCTATTATCAATGACTTTAACATGTACTAAAAGGCCTTCTTTTAAAATGCTAAATTTTATTATTTAGCAAAATCTTTATCAATAAAACATGTTAATATTCATGTATTTAAAAAAAATTAATTCAAATATATTTATATTTTTTTTAGGTTTTATGTTTAATTAGGTTATATATTCAGTTAGTTTCTGAAAAGTGGTTAGTTATTTCTTTGGCAATGTAGTTTAGTTAAAAAATACTATAAATTAAGATCAAAAATTATAAATATTTGTATATTAATATGACTTCTATAACATAAAAATATAGATATTGATAAATTAATTATATTAAAAAAAATCTTTGTCATCAACATTATTTATCCACATCATTTTAACATGAGGTGCTAAAAACTTCCTTAACTTCAATCAAATCTAATGTATTAAAGATCTTTTAAATATATTAAAACTTATTTTTAAACTTTATTTTTTCATTGTAGGAACCTATTTAATATTATTTATCTTCATGTACTACAAAAAATTATGTTAATTGAAAATCTAAAAAGAAAATACTCAAGTTTGAAAGGTCAATGACACATGATCACATATTCTAATTTTCTAAATAAGAAGAAATCTAGTATGCACTAGGGCATTTTTTCCTCATTCTAGGATTACAATTATATTTTGACCATTACTTAGTTTCACATCCTTAATCTCTTCTTTAACTTTCTTTGTTATCTTTTTCTGTGTTTTTTTTTTTTCCTTTCCTTTCCTTTCCTTTCCTTTTTCTTTTTACAAAACAAAGAACACAATAGTAATGAAATAGGTTAATTTCACTGACAAAGGCATAGCAAATAACCACACTTCACCAGATACATCACACATTGAATGATTATAGCAATAAACTTAAAATATAATGCAATCCACACTGAATGCAAGAAACTGAAAGCAAAGCTTGTGTGCAAAGTGAGGATTCTGCCTCTTTACTTAATTACATTAAAACTTGTAACCGAAGAGACGTCCAAGTGCACAAAAATTTGTGAACACAAATTAATCGGAATGGATTAAAAATAGTAAATGAACTGGTGAACTTGTCACAAAAGAAACGTTGTGTCTACACACGTGGCCTTGATGATCATGTTTAACACAAGTTTGGTGATGGTGTGTGTGGAACTGAAACGTCACATAAATAAAGGCTGCTGTGCAGCTCCAAATTGGAAATTGGTGGGTTCGTTGAGCTTCATCCATGTTGAAAAGACATCTTTCCTGCAGGCACTTGAAATACTAACATAGATAGAAGTCTCCCAGACGCAAAGTTAATACCCACCTTTCGGTGTGTTGGCAATTGGTGTACCATTCACAGCTTTGCTTGCAATACCTCACAACTGAAAGTAATGACCCGGAGCTACCACATACTTTTGTACACCAAACCGACCATAAACAGCCACACAAATATTACAAGCTGACTAACCAGAATTGCAGAAAAGAGCAAAAAGGAGCCTATTGGCATTCAACCAAAAGTTCCATTCTTCCTCGCCAGGAGAAATGAATAAAAAAATTGAGAATATATATATTATGAGCGACGTGATTTAGCTTTGTCCTCGTTGCCCAAATGATTGCCCGAAACAATTCCTTTGATTTTCATTTTTTGATGTCGAATCTCATTTCGATGCTCGTAACTTACAAAACACCCGGGAACACTCACTACTTTCCTAGAATTATAATACAGATGTATTCCAGAGTACATCCTTGTCCGTATTTCTAAAACTACTGAGAGACGACGTCTGGTCAAGGACCGAAGAAGTAGTTTTTACGCTACAGTCTACTCTTTGTTGAGTAGGAGAAAAAATCCTCACGTAGCTGAACCGAATGCTTAATATGGAAATAATATGTATCGAACTACCGACTATTGTGTTTGAAGGTATATGACAAGTGAGGAAAAATGATCAGCCTCCTAAGTTTAAGGACATGTTTACACACTAGTACATCAACGAGGCTGCTTCTTGGACTAAGGGTCTTGTAGCATGTACATGAGTCTCCGTTCTGTGATGCTCCTCCTCCCAGGGCTGAAATGTCCTCCCCTCCTCCATGTGCCGCACAAATGGAACAAACAGTTTCCAGTTTTCGCTGTGGAACAAGCTCTCGCACATTCTCAAGAAGGTAAAGGCAGCCATTGGTTCGTACTCTTCATGGCAATCTCCATACTCGTTCATACGTAATCTTGATTTGCGTACTATCTGTTCGTGGGCTGAACTGTCAAACCTTGGAAGAGCATTCTCTCCAGCCATGGGAATTCCAGCTCTCCTAGTGGCTAAAGCCACTTGTCTCACTAATCCTTCTGGACTGCACGAAGCTTGTGAGGGCTGCTCGTAGTCCCGCATTTCGATACACGTGAAGTTAAGAGTAACGCCATACTTGGCGAACATTTGAGCAATAGGAGCATATCCATCTCTTGTTCGGGTGTTGTAGTAACCTGCTGTCAGTTCAGCAGCATGACTTCTTGTGCCGTAATGCCAATGAATACCAGCAACTTTGCCTGAAATAACAGCTCCAGTGCCCTTGAAAATGCCTGAAGCCGATGCTAAGAGCCGTTCGCCGTGAGCAAGAATCATTTCGGAATACCACTCCATAAAGAACTGGCCGTATTCTGAGCACCACGAACCATCCCTGTGAAAGAAACCAGTTTCATCGGGCCACTGGTTGTAGTTTCCAGCATCGCAAGGACCTCCGTGGCACCAGGCAGGCTTTCCTAATGCCTGAGCATTGGCTTTCAAACTTGCAAGCATATACTTGTCGTAGCATTGGAACTCGCCGATACCTGGAAATCGCCACCTTCCTTCACTTCACTCTCCGGGTATGAAGGATACCGCAATTCACCAGCTGGTCCCATTCCGCATTGTATTTCCTGTGTCAAGTTGGGAGTCAGTGATAAGGAGAAAACTGAGTACAATAGGGTAAAGTAAAAACAGAAACAGGGCATTCGCCAAACGAGCCAAAAATAACGACTGCATGGAGTGACATTTTAAAAGTGCACTAATCGTTAGACACAATGCTGCCAACATTCAGTAACACTACACTGAAGTAACAAGGAACACTAGACGTACGATGATGACGTCTCCAAGAAGGTCTTTGAAGTTGTCTCTGAAACTCCTCATAAAGTCTGCATAGCACTGAACAGGCGTTCTCCCTTTCAAGGCTGGCACGTTATCCGCGCCAAGGGAGATGTACTCGGCATTGCGTTTTCCTGCCTTGTCTGTGTAGGCCAAATCAGGATTCTTCTGAACCTCTTCCAAAACCCAAGGAGGCAGAGGAATGCTGCACATATCAAAAACAGATCACATCAGTGAAAAACTCCCAACTCATTATTCCACTGATGTCTATATTCCAATATGCGTCTATCGTTACGGTAGACGCATATTGGACACAAAATTCGACGAGAATTTTGCCCACTCGCCAGAACAACACGAATCTAGCACAAAAACTGACAGACTGACAAACAAGCCCTGGACGTGAGAAGCGGCCATATTATATAGTACTCCTGGAAAAAAAAAAACAAACAAACAAACAAACAAACAAAAACAAAAAAAAACAAAAAAAAGAGTTAAGAGGGAAAGAGAAACTACTACACTTACTTGCAGCTATCACCAACGTTGCCACCACACTGGTGAAAGGACATTACAGCCTGCACCTTCAACCCATGCTTCCGAACCATGTCAATCAACTCGCGATATGCAGACCAGTTATAATTCTGGGGTCCTTCCTTCTCCACAATTCCCCACCATACATCCATCATGACCCCTTCAACACCAGCAGATTTCAAAGCTAGCAAAGAAGCATTCAACGCACGACGTCTGTTAAGGGTATTGTTATAGTTCACGCTGTCCAAGGGGAGCATCACAAACACGGGCACACCACCATGAACTCCTCTACTTGTTGGTGTCTCTTGAAACGCATGTTCCTTCCACTCGTCTGCTGTGTTATCCCAGTCAAGCAATGATTTATGTTCTGGAAACATGGTACTCATTTGCGTATGATGAATGGCTCTAGGCCCACCCATAGAGTCACCCGCACTACCTGTGTTCTTCCTCCACCATTCCTCTGAAGATGGCGACCCAAAAGACGAGACAGACCCAGATGAGGTATGCGCAACATGTCCATCCAGCTGATTTCTCTGCGAGCATGATACGCCTGGAACTGCACTTCTCGCTGAAAATCGAGCCAATTCTACTGTACTACTAGACGAGGCTTCAGACTGCAACCTGTCCGTCAGAATATTGCCACAGACGAACCTATTAGCCAAGGTGGAACTTCTACACATAGCGGACGACATCTTTACCCAACACAAAACTACTCAACCATTCACTGCACTAATCAACCCTTCGCAAACCAACTTCCAAGCTGCGGAACTTCACCAAAGCCGTTCCTCCACAACTCGTCCTTCAAGCTACAACCCAGTTTCGCAATCGCTAATTACAACCTCTCCAACCTCTACAACGCCACCCCTTCCCCGGAAGTCTCGGTTCGACTCTCTTCTTGATGCAAGATGTTCAAATCAGCTCATTCCTTTTCAAAGGAAACTTCCCAACTGAACAACCACATGAACCCTCTGCACTTCCTCCAACGCCACAATCCTGCACAACTGCCACAAATCCCGAAGCTGCCAAGCAAGTCGTTCCGATAGCCCTTTGCAAGAATCTTTTTACAAGAATCCTAATCCCAACTCAGATCTCACAACTGCTCGGAATCTCTACTCAAGGAAGGCGAAGGATGCGGAAGACGAGGGTGCCGCGATCAAGAGGCGGAGTCCGAGCACGGAAACGTGAGGAGCGGGGGAATGTGCTGGAAGTAGTGCACCGAGCAGGGATTAATACCTGAGGCTAATTAGCAAGCTCGTCTTGTCGGGCCCGATTGGCAAAATCTAGCTCGCGGTCACGATTTCCTGGGCACCCTTGCTCCATCCCTGACGCTTTATCCGAACGTCCGATGCAGCGCTGCAATCACGGCCCCGCCCCTTCGTCCCGACCCCATCGCTTTTCCTGTTCTGCGGCATCGGGGGTGGCCTTGGTTTCGAAGACGGCATGAAATGGATGAACGTACGAAGTGACGGATTGTTGGATGGATGGAGTGCATGGGTCGGGGTCCCTCCCTGTCTGCTCCCGTCGTGGCCGGGTCTGGGCGGGACGCGCGTTCCCGGCGAGTTGTGTTTTTCACAAATGTTTAAAAATTAATAATAATAATCATATATATTTTTTGTAATTTATTATTCAAATGTAAGATTCTCAACACATATCCACATTTATTTATTTATTTTTTTTTAATTTTGAAAAAAACTGATGGGTGAGGATTATTTAAAGTCAACAAAATAAAACATAGAAACAAATGTTTTAAAGTTTAGTGAGTAATTCAATGTGAGATGAATAATTATAATGAAAAAATATGTAAAATATGTAAAATATGTAAAATAAAAAATTCAATATAGCTTTAGTAAAAGAGCAGTATGAATAGGATAGTGTAACACACTAAATGCATAAATAGTCTCAGTGTATTTTTTACATTATAAGTAATTAGTCTATTATTTAATACTCTCTAATGATTCAAAATATTGGTGAATGATATAAAGCAATAAAGGACCCCAGTTTGTACTAAATCATCAAATCTTAATAAAATGGACAGTTTAGTTCATGGTTTAATGTTGAAATATATTACCATAATAATCTTTTGATGGGAAAAAAAAAATGCCATTTTTTTACCAAGAAAGAAGATACAGAATTATATATATCTATATATATCTATATATATCTAACATATGGGATCAAATTTTCTTCCACTGGATTCAGTCTCCACTAATGCTTTTCTTTTGACATTCCAAAGTTCTTTGAACATCAAGGATCTCAACAAAGCATTCCACTGATACTTTCTTTTAGCATTCCATAATCCTTTGAATTTTCAGGATCCCAATAAATCATCTTTTTCTTTTAACATTCCAAAGTTATTTGAACATTGAGGATCCCAACAAAGATATGTGTAGGCCACTAAGCACAAATGCTTTGCAAGATGGCTCTAGCACAAGTTGCTCCAATAATATTGGAAAATTGATTCCCTTCCTCCCTACAATTCACAAGTATAAGACTCACATTAATTGTGACATTCTCTCATTATAATCCTCCAGTCCATTCTTCTTGTATGATGTCCTAACTCTAACTTTTTTTAAATTAATTTTAAGGAAGTCCAAATTCAATGGTTCTCAGTTAGAAAAAGGTAGTGACATGAGGAGGAGAACCTTGTCAGCATGGTGACACAGCCCACAGCCTACACACACACAAACAAACAACAATTGCTACTTGCAAAAAATGAATGAATGAATGAAATCAATTTTTTTATATCCAGAGTAATTAAATCAAAATTTTCTAAGCAACAAAGGAGTAACTCCCAGAGCCACTCCCTCAAATGGATGGAGCAAATACAAAGCTATTTGAGGACCAAACTTCAAACCACATCAGGGGCACACATGGCAATGGAATGCGTGTTTCTCCTTCTCTTGCCTCCTGTTCCCTTGCTGTTTCCTTTCTAACATGCCACATGGATGGAGGGGAGGTGGGAAGGGGTCCTTAGTATGTAAAATATCAGCCTCCATACCTACAGTCAGCACCTCTCCTCCCTTGTTCCCTCACTCACTCACTCACTCACTCACTCTGTTAACCCCACCTCCTGAGTGCTGTACAGCTGTGGAGGAGCTAAACAAGCAAAACAAGCTAAACAAGCACGCACAGACACAGAGGCATCGGCACAGACAGGGAGAAAGGGGGCTGTGCAAAGCAGGTCCATACACCTGCACCTATTTGATGGGTAGTGGTGGCCCCAGGCAACTAAGGAAGGGGGAAGGGAAAAAGGAGTCTTGGGAGTCCTCCTGCCACTGGGGCTCCAAGTGTCCTGTCCTCAAATAGCCTTGTATTTGCACCATCCATTCTTACACTTCAACACACACATGGCAGAGCTGTGGAGCCTTTGATCCCACCCTCTCCCATACCCCCCACCCCACCATACCCAGTTCCAGGATATTTGTCAAGGAATGAAGATTCCCTCCATTAAAATTATGATCAGGATAGGTAATTAATGATTGATTTGGCTTCTCTTTTTTGTGTGTTTGATTGGTTTCCATAGACTTGGAAACAGTACAGCCACACTTCCTGTTTGCTCATTCCCCACACATAGACCATTCATTTTCAACTGTTCCTGAGGTATTAATAAAAAGTAAAAAAATTTGAAAAAAACAAGATGTTGTGCTGTTGTGCATCCAAGTTGGAGTCAGAATGGTTTTGGTAAGGTACAGTACTTCACCATGCTTCATTTACAACACTGAAAATGAGGAGATCTTTGTGTGCATGTGTTTAAGTTGCCACATGGACATTTTCCCTCCTCTTCCTCTGTGCCACAACATACTAATGCCCATATGTATATATATATATATATATATATATATTTGTGTGTGTATGTGTGTGACAATGCAGTGCTATTGTGGCTGTAGCTTTGTCATTTTTAGCAATGTAACTTCCACTCACATTCTATGGATGGATGGTTATGCCTATCATGTCCCTAGATTTTCACCATCACTCTTTCATGGTCCTTCCTTGGTCCAATAGATGTCAAAATGGAATGGGAATTGAGAATGGAATTTGACTATGTCATGGCATTCTTCAAAATATTGGAAATGAAATGCTATTGAATTGAAATATTAACAAATAAATAAATATTTTTTCTCACTTATGTTTCAATGATATAATTTTTGGATCCACTATGCCAAAAAAATTTTAATTTAATTTAATTAGTTGCATAATCCTCATTCGTATTTATTTACTGCATATCTATTATTTTATTGAATACATTGTGTTATTTTAAGAAAATTTAGGTAACATCAAGAAAGAATTTCAATTAACTTACTTTTGGTTGAAATCATAATAAAGATATTGGACCAAAATTTGGTTTTTTGTATTTTTTATGACCACTATTTATAAATAAATTACCATGTAAAGATATATAGTCAGTCTTATAGGACAACTAAAATTTATTTCAAATTTACTCTGTAGAGTAGATTTCTTTAAAATAACATGTATAATATAACACATGTATCTTCAACATAGTTTTTACACAATATATATATATATATATATATGCATGCTATTGATTTAGCACATTAAAATGTGGTATTTGAATTTGTAGAAGAAAATAAGTTTTATTTCTACCATTATTTTAATTATATATCAAGTATCAAGGTCTAAGTGTTTGAATTGGTTATATATATATATATATATATATATATGGTGTTGCTAATTCCACCACAAATTTTGCTAGTGCCACTACAATCTACCATTCACCACATACCACCATAGTTTTAACTACTTTCACCACAACTTATTCTTATTAACTTTTTAATTAATTTTTATTAGAATTAAATATAATTTATATATAATTAAAAATATATATATTAGAAATATCAACAAAATTCTTGATTGGAATAAAAAAAAAACTAAACAAATATGTCAAGGAAATGGCAAGTTATAGTGGTATGTGGTGGATGGTAGATTGTGGTGGCAATAGCAAAAACTGTGGTGGCATTAGCAATATCCTCAATATATATATATATATATATATATAAACAATGTTCTTCTTATTAATACCTCTTGTAGCAAATTTATCACAAAAACTCATTTTTTGTGATAAATTTTGTGTGATCTTATTTTGTATGCATGTAAAATGTATATATATATATATATATATATAAATCAAAACCTTAATAAATAAAAAAAATATAATGGTTGTTATTGAATAAATTTTAGATTGATATGTGGGAGGTAGTGGGCAAAACTTTGTATGTTTGTATTTTAGCACCAATTTTGTCACTTGTTACTTTTTGGTAAAAAGTGGAAAATCTTGAAGTCTGTTTTTTTCTTTTTTTTAATATGAGTATTAGCAAAAAATCATATTTGTAGCATTTTAGTATCACCATTATTTTTTATTTATATATAGACATTGTTGTCTATCATACACATATCTGCTTCAAATTGTATATTTTTGTAAATTTTACAAGATTCAATCTTTTTTATTTTTTCTTTTGAGTTTTATAATACAAAATGAAACTATTAGAAAATATTGGTAATAGACAATTCTGTGTGATTATATATATCCAACTATAAAGGAGAAGTTACTTCTACTTAATTTGGATTTTTACAGTAGGGATGAAGATAACTGCTTGCTAAAATTCTTGATATTTTTATATTTTAGAATGAGGTTGTTCTTTGCATTGGAATCCAAATTATAAAAAATCTAAGTGATTGGTGGTTATTCACAATGCCTATGAGAAGGTCTTAGGTAGAAATTCTTACATGTGGAGCTATTTGTTGTTTTTAGATGTATAAATCTATTATTGTAAATTTTAATTTTGTAATCTTATTATCAAAAAGTGTGTTCTTTTTATATGATGCAAATTGAGTTTATTACAAAGTTTTGTGCATGTTCATTGTCAAAATGCATTTTTTTCTAGAAAAAAACTTCAAAATTCAAGATAAATTTTTAGATTTTGAAGATTAAAAGTTGTTATGAGAAATTAAAATAGAAATAGAAACAGAAACATATATTATGGATAGAATAGAATATATTCTTTTGTATATAACAATAATGTTAAATACTTTTTCTGTTGGAAATGCTTAAGTATAGAACTATTACCATAATAAGCACACACAATAGAGCAACATTTGATATTAATGTACATATTGACAATGATATAATTGCATTAAAAAAAAAAAAAAAAAAAAAAAACTATTACAAAATGTCAAAAATAAACCTCAGAGTGAAAAAGAAAAAAGAAATGAACAAATGAACACAAACAACTAAGTATTTCACTCACAAATACACAGATGGTGCATTAGAATAAACTTTTGTACTTCAGGCCATCCTTCACCTTCGTTCGTCGACAAAGCAAATGAAGGAGAACGATCGTCGACCATAAGTATTTAGCCCGGGAGGATCGGCAGGGACTCGGTTGACACCCGGCGCACATCACGGCGTCACTTCAGGAAACGGCCGCCGCGACAGGCGCTGCGATGCCCACTCCGTCCGCCGGCGATATCGACGGAGTGTACGTCAAATTAGCAAGGACGCCGGCAATTCAATCTTCGTTGGACGGTGTATACGTCGGCCATTTACTTTATGCCACGTAGCGACGAGAACCGTCATAGTTGCCACGTCCAGACATTTTGTGATACGTGGATGGATGGTGAAAATTTCTCGATGATCTCTAGTTACTGTTTTCGTTGGCTTGGTGTTCCGTTTTGGATGCGTGAGGGTTGTTCGAAAGGATGGATGATTTTCTATCTTTTCATTCTTTGTTTTGAGTGTTACAGGTGGAGATGTTCAAAACCAGTTGTTTGTCACTTTCACGAATGAAAGTTAAGTATTGACCAGATCTGCTTTAGCTCAAGTCATAAGTGTGTTAGATAGAATGAATTGTCTTCTAATAAAATCAGCATTAATTACGTTAAACCATACATGCGGCAAAAAACTTGTTTCTCCGCACATGATTTTTTGGGTCACGTTTTCGAAAGCAATTTTTAATTTATGAACAGTAGAGAATTGTTTCATAACTGCAGACACCATGTGATAATTAATGTTACTATTCCTACTATTACTTTAAATTTAATTATATAATCACAAATTTATATTGAAAAGTATATATTTTTGAAAAAGTATTTTAGATGCATATAAAATATAAATATGAATACACCTGACCTTCATTGGCAATTACTGCTACATATATACATATGTAATATAAATGGTTGTATTTTACATTTACACTAAATATTTTTCTTATTCATTAACTTTTATAATAATTTTTTTTTTTGTTTAGCAAGCCAAAAAAATACTTTAAAAATACTTAATTAAAAATTTTATTTTATTTTTTAACAAAATAAATAAATGAATATATATATATATATATATATATCAAAGATAATTCTATAATATATTTTAGGTGTTCTTATTTATATTATAATCCTCATACTATACTAAACATTTCAACTTACCTCATCTCACCTTTAAATTAAAAAAAACTGTTTGTTAATCTTTAATAAGCTGCAAATTTCATTTATCATATATTTATATATATATATGCAAATATTTTAGAAAAAATAAGCTTCAAAAGAATAAAAAGTAAATGCACCTTTCACAAATATTTTTTCAACATCATACATTCTTCTAATAACTATCAACATCAATAATAAACATTTAGTAGCATTTTTATAAAATATTTAAGTAATATTTGTTCTTTTTTCTCTCAACATTTGTACTTCTTTCATTCAAAAACTTTAACTTTAAAACCTCCTTTCATATGTTGGTATAAGTTTTATATAAATACCTTAGTATAAATTATTATTTAATCTATATTATATATATATTTTAGATTTATCATATTTAATATTTCTATATTATAAATAATACATTTATATATATATATATATATATATATAGAAATATTAAGATGTATATATTATTATAAATTATTTAAATTAGTTAAGCAATTTAAAAATATATTTTATATATTATATATATATATTTATTAAAAAAAAATATAAATATATATATATAGGATATCACTATTGCCACCACAATTTTGCTACTACCATCACAATACTCCATCCACCACATACCACCTTTGTTCAAAATCTTTTAAATCAATCAAATTTGCTTTATTCAATATCTTACAAACCATTTGATTGAACAATTCTTCTTATTGAAATAAAAAAAACTAAATAAATATGATGAGTGGATGGTAGGTTGTGGTGACAGTAGAAAAAAATATGATAGCAATAGCAATATCCTATATATATATATATATATATATGTATATATTATGTGTATAATATCTTCAAAAAATAATTAGTCATGTATTAAAAAATCTTAAATAACAAAAAAAAAAAAAAAACATAAAAATATCTTTTAAATATAAATATTTAAATATAGATTTTTCTAATCATATTTTATTAAATTTTAGATAAAATTTTGATCCTTTATTTAAAATAATTTAGATTTCTAATTTGTTTTTTAAAATATTTTAATCGGTTTAATTTAATTGTACTTGATTTGATTTATAATTTGAATCAAATCTATTATAATTTAATCTCTTTAGTTTTAAATAAATCACTTTATTAAAATTTATTTTTCATAGATTTAGCTATATAGATATATTATTTTTTATCTTTTGTATAAATTTTCTTCTTATTATTGCCTTTATTATTTTATTATAAGAAAAGATAATTTTTATATTTTATCAATAATATTTTAAAATATTAATTATTATTTTTACTTCTATTCTATTTAATCTTAATATATATGTATGTGTGTATATAAATATATATATATATATATATATATATATATATATATATACATATATATATTAAAATTATATCATATTGATAATTTTAAAATAAAAATTTAAAAAGATTATAATCTATTTTTTTAGTAATGTTTAAAGAAAATTATCTAATTTAATATTTAAGACTATATTTTTTGTTTAATATATATTTTTATTTTAAATAGATTTTGAAATAAAATCATATATGTATAAATTTATAAATTTTCTTAACATCAAAATTTAATAATCTTTCAATATACTTATTTGAAATTATAAATATTTTCTGTCAAAGATATAAGAATACAGAACAAGAATTTTGAATTAGAATAAGGTTTCCAGAAGAAAATCAACGAAAATTTGAACTAAATAGATGAGTATATGAACAACACCAAGAAAGGTGAATTAGAACTCGAAGAGATGCATTGTTGAGACTGAAGAATTCTTTAGCCTCGACCCCTATACATATTCTTGTCTAGGATGCTTCCTGAGGAGCTATTATCAAATTAAGAAGCTTTTTAAGTGGCTTCCACCAATTGAGAAGCTTCTTGAGCTCCTTCTACTAATTGGGAAGCTTCTTGAGCTCTTTCTACTAACTGGGAAGCTTCTCAACTGGCTTTCACTAACTTAAGAAGTTTCTAAAATATTTTAAAAGTTCTATGAACCTCTAATGTGTATGTCCCTAACATCACCTCTTTCTCTAGCGACCAGTTCCAAAAGGAGCTCAATCTTATTACATACGTAAGAAATCAAGAATACGTTGTACTATTGAGGCTATATATTATATTATGCATTCTTGGACAATAAGTTCTACTGATCCTCAAAGAAAACGCCTATGGCCTTGAGCTAGTACCTCCGTTGTTGAAGTATCCCATCCAAAGATCTAATCTTCATTACAACCTTTAAAACATCTTCCAAACAAGATCTCAAGGCTAAAAGGGTTTACTTTTCTAAGTTCAAGTAATATCATTAAAATTCGAGTATTGGAATCGAGATTTGTATGGTTGAATCTTGCTCTTAATGTCTCCAACCAAGGTCGTACTTGGCGCTGAAATGTGTTATCTTCACTTTGCTCAATTGAAGGTTGTGAAAATTGCACTACTTCATTGGAAGCTTATGTGGCAAAAAAATCTCCTGAGTCTTCTTCTTTTGATGCTTAGAGGTTTGACATGGTGATTAACTTATTTCTATCACTCTATTCTATCTTGAAAGAAATGACTACATCGTGATGAAGATTTTAGTTTAATTCTCCCCCTCTTTACGAATATTCTTTGAAACCAATCTTCACTAAGATATTATCATCGAATATGTTAGGATTTGTGGAGTTAGAGTTGATGAAATTCTTATATCTTTTGAGGCGCATTAGTGAGATTTGTCGCCAATTCTCATGTGTACTCATTAATATCGTAGCCCTGTCAATGAACAAGATATTCTAATTTGTCTCACCTTTGCCATGAATCAAATACCTTTTCCACCTTGTATTCTTCATGGTCTTCAATTTTGATATTAAGCAGTGATTGTTGTATTCTTCTTGGAATATGTGACTCTCTATAAGATTCTAGAAGAGAGACATGAAAAATTGGATGTACCTTTATAGCAAGTGGTAATTTTAAGTGATATGTCATCGAATTTATTTGCTTCTAGATAATAAATAGTCCCAACCTTTGATAGTCCAACTTATCGCATGGTCGCTTGATCATGATATTTCGCCAAAGAAGCCATATCTTATCTCCAATATAAAAAGCAAGTAGTTGATTGCTAAATTTATCTACAAATGTCTTGTAAGTATCTTGAGCTGCTTATAACTGAAGCTTCAAGCTTGTCTGGTGTTGCAAAAGTTGCTTTACAAATCCTTTGGCCATTGGATTGTTTTTCTTTGATGTACTCCATAGATCAAGCTTTGGATGATATCCATAATTGGAATAAAAGAGTGTTTGCTCAGTTAAAGCATGAACAATATTATTATATGCAAACTCTGCTAATGGTAGATATGAAATCTAATTATCTTGTTGATAGTTAATATTGCATTGTAAATAGTGTTCCAAAACTTGGTTAACTTGTTCTATTTGGCTGTTAGTTTAAGGATGGAAAATCAAAGAAAGTTTAATATCTACCTTTAATATTTCAAAAAGATATTTTTAGAACTTTGATATGAATTGGGATCCTCGATTGGATACGATATCATCTTGTAGGCCATGATATTGATATATATTATCAAGAAAAAGTCTTATTATTTCTTCACTAGATGCAGTCTTTTTATAAGGAAATGAACTATTTTTGTAAGTTGATCAACCATTATAAAGATGCTGTCCAATAAATTAGATGGTAGTAGATCTATGATGAAATCCATCGAGATAGAGGACCATGCCCATCTTGGAACATGTAAGGGTTGCAAGAATCTACAAGGGCGATGTTGAGGATTTTTGGACCTTGAACAAATATTGCAAGAGAGCACAAAGTTCTTCACTACCTTCCACATTTGAGGCCACCAAAAATCTCGAGAAATAAGTTCCAAGGTCTTCTTAGATCCAAAGTGATCCACAGTTGGAAAGTCATGGCAAGATTGAAGAACGCGTAGTCGTGTTGATCTTTCTAGAATATACAAACATTGTCATGTTGCAGCACATTTATATAGTGAAAAGTATGGATAAAAATAATTTATACTTAGCACTTGATTATCTTGGTTTAATGAAAATTTAGGATGCTTAAAAAAGGATTTATAAAAGCCTCTTAGATTATTTTCTTGTTTTAATAGCTAATAGATAATAATTAGTTATTAAATTTTTCTTCTAGATTGTACAAACTTTGTTACTGCTTTTGAAAAGCCATAAGTTAATAAAAATAGAGTAGAAAAGATAAATATTTAATATGATTGATATTAGGATTAAGTTGAAGATAGGATTAAGCTTTAAAATCCTTAAAATTAATTGGATTGATATCCGAGAGCTGATTGTATATGAGACATGGTCGAAATCAAACCTCTAGCCTTGGAAACAACCACCAAGGACAAGGGGTCGAGACATTTAGAGATTGGCAACTAGGATTAGAGAGCTAGCTTAAAGCTTATTATAAGGATATTAAGCTTGTTGCCATAAGATTTTGGAGAACTTAGCAATTGCTGTTCAAAGTTAGGATTTGTATGAGAGAATACGTTTTTATGCAATAAAATTAGAGCTAGTACTTGTGGCTATTCTGTGTAATTAGTATTACATATATAGTTGAAGTTTTGACAGTATGCAATTGATTGAGTGTACTATAATTGAATGAAAATTTGTAGTAATCTAATAGTGCATTCGAGATTTATTTAGTCTTTAATACAAAGAGGTATTGAAAGTTGATAGTTTAGGTTTGGTTGGGGTTTCTGCAGTATCTTGAGATCTATCAATTGGATCAAAGAGAAAATTAGCATAGTATTGGAAGACTTGAAGATGCAACTATATACCAAAATTTAGCTGAAGTTAATAATTACAAAAAGAGAAATTGTTGCTAGGATTTTTGTATTAACTTTCACGCTGATGTCCAAGTGACATTAGTATGGATTTTGATCAATTTTTCACAATTTGTAAGTTGGATTGAATTGAAACTTTTTGAGTGCATAGAAGGCTTGTATTTGCATTTGTATGCAAAGTTTCATACTAAGTTGATAGCTAGATTAAAAATCACTGCTTATTGAATTTCACAAATTGAGATTAAGACTTCTAAAGAGACTCTTAATTACTTGATTGTAACAAGTAATAAGCAATTGGAGTTTATATGTGGAAAAAATTATCAAAAAGAGTATTTATAAGTACTTTGTATTGATTCAAGGACTCTTGATATGATATTCAAATCATACTTTTAATATACAGATAATACTTATTAAGGGTCATTGGTATATATGACTACACCTTCATCTTCCACAGCTAGGTACCTGGTGTATTATCAAACAAGACAACATGTTATACGACAACGTTCTTCAAAGTATTGAAGGTCTTCTATAAATTTGAACTTATCGGCATTTTTTCTCATACAATACTTGACATCAAGGGCTAAAGTATCATTAGTGGTTGCAGCACGCACCTCATTGAGAAAACTAGGATTAATAGGTGTGGATGTAATGGAGGCACAAAGGCAAAATTGCTCCTACTTCAAGAACAAGGTTGTATATTATTGATCAAATGCTACTTCTCCTATCCTTGGTACAAGATATGATCTGCTCAATAGAGCATCAGATAATCCTTCTTGCTTCCCTGGGCAATAGGTGATAATAAAGTTAAATCAAGATAGTGACATGTTTCATCAAGCTTGGCGGCAGTTAAAAACTCAAGCTGAAATAAAATATTCAAAGTTCTTATGATTTTTATATATAATCACAAGGTGCATTGCGCCTTTAAGAAAATAATGCTATTCTTCAAAAGAATCTACAATAGCAAGAAGTTCTTTATTGTGGATTTCATAATTGATTTTGGCAATAGAAAACTTTAGAGAATAGAATGCAATAGGATGGAGTTTGTTATCTATATTCATTTATGAAAGTAGAGCTCCTAGTGCAAAATCTAAAGGATTAGTCTCCAAGTAGAATGTCTTTGTAAAGTCTAGATGTACCAATATTGAGGTAATAGTAAACACCATCTTGAGATCTTGAAATGCCTTCTGTGCTTGAGGCCCCTATTCTAACTTGTCCTTACATATCAATTGCGTAAGAGGGGCAGCAACTTGAGAATAATTTTTTATAAAGATTTGATAGAAATTAGCAAATCCAAGAAAACATTGTATGTCTCTCATTGTCTTTAGAATGGCCCATTGCATAACCGCCTCTACTTTCTTAGAATCCATTGTCAAACCTTCAATAGATACAATGTATTCTAAAAACTCCATCTAAAATTAATGAAATATATATTTCTTTGATTTGGCATACAAACATATATCCGACAATTTTTGTAATATCAACTTAACATACTCCTTGTGTTCCTTCAGATTTTTTGAGTAGATCAAGATGTCATTAAGATAGATTACTACAAACTTATCCAAATATTCTCAAAATATATCATTCATTAAATGTTTAAAGATAGCGGATGCATTTGTTAGTCCAAAAGGCATGATATTAGATTCAAAATGTCCATACCTTGTTAGAAATGAAGTCTTCTATTCATCTCCCTCCTTGATTTGTACTAGGTTGTATACTCCACAAAGATCTATCTTAATATAAATCTTGACTTGGCTAAGTTGTTCCAAAAATCTTGTGATTAATGGTAGTGGATAATGATTCTTCACCATTATCTTATTCAATCTCCGATAATCAATACACATACGCAAGGGACCATCCTTCTTTTTCACAAAAAATATAGGTGCACCTGTTGGAGATTTTGAATTCTTGATGAAGTTCTTTGCAAGATTTTTATTAATATAATCTTTTAATATTAAAAACTCATTTTGAGAAAGATTATAGATTGGACCAAAAGGTGGTTGCATTCCTTCCTGAAGATCTATAGCACAATTGTATGGTTGGTGCTCCAGCAATATATCAACATTCTTCTTCTAAAAACATCTTAAAATTTGTTATATTTCTTTGGAATACTTGCCGATGAAGTTATATCTTCTTTAATTGGAATCGCATAAATAATAAATGGTGTACCTTCTTCGGTCAATTTTATGAAAGTCCTTACTCCAATAAATAAAGGCTTACTATTTTGAAATCTTTTATGCATTTTTTTTGTAGGGATCTCGATCGAAAATGTTACTCTTTGTGACCTCCAATATATAGATGGATTATGCTTTTTCAACTAAGATAATCCAAAAATAATAGGATTTGAAGGAGTCTTGATAACGTTGAATACAATCTCACTTCTATAATCTTTGAATGATACTTCTATAAGTGTGGTTTCATGCATGATACTACCAGAGGATAAAGGTTGTCCGTCTATTACCTCTACATGAATTGATTTGGATTTTTGTACTAGAAGAATTTTGTGAAGCTTAGTGAATGCCTCATTTATAAAACAAGCGGATGCCCCTGAATCTAACAAAGTGGTCATCTAAAGCTTTTGAAGGCCAAAATACAAAAAAATTGTAAAACAATGAGCAAGTTGAGCAAAAAGAGAGGAACTTGAATAGTTTTGTAATATTGGATTGTCTAGCCATACGGTCCATATTGTGGCTGAATATTATCGTTTTCCTAAACAATTACACTCTTGCTTTTGATAATGTGTCGATTTTGTTTCTTGAAGCAATTACCAATCTTGTGGCTTTCCTTGCCACAATATAAGTATAATCCTTTTTCCATCTGATGCTTCATTTTTTGTAGACTAAGAGATTTAAATTATATTGCATCAAGTTGCATATCTTTTATTTCTGAATGGGAATTCAAAATGCTTGTTGATGTAGTAGAAGAATGTTGGATTGCGTATTATCTTGTTGAAGCCTATGAACAATGATCTTGTTGTTGTTGAAATAATTGGTTATCACATTTTATAGCTTAACTAATGGCTTTATTAAGCAATTGTAGGTCCGAGAGTGATAATAACAGATCCTTCACATTGTCTTTTAATTTCCAATAAAATTGGTTCAATAGGGCTTCTTCATTCCAATTAATGTTGCATGCTAATTGCCTAAAATTAGATGCATAAATTGATATAGAGCATGCCTTTTGGCATAATGCTCGGATCTTAGTTGTTGCTCAATAAGTCTTATCATGTTCTTCAAATGCTTCCACAAATATTTTCATGAAAATTTCAAAGTTGCTCAAAATTGGCAATCTGTTTTTTAAACAAGGGAGCAAACCATGATAGTGCTTGTCCCATAAGCAAGATGCTAACTAATCCAACTTGTGATTCTTCTATTAAATAAATATTTGATTATAGAACTGTTATCAATCAAATTTGATTGATAAATCCTTGAAACTTTAAATGTGTACCATCATATTTCTTCAAAAGACTAACTCGAGATTCCTTACATTGTTAAACAAGTGAATTTTCCTAGCGTAGTATATGTAGTATTGCATCCTCAAGCATAGAAGTTGGAGGTGGATGCAGTCTAGATTGTGGTACTCCAAATATTGGATCATTACAAAGTTTTGCAACAACCTCTTCAATCTTTGGAGTCCTAGTAGACAAAATAATAAACACACTTATAATGGCGTCTAATTTGGATTTAGAAGATTCAATCATACTGATGTCTTGACCTCCAACCATTTCAAAAGAAAGAATGAAGGAATCTATAAGAAAACAATATTAGTTTAGACGAGGATAATCCGCAATCTTTAAAACGCTTTTAGACCTTCAAAGAGAGGAATGATCTATTCTCTCATAAGAAGGAAAAAACTCCAATATTGATGAAAAAAATATCAGTTTAGAAGAAGGTAATACGCAACCTCTAAAGCATTGGTATACCTTTGAGTAGAGGGATAATCCACTCTCTAATAAGAAGGATTCAACTTTGATATTAAAAATGAAGGCAGTCTCGACAAACTATCAAAGACATAAGAATACAAAACAAGAATCTTGAATTAGAACAATGTTTTTAAAAGAAAACCAACAAAAATTTGAATTAATCAGATGAATATACGAACAATACCAAGAAAGGTGAGTTAGAACTCCAAGAGATGCGTTGTCGAGACTGAAGAACTATTCAGCCTTGATTCCTATATATACTCATGTCTAAGATGCTTTCTAAGCACGTACCATCAAACTAAGAAGCCTCTCAAGTAGCTTCTACCAACTGGGAAGCTTCTTGAGTTCTTTCTACTAATTGGAAAGCTTCTTGAGCTCCTTCTACTAATTGGGAAGCTTTTCAACCAACTTTCATCAACTAAGAAGCTTTTCAACTAACTTTCATTAACTCGAGAAGCTTCTAGAATGCTCTAGAAGATTTTGTGAACCTCCAAAGTATATATCCCTAATATTTTTTTTCTATTGTAAAAAAATAAAAAAAATAAAATGATATTATGTTGTAACATAGCTATTTGGAAAAAATATTGGTGAAGTTCTAAGATATGTAAAAAACATTCACATACAAGTTTTATAGATTTTTATACATTAATAGCTAATAAATCAAGTACAAATTTAATAATTATATTTTGAAGTGCCTTTTGTAATAAAAAAGCTTCTACTATTGTCATATTATATGTCATCTTGTTTGAAAATACACCAAATACTTGTCTATAGAAGATAAACTTATATTTTATAACTAATTAAGAACCTAAAAATCCTAATAAAATCCTAAATAAATCTCAATTGAATCTTTAAAAATCCTAATCAAATCCTAAAGTAATTTTAAAGAAATTCTAAAAGAATTATGAAGTAATTCTGAAGAAATCCAAATGAAATCATAAAAAAATCATAAAGATACCTCAAAGAAATCCTAATTAAATCCTAACCAATCCTAAAAGAATTCTAATACAATCCTAAATAAATCCTAATCACATCTTAATCAATCTTAATAAAATCCTAAAGATATTCCAAGTAAATTCTTATTAAACCCTATCTAATTTTAATAAAATTATAAATATATTTTAAATGAATCTTAATCAAATTTTAATCAAATTTTAATAAAATTTTAATCAAAATCCAATTTCTAAGACCTTAACTTATTTAAATTCTAATAAATTTTGATCGAATTATTTGATTAAGCTATAATTTGCAATACACATTCAATACAATTATGTTCACAAATCTACAAATTTTCATCTATAGTTTTACTATAAAATTCACAAAATTCTTCAAAATATAAATCCACTTTATTCTTTAATAATCATAGTCATCCAAATATAATTTTGACTTTTTATAGCTCTCATAAAGTTATTATAAATTCAAAAACCTTGAAACCAATACTCAAAGAAATCCTATCAAGTTTGCTATCCAACTCTGCTTTTTGTTCAACAAAAGAACTCTTTTTTTGCCGTATTGCATGATTTTATACCTTGGAATCTAGTTTTGATCTTGATTCATGACTGGCCTTCTTTGAATATCAATCCAAGGTTTTTAAAAATAATTTATATTAAAAATTATCCTTTTTTTTATCTAAAGATACCTATAATATTATTTTTATTAATCTATCTTAAATTATCTTATTTATAGTCCTATAAAATAAATAGAAGTATTTTTAGTAAAAATATAATATTAATATTAAATATTTTTATTACCTTCTTATTTTTTATTTATATTTTTAAAAATAATTTTATAACTAAGTCTTTAATTAAATTTTTCTATAATACTTATCTTCTTTTGTGCTTTTATCTTTTAGTTGTATTACAATACAACATCCACTTCCATTGAATTTACGCATCCTTCAATATGTACTAAATAAATCATATGTTGTTGTTGCCTTTACACTATGCTTTTAACATCTTCATCAAATCCTTCTTCAATATTTTTATTATTCAAATCAAAACCATCTTCTTGTTTCAAAAAGTTAAAGTCTCCAACAAGATCTTTTATATTGAATTTTATTGTTATTTAAATATCTTCACTTGCTTTTTTATAATTGATATTTTTAACTTTATTTCATCCAGCTCTCTTAGCAAATAAGTTGTATTATGATAAGAAATTATTACTACATATGGTTTAAACTAATGTTTAAATTTTTTTTATAAGGTACTATGTTGATTATCAAAGCTACTATTATAAACCAAAATCCATTCACCTTCTTCAATTGCTTTAGGTCTTAATTGATGTTATTTATCAAATTAAGTCTTATTTTGTAATCTTGCCTTTTATAACCTCTCTAATATTATTTGCACATCTTTTGGTCTTTCCTTGAGTTGTCAAATCTTAATAGCTAAAAATTCTTTTCTTATCAATTTATCTTTTCATGGTAGCATACTCCAAGTTGATGCTTTTTCTTCAATCAACATAATAGGTTTTTGACATGTCATAAACTCAATAGGCATGTATCTCATTACTAAACTATGAGTTGTTCAATTAGTCCACAATACAAATGACAAAAGTTGAGGCTATTTTTTCATCCTTCTATTATAAGCTTTAACTAATACTTTTATAATCAATGGATGACCACATTCACTTATTGCATTTTCTTCTAGATTGTAAGTAGTAGTCATTGGTAACTTAATTTCACATCATTCACAGAAATCATGAGCTTCTCATGCATCTAATTCTCCACAATTTGCAGTGATCTTTTCCACACATCTATAGCAGCAAATAATATCTTCAAGAAAAAATCTATAAATTCATTTAATAGTCTTTGTTCTTAATGCTCTTCTTTTAACTTAGTTTGATAAATCCTTGCAAGCCAAGGCAAAATACGTCATTTTTCATAATCCAATTAACATAATAATTAAATCAACAGCTCATTTAAAATGAATATTCAAAAGATCTATTGGATATAAACTAACTTGATGTCATATATTAAAATACATTTGACAAGTTGTATACAATTCTACAAATAAAAATACATCTTGATATATATTTTTCCACCAATATATATATTTTTTAGTTTAATAAAGGTCCCGCAACATATTTCATCTTCTTATTTATTATCTTATATATTTTTTTTATAATAATTTTTGGTGCTTGAAAAAATTTAAACACAGAATAAATCTTCTTTGAATGAATTTGCACAATCTTATTATCATCTTTTAATCCGATTGATTGCATCATTTCCAAACAATCTTCTTATCTATTTTCTTCATAAATATCAAATTTTTTTTCATCATCTTCTAATATCTTTAATTCACATAATTCTTTTTTAACATTATATAGTTTTATTTTTATTTTTATATATTTTTAAATCCTCAAATTTTTTTATACATAATACTTCCATTTTAAAAAAATGCCTACAAAGCTTATATTAAAGGCACCTACATCTTATTAGAATATCTTCTTTTTTGTATCTATATAATTTTGCTTTGTAGTGGTACTCTCCTAAAATCCTAAAATTCTTAAATAACTTTTAGTAATGGATTCTCTTTTAATTTGTCTTGATTTTGCTTATAATTGGGAGGTACAAATAAAAATTATATTATTTTTTTTTTTTTTTATCTTCACTGCATATTTGTGCATAAGTTGAAAAATCATCAAGCACTTTTATTTTTATCCATGTTGTTGTAATATGTATTTGCTCCAAAATAAGTGGATAAGATGTTGTATCTTGAACAAATTTTTTTTGCTTTGTTGTAACATCACTTATCCGGATCTTGATATTTGCACAAGCTCTATACAACTCACTTTGTATATTATTAGCTGCTCATATTATCTATCCATATTCTATATCAATTAGCTACCTTTGTTTCTTATAGAAATTTTTAGACATTAGATTTATCTTTGAATAGTGGTCAAATAGAACAACAATTGATTCTTCTATATTTTCAACCTTCAATAATATTTTTGTAGTCGCCTTAGCCCAATATTTTTAAATATAATAACTTAAAGTTTTTATTTCTTTTTCACTCCAATCTTCAAAATGCACTCATTGTTTATGATTTCTTCTTTTATTTATTTATTGCTTGTAAAATTTATCAAATTCTTCTTCATCCTTATATATCTTTGCATCAATAGTATGATTCAATCAAGTTTCATTCATTAATTATCTTTTTTTGTTTAATATTATTAATAATAATATCATAAAATTCTTTCTTTGTAATCTTTAGAATCCTCTTTAGCATAATTTTAATCTTAATATTGAATAATTTTTTTTCAAATATTCCTTTTAAATCTATTGCTGCTTTAATATTAAAGAGTAATTTGTAAGCTATTGATTTATTTGTTTATTTATTTATTTATTTTTGCCTCTTTTTCTTTCTTCTTCAATAATGTTGAAGCATCTTCTATGGATAATTTTTGTAAAGCCATCTCAAAAGTCTTGTCTTCTCGAGTTTACCTCTTAAAAGAATTTCCTTGTTCTATGTCATCAATATCTCATCTCTTCTTTTCTTCTATCAAGGCTTCAAGTTGGCTCTTAGCAATGTATGCATAGATGTCAAGGATAAGGATATGAACCATAAAAGAATAAAATATATTCTTATGTTACTCAAAATTATTTAAAGATGATATAGTATTAAATTTAGAATGGCTATTGCCAATAACAAGAAGATTAGAGACTCTTGAAACAAGACTAGGAGCAAAAAAAGGTATTCACAAGAGTGAAGAAGGCTTCACTCTTGTCTCTATATATATTATCTATCTAAAAACTATATGGACATCAATCACGTGTCCAACTTACAAGATACATGTCAAACTTGTAAGACAAGTTTCCTATATGTATGCCATGTATTTAGCTTGTTCTACAAGCTATTACCATGTGCAATATGTGGCTAGCTTGTTGGCCAAGTTTCTAGCCTATCAATCACCTATAGACAAGAATAAAGGTGAATTTCTATCTATGAAGCTTCTAGGAAGCTATTCTATAAATTATTATCAAATTAACCTACTTCAATCTACTTCTACCTATCTATATTAATTAGATAATTATTGGAATAAATCTTGACCGTGACATTATTCCCCTTTCTAGAGACTAGTTCCACAAGGAGCAGTGATTACGTTGTCGTGATGTAACGTGACTATTAGATGAAAGAGTGTGGAAATAATATATTATAGAAGATCTTAGTTCAAAATATTGTAAAAAATTATCTTAGAAAAATAGATAAGAGTAAAAAGGGAGTAAAACTAATAGGTGTTAATGCTGTCTTTTTTACAAATGAGCTTCTATTTATTTTGTAGAGCCATAAATAAGGCAAAAAAAAAAGATTAGAAAATAAAATAATATAGGTATATATAGGAGGGAGTTAAGAATAGATTATAGAAAAATTTATCATAAAAATCTCAAAATAGATATGCGGAGAGGACCAGTTATGAGCTAGGATCAGAATTTGATCCCGAGGCACAAAACCGCATACTTACGACGGGTCGAGGGGCTTTTTGGAGATCAAAAGGTGGGATTAGAGAGCAGACAAGAGAATCTTTTTTTGAGCATTGGTTAGGAGTGATTTGAATTAGTAATGACTTTGTAATGGCTTTGCAAAATCAAGGTTGATTTTGGTGACTCTAATTTTGTGAAATGTATTAGAATTTACATTTTTGAGCATTTTGTGAGATTGGTTATAGATCTATAGGTGATATTTTGTGGATTGGTGCATAAAATAGTGCTTGTAGGGTGCTATGAATTTGAAATTGATCTAATAGTTCAATCAAAGATTATTGAAGTTTATGTGGGTTCGGATCTCAAAAATTGGGAATTGAGGGTCAATTAGGTTTCTTAAGATTTTTAGCAATCTACTAGTTAGATTGGAGTGAATTTTATGTATGTGTAGAAGATTTAATTTCCTACATGTATGTGAAATTTGGAAGCAACTGAATGGTATAAGAAGGAGATATTGGCACTAGACAATTGGCATTAAAATAGGAAAAGGAGGTTGGCTACCACTTGATTGAAATTTTGGGTTGAATTTCTTGCTCGTAAATTTGATCCTCTTCGCATTTTATGTGCTTATTGCTAACTTAGTTTTTAAGGAGTGTGTAAATTTTTAAGCAAGATCAATAGTTTAGTCAATAGTTATTGAGGTTCTAAAACTGCCTTAGGAATTGCTTAGGGCTTGGTTAGGATTCGGTTAGGGTTTAGGGTTGGATTTAGTTAGGATTTGTTTTAGGGTTTGTTAGAATTTGACCAGGGTTGATTAAAATTTAGTTAGAATTTGTTTTAGGATTTGTTAAGATTTGATCAAGATTAATTAGGATTTGTTTTAAAATTTATTAGGATTTCATCAGGGTTGACTAGGATTTAGTTAGGATTTGTTTTAGGATTTGTTAGGATTTGACCAAGGTTGACTAAGGTTTTAGGATTTGACCAAGGTTGACTAGGTCTTTAAGATTTGTTAGGATTTAATCAGGATTGACTAGGATTTAGTTCGGATTTGTTTTAGGATTTGTTAGGGTTTGATCAGGATTGACTAAGATTTAATTAGGATTTGTTTTAGAATTTATTAGGATTTGATTAGGATTGATTAGGATTTAGTTAGGATTTATTTTAGGATTTGTTTTAGGATTTGTTAGGATTTGACCAAGGTTGACTAGGATTTTAGGATTTATTAGGATTTGACCAGGGTTGACTAGGATTTATTATAGGATTTGTTAAGATTTGACTAGGATTGATTAGGATTTAGTTAGGATTTTTTAAGGGTTTGTTAGGATTTGACCAGGGTTGACTAAGATTTAGTTAGGATTTGTTTTAGGATTTATTAGGATTTGATCAAGATTGACTTGGGTTTTAAGATTTGTTAGGATTTGACTAGAGTTGACTAGGATTTAGTTAGGGTTTATTTTAGGATATTAAGATTTGATTAGAATTGACTAAGATTTAATTAGAATTTATTTTAGAATTTATTAGGATTTGACGAGGGTTGACTAAGATTTAGTTAGGATTTGTTTTAGAATTTTTTAGGATTTGACTAGGGTTGATTAAGATTTAGTTAGGATTTGCTTTAGGATTTGTTAAGATTTGATCAAGATTGACTAGGATTTAGTTAGGATTTGCTTTAGGATTTGTTAGGATTTTAAGATTTATTAGGATTTGATCAAGATTGAATAGGATTTAATTAAGATTTTCTTTAGGATTTATTAGTATTTGACCAAGGTTGACTAGGATTTAGTTAGAATTTAGTTAGGATTTATTTTAGGATTTGTTAAGATTTGACCAGGGTTGATTAAGATTTTAGGATTTGTTAGGATTTGACCAGTGTTGATTAGGATTTAGTTAGGGTTTTTTTTAGGATTTGTTAAGATTTGACCAAGGTTGATTAGGATTTAATTAGGATTTATTTTAGGATTTGTTAGGATTTGACTAGGATTGATTAGGATTTTAGGATTTGTTAGGATTTGATTAGGGTTGACTAGGATTTAGTTAGGATTTAGTTAGGATTTGTTTTAGGATTTGTTTGGATTTGACCAAGGTTGACTAGGATTTAGTTAGGATTTGTTTTAGGATTTGTTTGGATTTGACCAAGGTTGACTAGGATTTAGTTAGGATTTGTTTTAGGATTTGTTTGGATTTGACCAAGGTTGACTAGGATTTAGTTAAAGTTTGATTAAGAATTATTTAGAGATTGATTAGAAAGATTAGGACTAATTATTATTACATTTTTTTTTTTTTTTTTTTTTTTTTTTTTTTTTATCTTCCACAACCACGTGCTCGAAGTATTTTCAGATAAGACTTCATGATATACGGCATATTTTAGTGAACTTGACGTGAAAAGCTTGAGGTGGAAGATTATTAGAATTTTTTTGGATTTTTTTGACTTATGGAAAAAGAAGGCAAGAGAGTTGAAGGAAGAATTATGGATGGTGCATCAATAGGAGCTTCTAGTGGAATTACAAGTGGAATAACAACTGGAGGTAGCAAAAGAGGACAAGGTATGTATTTTGATCCTAACTTTGCAAGCATGTTTGAAGCATTTGCTTTATTCATACAACAACAACAGGTGAAAGTTTGTAAGGAAGGTATGAAAAATAAGGCATTACAAGCAATTGTGGACAAGATTGACTAGTTTGAAGGGAAGAATATTATGAAATATTTAAGGTGTTATGTTAAGAAAATGGAATTGAAGTGTGTTTCTGAGAAGGAGATGGTTTAATTATTTGAACTGGCTACTATATCAGAGATAAGAAACCATGTGAAGTCCATTATAGGACAATTTGGAGGTTGATGGGAAAAATTTTCTCAAGCATTAAAGGATGAATATTTTTTTGAAGACAATGATCGGATTACAAAAAGGATGTTTTTTGAATGGATTGAAAGGCCTAAGAAGGATCTTCAAGTGACAGAATTATTGAGGGAGTTTGAAAGGCAATATTCCCATTTATCAAAGAAAGAGAAGCTATTACTAGATTCAAGCAAAGTAGAGTTTTTTCTTCAAGCGGTTGATGGAGAACTACAAGAGAAGTTGAAAATTTTATTTGAAGATAAAGAAGAAGAAGAAGGGCTGACATCAAATTGAAAGGAAGTAGAAGAAGCAATCGAATTATTTGTAAAAAGAAAAAGGAGAAAAGATAGGGTGGGTATTCAAAGACCATTGCAAGCTTCTAAGATAAAATTGCCTACTAACCATCTTCTACCTATGATTCAACCTTCAATGGCAACATCAAAGAAAGAAGAAATGGGCATTGATGAAATCATACGAGGGATGAGAGATTTACAAATAAAATTTGCAAAACTTGAAGAAAAGGTCCAATCATCAAAGATATCAACAAGACAAAAATTTGGACAAATGGATGGTATAGTACATAGGTGCATGTGGTGTGATAGCGTGGATCATTCAAGAAGGAAGTGTGAAGATTACATAGAGGTGCTGTCGTGTAGTAATATGACCACTAGGTGAAAGAAGGAAGGAGTGATTATATTATAAAAGAGCTCAAATGAAAATATTAGAGAAAATTATCTTAGAAAAATAGATAATAGACAAGGAGGTAGTAAAAATTAAAAGGTGCTAATGCTGCCTTTTATAAAAAGGAATTCTATTTACTTTGTATAGCCATAAATATGATAAAACAAAGTAGATTAGAAAGATAATTGGTATAGGCATGTTTAGTAAGAAGTTAAGAGTAGGTTTTAGAGAAATTTACCTCAAAATTACAAGAGTTGATACCCGGAGAGGGCCGGTTAAGAACCTGGATCAAAACCAGATCCTAGGGCACAAAACCGCGTGCCGACGGCGAATGGAGGGGATTTTTGCAGATCAAAGATTGGGATTAGAGAGGAAACTTAAAGGATTTTATATAGGAGTTAGTTTTGAGTGATTTGGATAGAAAACGACTTTGTAATAGCTTTGCAAAGTTAGGGTATATTTTGGCTACTTGAGATTTTGTGAAATAAAATAGGGTTGATGGTTTAGGCAATTCCAAAAGCTTTGTACTAGATCTATACTTGGAAATTTGTGGATTTTTGGGTATTGTTGTTGTTAATGTGTGCTATGAATTTGAATTGAATCTAACAATTTAGTTGTATGTAATTGAGGTTTAAGTGGGTCAAGGTCTCGGAATTTAAGTTTTGAAGGTCAGTTAAGGTTTTTAAGATCTTGAGCATTTTGCTAGTTGGATTGGAGTAATTTTTATTTGTATGGATAATAGACTTGTTTTCCTTTATACATGAGTGATTTGAGACTGATTGAACTGTGAAGAAGGGAGAAATCAGCATTGGAAGATCAGCATCAAGGTTGGAGAAGGAGGCTGACCAACACCCGAGAAGGTTTTGGGATTTTTCTTCCATCTGGTAAGTTCGATTTCCTTCAAATTTGTTGTGCTTGTTTTTGACTAAGAGGTTGAAGGGTATACAAAGTTTTAAGTAAGATCAATAGTCTATTCAATAGATATTGAGGTTATTATTTTCCCTAGGGTTGATTTGAATTGGTTAGAGTTTGGTTTAAGATTTGTTTAGGATTCGGTTTAGGATTTAGGGTTTATTTAGGGTTTGGTTTAGGATTTAGGGTTTGGTTTAGGATTTAGGGTTTGGTTTAGGATTTAGGGTTTGACTTAGGATTTGACTTAGGTTTTGACTAGGGTTTGATCAGGGTTTGACTTAGGGTTTGATTTAGGGTTTGATTTAGGGTTTGATTAGGGTTTGACCAAGGTTTGATTTAGGATTTGATTTAGGGTTTGATTTAGGGTTTGACCAGGGTTTGATTTAGGGTTTGATTTAGGATTTGACTTAGGATTTGACTTAGGATTTGACTTAGGTTTTGACTAGGATTTGACTTAGGTTTTGACTAGGATTTGACTCAGGGTTTGACTAGGGTTTGACTTAGGGTTTGATTTAGGTTTTGACTAGGGTTTGACCTAGGGTTTGAATAAGATATGACTTAGGATTTTAAGATTATATTTTTAGTATTTTCTAAATTTAGTATTTATATGTTATTTTCTATTATGATTAATGTATGATTCATTTATTCTTCTTTTATAATTGCTTTAAAATTGAATCAAGATTTGATTAATATTGTTAAGATTTAATAGAAGTTGTGTAGGATTCTATTAGAGTTGTTAGGATCTTGTTGTTGTGTATTTCCTTTTTGTCTTCCACAGCCAGGTGTTCGGAGCATTCTCGAGCAAAATTGCACGTATTACGACAGCGCTACGCAAAGGAGTTATATTTTTCAAAGATGGTATGATACATTTAAAGGAGAGTAGAGAAAAATTAGAGATAAACTTTGGTAAATGAAGAATGAAGATACTTGCAAGAGAATCAATTAAAATCTCAAACAATGAAGCATCAATATATTGGATGGAAGCAAATCAAGGTAAGTGTTTAAGCATAAATCTTAAACTTCCAGAAGAATCTAATTCTTTGTGGATAAGTGCAATGAGTTATGCTGAAAGAGGAAAATTTACCAAAGATGATTTAAAACACGTTGAAAATAACATTCAACAAATTACTAGATGGAATGATCCAATAGATGGATTATCGATACATGCTCATATTACAAGAAATCAATATAATGTATTAATAGAAAAAAAAGAAGAGATGAGAATAATGAAAGGCCATAAAAAAGAACTACAAGAGGAAAAAAAGAACAACAACAAAAAAATCCTATGTATGAAAAGATAATAAAGAATGTTCCTACAAAAGAAAGAAATTTTATAAAAGAGAAGGAAAATGCCCCTGCTTATAAATTACAATAAGATATTGAGGCTGCTACCGATTTAAAGAAGATATTGGAGGAGCGGATTTTATGTGGAAAGGTTGAATTTACAATTGGTGAGATTTTAGGAATCGCAAAACGGGAGTTTCATGAAGTTATTATTGATACAATAAAAAAAAACAACAATCTATTGGTAATACTATAATATCAAATATACAAGGTACAAAGGCAATGGGAAGCAATAAAGATGAAGAAATTGAAATGTAATTGGTTAGAGATGTTTCATGAGTTAAATTCACAGATAAAGAAGATAATATTCAAGCTTCTAGTCATTATTCTTGAAGTCTTTGGATAAGAGCTACAATGGAAACTTTAGTAAAATTAGAAAAATTAAAAGAATCAATTGTAGCACTAATTAATCATGGTTTTGAAATCAATTAGATATCAAAGGAATTATATAAAAAAAAAAAATGGCCAATTGATACTGAACATGGATGGATGATAAGATCAGCAAATAATTCAAATAGAGAATTGTATGGAGCTTGTCTAAATATAAAGGTGATGATAGGAGATGTCATTCATGAACAATATTTTTTTGTACAAGATATGTCTATATATCCAATTATATTGAGACAACCATTTATTACTACTACAAAAATAAAAACAAAGGTTATGGATGATGGTTCAGCCTATGTAAGAATAAAAAGCCAAGATGGAATGAAAGCAATTCAATTTTTAACTATTTGTGCTGATTATAAAAGAAATCATGATAAGTTGAGAGAAAAGCCATTATCAAATGAGAATTTTGAAGACCTTGAGGGTTTTTACCGCATACCATTGTAAAACAGGATTGCAATGGATTAGAGAAAGATATGCTCCTGCTGAATTTAACAAAGATGATATTATTTATTGGACTTATTGGATTGAAACAAGATGATGTATTATCTTTTAAAACTATTCAAAGGATGAAAAGAATAGATAAATATTATGTTAAAAATATGAAGAAAATTTTGAAAAAAAATGGAGGATTAATTAAAGATGAATTTATATCAGGAGCATTTGAAGAAGTAGGATTTGCGGATACTATAGGAGAATTAAATTATTTATTACAATGTGGATTACAAAGAGGTAATAAAGTTATCAATGTCTATTTTAAAGAATTTTATGATGAAATTCAAAATTTTATGGAAAATTTAAGTTGCCAAAAGGTACGTGTTGAAACTAAGTATAAATCAATGGCAAAAAAGATTAAACTAGTAGCTTTGCCACTACCACCAAATTGTGAAGAAAAGATGAAAGGAGCATCTACACAACCAAATTTGAGAGATCCTAGAAAGATAGGGCATGAATTTGTAGATGCTACATTAGATGGATTAAAAGTTGGATGTGAAGGATTTTTGACAAAATATGAAGAAAAATGCTTTAGAAATATGCTTTCACAACATCAAAAGGCTTTTGCATTTGAAGCACATGAAATTGGATGTATTGATTCAAATATTATAGCACCTATGGTTATTTTTATTATTCCTTATGAACCATGGAATTTACAACCAATTCCAATATCAAGAGCACATTTAATCAAGTTGATAAACTTACTCAATGAAAAGATTGAAATGGGGATTTTAGAACCGTCTATAGCACCTTATTCAAATCGATGGTTTACAATACCAAAAAAAAATGGAAGAATGAGATTTATATAAGATATGCAACCTGTAAATAAAGTAACTATTAGAAATATGAGTTCAAGTTTAATTATGGATGAATTTGTAGAGGTATTTGCTAGAAGAGCAATCTATTTGATGGGTGATCTTTACTCAGGATATGATCAATTTCAATTGGCATTACAAAGTAGAGATTTAACTACTATGAAGATTCCATTGGATTTAGTAAGAATATGTATATTGCCTCAAGGGACTACTAATTCAGTAGCTCATATGATGAATGGAATGAATAAAGTATTGAGGGAATTTATACCAGAAAAGACTATGTTATTCTTAGATGATGTTCCAATTAAAGGATGTGCAAAAGAAAAAAAAGATGAGACATTGGATCAAAAAGGTTATAGAAGATTTGTTGCAAATCATATTATGGATTGTGAAAAGATTTTATCACGGTTGGAATAGGTACACTTGACCTTATGAAATATAAAATCTATATTTGAAATAAATAAAATACTGGTTGTTGGACACATATGTAGATCATATGGACGTAAGCCGAATATTGAAAAGGTTGATATTATTAAAAAGATGAAAGAATGTGCAAATACTACGGAAGTCAGAAAATATTTAAGAGCATACATTTTCTATTATATATGGATACCTCATTTTGCACATGTCGCAAATCTATTATATGAGTTGCTAAGGAAGAATAAAAAGTTTCAATGGAAAGAAGAACAAAGAAAAGCTATGGAAAAATTGAAAGAACTTCTTTCTTTACTTCCAACTTTGAAGAAAGTGAATTATGAATGTGGAAGACCAAATTTATTAACAGTTGATGCAAGTCCAATTGGAATAGGTTGGACAATTGGATAAGATGATGAACAAGGGAATAAATATGTAATACGGTTTGGAGCAAAGGTTTTGAATATTAGACAAAAAACTTATGCACAAATTAAAAGAGAATTATAGGATGTAGTAACTGCTATGAAAAATAAAAATGAATATTTGATTGATACATCAGTAGTTATAGAAACAGATTGTCTGCCTTTATTAGGCATGATTATAAGTTGTTCAACTCCTGATATTGCTATGTTAAGGTGGATAGCATATATCAAATCTTTGAATCCATAGTTTAAATACATTGCAGGGAGGAATAATTCAGTTGCAAATATGTTATCAAGGACAAGGTATTATGATGAAGAAGATATGATTGATGTGGAAGATGATATGGATGCAAATTTTTATACTAATATATTTTCAAAAGAAGAAGGTGCATGTTTGAATATATCATTGGAATTATTTTTAAGAGACTTATATGAAGGTAAATGGAAAGATATTGAAAAGTATCTAAATACATTAAAGCGACAAGAAGGTTGGACAGATAAAAAATTTAAAAAAATTTGTAAGAAAACTTATGGATATTTTTTATGTAATGGATATTTATAAAAGCATCCAAAGAGAAGAGGAGAAGTACCACAATGGGTGATATGCAATTTAAAAGATTATCAAGGAATTTTGTGAGAGTTTGTGGATAAGATATAGAAGAATATGGACAAATTTTATTAAATTGAAGGAAAAATATTGGTGGAAAGTCATATATAAAGATGTGGTTGATTTTATAGGATCATGTGAAATTTGTCAATTTTATTCTAACATTTGATATCAAGATGAATTACATCCAACTTATCCTACATTATAAGTGGGTAGTGGATTTAGTGGCAATGCCCATGGAACTTGGACAAATGAAATATTTGATATTTGCACGTGAAGATTTATCAAATATGGTTGAAAGGCGAGCATTAAGAACAAAGAATACTAAAAAAGTATGTCAATTTTTCTTAGAAGACATTATTTGTTGCTATGGTTGTATAGAAAAAATCACAGCAGATAGAGGTGAATTGGATGTAAAAGAAGCAAGAAGACCCTTTGGTAGAATGGGAATCAAACTTTCTTTGACAACATCATATAATCTAAAAGGTAATAGGAAGAGTAAGCGTGGACATTCACCTATTGTTAAGGCATTAGTAAAAGCATGCAATGGCAAAGTACATCAATGGCCAAAGCTACTACTATTTGCATTATGGGCAGATCGTACAACTCATAGCACAGTGACTGGTTACATGCCTTCTGAATTAATGTATGGAAAAAAGCCAATTATGCCAATAGAAGAAATAATGCCTACATAGAGAATATTACCTTAGAAGGATGATCTTAACAGAGAGGAGCTTTTAGCATTACAGATTCAACAATTAGAAAGAAGGCCTAAAGACATTGAAGTGACAATAAGAAGGTTGAAAGAAACAAGAGAAAAGAATAAAGAAAGACTTGATAAAACGCTGTCGTAATACGTGCAATTTTGCTCGAGAATACTCCGGGCACCTGGTTGTGGAAGACAAAAAGGAAATATACAACAACAAGATCCTAATAACTCTAATAGAATCTTAAACAACTTCTATTAAATCTTATATTATATATTAATCAATCTTTGATCCAATCTTTAAGCAATTACAAAAGAAGAATAAATGAATTATACATTAATCATAATAGAAAATAATATATAAAATGCTAAATTTAGAAAATATTAAAAATAGAATTTTAAAATCCTAAGTCATATCTTATTCAAACCCTAAGTCAAACCCTAGTCAAAACCTAAATCAAACCCTAAATCAAACCCTGGTCAAAACTTAAGTCAAATCCTAAGTCAAACCCTGGCCAAATCTTAGTCAAACCCTAGTCAAAACCTAAGTCAAATCCTAAGTCAAACCTTGTTCAAACCTTGAGTCAAACCCTGGTCAAATCCTAGTCCAACCTTAAGTCAAACCCTAAGTCAATCCCTAGTCAAAATCTAAATCAAATCCTAAGTCAAATCCTAAGTCAAACCCTGGTCAAATCTTGATCAAATCCTAGTCAAATCCTAAGTCAAATCCTAAATCTTAAATCCTAAATCAAATCCTAAGCAAATCCTAAACCCTAAACCAAACCCTAATCAAATCTTAAATCAAAACCTAGTCAAAATCCTAAGTCAAACCCTGGCCAAATCTTAGTCAAATCCTAAGTCAAATCCTAAACCCTAAACCCTAAATCAAATCCTAAATCCTAAATCAAATTCTAAGCAAATCCTAAATCCTAAACCAAATCCTAATCAAATCTTAAACCAAATTCTAACCAATTCAAATCAATCCTATGAAAAATTAGAACCTCAATATCTGCTCATTAGATCATTGATCTTACTTAAAACTTTGTATACCTTTCAACCTCTTAGTCAACAGCAAGCACAACAAATTTGAAGGAAATCAAACTTACCAAATAGAAGAAAAATCCCAAAAACTTCTCGGGTGTTGATTGGCCTCCTTCTCCAACCTTGATGCTGATCTTCTAGTGCTGATTTCTCCCTTTTTCACTATTCAATCAGTCTTAAATCACTCATGTGTATAGGAAAACAAGTCTATTGTCCACACAAACAAAAATTACTCCAATCCAACTAGCAGATTGCTCAAGATCTCAAAAATCCTAATTGACCCTCAAAACTTAATTTTCGAGACCTTGACCCATTTAAACCTCAATTACGTATAACTAAACCGTTAGATTTAGCTCAAATTCACAGCACATATTAACAACAACAATATCCTAAATCCACAAATTTTTAGCCATAGATTTGCTACAAAACTTCTGAAATTGCCTAAAACATCAATCCTATTTTATTTCACAAAATCCCAAGTTGCCAAAAAACAACCCTGACTTTGCAAAGCTATTACAAAGCCATTTTTTCTCTAAATCACTCAAAACAAATTCCTATACAAAATCCTTCAAGTCCACTCCCTAATTCCAATCTTTGATTTGCAAAAGCCCCTGGATCCGCTGTAGACACGCAGTTTTGTGCCTTGGGGTCTGATTTCGACCCTAGCTCATAACCGGTGTCGTAATACGTGAAGTCTTGCTTGAGAATGCTCCGGGCACCTGGCTGTGGAAGATAAAAAGAAAATACGCCACAACAAAATCCTAACAATTCTAATAGAATCTTAATTAACTTCTATTAAACCTTAACAATATTTTTCAGCTTGATTCAATCTTAAAGAAATTATAAAAGAAGAATAAATGAGTCATTCAATAATCATAATAGAAAATAATATATAAAATGCTAAATTTAGAAAATACTAAAAATAGAATCTTAAAACCCTAAATCATATCTTATTCAAACCCTAGTCAATCCCTAAGTCAAACCTTGATCAAACCTTAGTCATACCCTAAGTCAAACCTTGGTCAAACCTTAGTCAAACCCTAAGTCAAACCCTAGTCAAACCCTAAGTCAAACCCTGATCAAACCCTAAGTCAAATCCTAGTCAAATCCTAATCAAACCTAAGTCAAACCCTAATCAAAAACCCTAATCAAATCCTAAGTCAAACCCTAGTCAAACCCTAATCAAACCCTAGTCCCTAATCAAACCCTAGTCAAACCCTAATCAAACCCTAAGTCAAACCCTAATGAAATCCTAACCCTAATGAAACCCTAAGTCAAACCCTAGTCAAACCCTAATCAAACCCTAAGTCAAACCCTAAGCAATTTCTAAGGCAGTTTTAGAACCACAATAACTACCAAACAAACCGTTGATCTTGATTGAAATATTTCATACACCTTAACAATTAAGTTAAAAACACACACACCAAGTTTGAAGAAGATCCAACTTACCAAGAAGAAGAAAAACTTACAAATTTGCTCGGGTATCAGCCGGCCTCCTTCTCCAATCTTCACGCCAATATTCCAGTGCCTAAACCTCCTATTTGCACCGTTCAACTGCTTCCAAATTTCACAAGCATGTAGGAAATTAAGTCTTCTACACACACACATAAATTTCACCCCAATCCAACCGATAGATTGATCAAAATCTGCGAAATCCTAACTGACCTTTAAAACCCAATTGCAGAGACCCCAACTCACATAAATTTCAATAACCTTTGATCAAACCGTTAGATCAATCTCAAATTCACAGCACACATTGACAACAACAATATCCAAAAACTCAAAATTTTCCAGCCGTAGATCTGCTGCAAAGCTTCTGGAATTGCCTAAACCATCAACCCTAATTTATTTCACAAAATCTCAAGTAGCCAAAATAAACCCTGACTTTGCAAAGCTATTACAAAGTCGTTTTCTCTCCAAATCACTCAAAATCAACTCCTATATAAAACCCTTCAAGTTCACTCCCTAACCCCAATCTCCGATCTGCAAAAAGACCCTCCATTCGCCGTCGGCACGCGGTTTTGTGCCCTGGGGTCTGGTTTCGACCCAGGTTCTTAACCGGCCCTCTCCGGATATCAACTCTTGTAGTTTTGAGGTAAATTTCTCTAAAACCTACTCTTAACTTCTTATTAAACATACCTATACCAATTATTTTTCTAATCTACTTTGTTTTACCATTTTTATGGCTTTACAAAGTAAGTAGAAATCCCTTTTATAAAAGGCAGCATTAGCACTTTTTAATTTTTACTACCTCCTTGTCTATTATCTATTTTTCTAAGATAATTTTCTCAAATATTTTCATTTGAGCTCTTCTATAATATAATCATTCTTCCCCTCTTTCACCTAGTAGTCGTATTACTACACGACACCGGTCCTTTCCGGGTATCTATTTCAAGATTTTTGTGGTAAGTTTTTCTAAAACCTCTTCTTAATTCCCTCCTATATATGCCTATATCATTTTATTTTCCAATCTACTTTGTTTTGCCTTACTCATGGTCCTACAAAGTAAATAGAAGCTCATTTGTAAAAAAGGTAGCATTAACACTTATTAGTTTTATTCCCTTTTTACTATTATCTATTTTTCTAAGATAATTTGCTACAATATTTTGAACTAAGATCTTCTATAATATACTATTTCCACACTCTTTGACCTAATAGTCGCGTTACATCATGACAACGCATCAACTACGGCCTAAGAAAATAGAAGATGGTGATTGGATATTAGTCTATGACAATAGTTTGGACAACCAACATAGTATATTACAAAAAATTTCTAAGCATTAGTTTGGACCATATGTTGTGATAGAAATCTATGACAATGGCACATATCTGTTATGGAAACTTGATAGAATACAATTGAAGACACCTATAGCAAGCAAGCGAGTCTAGTTATTCAGACAAAGAGGAATATATATACATTTTGATGAAGAACAAAATCTATTGAGAGGTATTGAAATAAAAGAGGAGGAACAAATTGAAGATCAAGAATTTGACCAAGATGAAGAACATTTTATATCAATACAGTAACAAACTTGGCACATGCCGGAGGATGCACAAGTTCAAGGGGGATGGATGTCGTGATGTAACGTGACTATTAGATGAAAGAGTGAAAAAATAAAATATTTTAAAAGATCTTAGTTCAAAATATTGTAGCAAATTATTTTGGAAAAATAGATAAGAGTAAAAAGGGAGTAAAACTAATGGGTGTTAATGTTGCCTTTTTTACAAACGAGCTTCTATTTACTTTATAGGGCCATAAATAAGGCAAAAAAAAAAAATAGATTGGAAATAATATAGGCATATATAAGAGGGAATTAAGAATAGGTTATAGAAAAATTTATCACAAAAATCTCAAAACAGATATGCGGAGAGGACTAGTTATGAGTCATGATCAGAATCTGACCCTGAGGTACAAAACCACATACTTACGAAGGGTCGAGGGGCTTTTTGGAGATCAAAAGGTGGGATTAGAGAGCAAACAAGAGAATCTTTCTTTAAGCATTGATTAGGAGTGATTTGAGTTGATAATAACTTTGTAATGGCTTTGCAAAGTCAAGGTTGATTTTGGTGACTCTGATTTTGTGAAATGTATTAGAGTTTATATTTTTGAGCATTTTGTGAGATTGATTATAGATCTACAAGTTATATTTTGTGGGTTGGTGCATACAATAGTGCTTATAGGATGCTATAAATTTGAAATTGATCTAATAGTTCAATCAAAGATTATTGAAGTTTATATGGGTTGGGGTCTCAGAAATTGGGAATTGAGGGTCAGTTAGGTTTCCTAAGATTTCTAGTAATCTACTAGGTGGATTAGAGTGAATTTTATGTGTGTGTAGAAGACTTAATTTTTTACATGCATGTGAAATTTGGAAGCAACTGAATGGTATAAGAAGGAGATATTGGCACTAGACAATCGGCATTAAGATAGGAAAAGAAGGCAGCCGCCACTTGATTGAAATTTTGGATTGAATTTCTTGATAGTAAATTTGATCCTCTTCAAATTTTATGTACTTGTTGTTAACTTAGTTTTTAAGGAGTGTAAATTTTTAAGCAAGATCAATAGTTTAGTCAATAGTTATTGAGGTTCTAAAACTGCCTTAAGAATTGCTTAGGACTTGGTTAGGATTCGATTAGGATTTAGGATTGGGTTTAGTTAGGATTTGTTTTAGAATTTGTTAGGATTTGACCAAGATTGACTAGGATTTAGTTAGGATTTGTTTTAGGATTTGTTAGGATTTGAGCAAGATTGACTAGGATTTTAGGATTTATTAGGATTTGATCAGAGTTGATTAGGATTTAATTAGGATTTTTTTTTTAGGATTTATTAGGATTTGACTAGAATTGATTAAGATTTAGTTCAGATTTGTTTTAGGATTTGTTTGGATTTGATTAGGATTGACTAGGATTTTAAAATTTGTTAGGATTTGACTAGGATTGATTAGGATTTAGTTAGGATTTGTTTTAGGATTTGTTAGGATTTGACCACGATTGACTAAGATTTTAAAATTTGTTAGGATTTGACCACGATTGACTAAGATTTTAAAATTTGTTAGGATTTGACCAAGGTTGAATAAGATTTAATTAGGATTTGTTTTAGGATTTATTTGGGTTTGACCAAGATTGACTAGGATTTAATTTAGATTTGATTAAGGATTATTTAGAGATTGATCAGAGAGATCATGATTAATTATTGTTGCATATTTTTTTTTTTATCTTCCACAGTCAAATTCCTACAGCATTCTTAAGCAAGACTTCACGATATATGACAACGTATTGACAAAGTCTAAGATACACTGAATTATATTTGCCACATACTCTGATCTTTGCTCCCTTTAAAGGTAGTTGATAGGTCCTCTCAATTATGAATAAAAATCCATATTAAGGCGAGAGGACCATCTTGTTATTTGATTATTGTTGAGATCTTCATAACTTCCTTCAAAGAAAATATTTGGAACACCATTAGAAGTAGTTCTTATTTATATAAATATCACCAAATACCATGAGTCTCTTCCAAGTTCGTGATACCAAATACATTGTATCTCGCCATCAATCTGAAAAAAACATGTTGTTCTTGAGAATCTTCATTTCTATTTCATTGTCTTAAAGGTTGTAATAAGTATAATGTCTCATCTAATAAATTAGCAAACAATGGTTCTTGAGCTGAATTCATAAGTTGTTGATTCTCCATCTTTTTTAACATAAATAAATTCAAAGAAATAACAAACAATGATATAAGATAAATTAAAACCTCTTTTGAACCTGCTTGGCTTTATAGTAAGGATTTTCTTAAGTCTTCATCATAGTTTTGATGGATGTCGTCAATGAAACTGATTAATTTTTGCTAATACATTTGCTAGATTCTTAGATAGTTTCCATATGTGTTCATTGATATCATATTTGCACCAATGTACAAGATATTTGAATCAATTTCAATGACGTCTCAACTCTAAGACTTCTTCTACCTCAAATTCTTTCTTGTTATTCACTTCTATAGAAAGAGGTGGCATTTGTCTTCTTCCTTGTAAATCCATTGTTTTATATGGCTCAAGCAATGACACATGGAATATAAGATGGATCTTCATAGATTTTGGTAGATGTAATCAATAGGCAACTAGATTGATCTATTCACAAATTGGAAATGGTCCAAGCCTATGATAATCTAGCTTGTCACAAGTATGATTAGTCTTGATATTATGACGAAGTAAACATATCTTATTGCCCACTTAGAATTGAGGCTGTTCCTTACAATAGACATTTGCATTGATCTTTTGTTGTTCTTGAGTTTTTTTTAATTAAGCCTTCATTGTTATATATAGCTCTGACATTCAATTTGTCAAATCTTTTGCCGCAAGATTATCAGCCTTTGAAAAGTAAAAAAATATCAAGTTGTAGATGATAATCATAATTTACAAAGAATGAAATTTGTTGAATAAAAAAATATATTGAATTATTATAAGCAAATTCTTTCAATGGAAAAAGAATTATCCAATCATTTTGATGATAATTGATGATATATCTCAAATATTCTTTCAAAATTTTATTTATTTATTTTATTTTTTCATTAATTTATTTTATTTTTTCATTAATTTGAGGATGGAAAGCTAAGGATAGTTTTATATCCATCTTCAATATTTCAAAAAGGGTCCTTCAAAATCTTGATATAAAATGCATCCCTCTATCTAATATAATATCCCTTGATAATCCATGATAACAATAGATATTATCAAAGAAGAGTTTAGTTTTTTTTCTACTTGTGATAGATTTTGTACACGGTACAAAATAGACAATCTTGATGAAACAATCTACAATCAAAAATATAAAATCATATGAACTTGAATTTAGAAGATCTATGATAAAATCTTTAGAAGTATAAGATCAAGGTTGTTCCGGTATAGGTAATGGTTGAAGAAGTTTGTAAGATCAATGATAAAGAGTTTTTGATTTTGAACAAATGTTACATGATTGTACAAATTCTTTAACAGCCTTCCACATTGGAGGCCATTAAAAATCTCTTGATATTAGTTTTAAAGTCTTGTTATATCAAAAATGTCCTACTACAAGGAAGTTGTGACAAGCTTCAAGAGCATGTAGTCGTGTTTTATCTTCTAGAACATATAGACATCTTTTAAAATAGAATAGATTATTTTTGGACTCAAACTTAGAAGCATCATGAGACTTAGGTGAATTATTCTTAATCTCATGAACAAGAGGGTTTGAAGACATATTTGAGTGGACTTGCTTGAAAAATGTTGAATCAATAATCAATATTGATATCATTGCTTGAAGATGAAATTGCTCCGATTTCAAGAAATTATTCTTTGTTGATCAAATGTTGAATCTCCTTCTTTTGGTGTAAGATAAAAATGCCTAGAAAGGGCATCAAATAGACTTTGTTGTTTTCTTAGCCAATAAGTGATAATAAACTTGAATCTTCATAAAAATATACTCCAACAAGCTTGACGACGATTCAATATGCGTATTGATATAAAATACTTGAGATTCTTGTGATTCATATATATGGTGACTGGAATAGAAGTGTCTTCTAAATAATGACCCCATTCTTCAAAAGAATCCATAATTATAAAAAATTCTTTATCATGGATTTTATAGTTGATTTCTATTGTTAAAAATTTCTTAGAATGAAAAGCTATTGGATAGAGTTTATTATCTGCTTCCATTTGTGACAATATTGCACTCAAAGCAAAATTTGATGCGTTTGTTTCCATAAAACATGCATTAGAAAAGTCAACACAATATAAGATTGGTACAGAAGTAAAAGTTATCTTCAAAACTTCAAACAATGCTTTTGCTTCTTTATTCCACTCAAGTTTGTCCTTACAAGTTAAGTGTGTTAGTAGAGCTACAACTTGAAAAAAGTTCTTCATGAAGATTCGATAGTAATTGGAAAATTTTAAAAAGCATTGCACATTCTTTATTATTTTTGGAATCTTTCAATCCATGATTGTTTGGACTTTTTTAAGATTCATCTTAAGACCATCATTCAAGATGATGTATTCTAAGAAATTAACTTGAGTAGTATGAAATATATATTTTTCCATCTTGGCATATAGCCCTATATCTCTAAATTTTTGTAACACACAACAAACATGAAATTTATGTTCTTTTGTGTTCTTAGAGTAGATTAGAATATTGTCTAAATAGTAAATAATAAAATCATGAAAAAACTCACAAAAAACATCATTGATAAGATATTGAAAAGCAGTTGGTACATTTGTAAGTACAAAAGGCATGCCATTATATTTAAAATGCCTATACCTAGTTCAAAATGTAGTCTTCTATTTATCACCTTCTTTAATACAAACCAAATTGTATGCTCCTCGCAGGTCTATTTTTATGTAGATCTTTGCTTGGCTCAGTTAATCAAGAAGTCCTAAAATTAAAAGTAAAGGATATCTATTCTTGATGGTAATCTTGATAAGTCCTTGATAATCTATACACATCTGTAGCAATCTATCTTTTTTCTTCTAAAATAAAATAAAAGCTCTTGCTAGAGACTTTGAATGGCATATGAAGTTCTAAGCCAAGTTCTTGTCAATATATTCTTTCAATATAGCCAACTCGTTTTGTAATAAATTACAGATTAGTCCAAATGGTGGTTGAGCTCTCTCTTAAAGATCAATTGAATAATTATAAGGTCGATGCTTTGGAAGAATATTTGCATTCTTATTTTCAAAAATATCTTAAAAATCTTGATATTGCCTAAAAATACCACTTATAATCTTTTTGGCATTCAAAAGAGATGTAACATATATAGTGAAAAATGATCCTTCTTTTATCACATATATGAAAGCTTTTGCACCTATTAATAAGAATTTGGATGTATTAGAATTATGTATATCTACTTGATTAGCAAATGTTTAAATTAAACTATGAGAAAAATTTAAATTATGGGAAGTCCAATCTATTTGAGGATTATATTTTTCTAACCATAATAATTATAAAATAATTAAATTGGAAGGAGATCTACTTAAATTAAATATTACTATCCTATTATGCCCTTTAGTTGCTACATTCAAAAGAATAGTCTCATGGATAACATCTCTAGAAGACAATAAATGACTATCTATGACTTTTACGTGCATAGATTTAATTTTCTTGACTAGAGATATTTTTTGTTTTTTGATAAAATCTTTGTTTATGAAACAAGCTGAGACTCTTGAATCTAATAAGATAAGGACTTTGTGATTTTTAGGTCCTAAAAATACATCTATTATTAACAAGGTGAAAGATCAAAGGAGAGAATAGGACTTCTATAAGATGTTGCACATGATTCCAGCTACACAATTTCTATTATAATTGAAAAAGCTTACTTTTTGACATATTATCTTCTTTAGCAATTATATTCCTCATTTTTTGATTGTGTTGCTTCTTTGAATAATATTGAACAATGTGCTTTGCTTCTCCACAATACAAGCACAATTCCTCTTGACAATGTTCAGTCTCTTCCTATTCAGTGAGAGGTTTAAAACATTGTCATGACAAAAGTCCACTTTGGGTAGATGCAAGGTCCCTCTTTGCAATCAAGTTGGATCTAATATGCACAAACCTTCTTAAGTTTCCCTTTTTGTAATCACAAAACCATGTGTATAATAAACCAACAAATCAGAAGCTTAAAAATTTATAAATTAAGATCCAGCCATTTAAATAAGTTTAAACTTTGAAAATACAAAATTCACTTCTTTAGTCATTTTCACAAAAATTCTCAACCAAGAATTTATTATTGATCACCAGATATCATCAAATATTAGCAAGTAATTTTATAAGTCAAAACCAAATCAGAAACTTAAAAATTCATATTTTTAGATTTAGCTATTTAAATAAGCTCAAAATTTGGAAATACAAATTCCATACCTTTGATCATTGTCACAAAATTTTTGAGCCATGAATTCATTATGGATCGTTAGATATCATCAAAATATTAGCAGGTGACTTTAAAAGCCAAAACCAAATTAAAAACTTGAAAATTCATAATTCAAGATCTAGTCATTTAATTAAGGTCAAAATTTGGAAATACAAATTTCACACCTTTGATCATTGTCACAAAATTTTTGAATTGTGAATCCATTACCAATTATTAGATATCACCAAAATATTAGCAGGTGACTTTAAAAGCCAAAACCAAATTAGAAACTTGAAAATTCATATTTTGAGATCTAATTATTCAAATGAACTCATATTTTGGGAGCATAAACATTACATCTTTGATCATCATCACACAAAATTTCCGCTCCAAATTCGTTGCCAAATGACTGGTATCACCAAATCTTTAATAGGTACTTTCAAAGTCAAAATCCTAGATGCTTGAGAACAAAATTTGCCATTTCTCCCTAATCAAAGTCTCAATTGATATGAAATTTTAGACATAGACTTCTTATAGTAAAAGTGATATGTATGTAAAAAATGAGCTTCAAATTCATCTTGAAATTCAAGTTCTAGCTTAAAGCAAATCCTTTTATTTATCTAATTTCTTCAAAATCCTAGTTTATTTTGCTTATTTTAACTAGCCATATCCCACTTATTCTAGAATCATTTCTATCAATCCTTGGATATAAAATGTTTAGCTTGAAGTCTAGTTTCTAATCCAACTTTTTAATTTCTTGCTAGTATCTTAAAATTCCTAATATACCTAGAAAAGTGATAGTAGGTATCATATTAGTAGCCTAAGTTCAAACAAGCATAACTCTCTCATCTAAGCTCCGAATCATGCGTTTCTACTTCCTAAACTCATGCCAAGAAGAAGCTCTCTCTAAATACCTTCTTGCCCTTGCCAAAAAACCCCGTCCTCTTGTCTTCCAAGTTCGTCAAAGAAGTCCCAGCCCAGGTCTTCACAGTCTAAGTCAACAACTAATAGTTTAAAGTTATAAAAATATCAAGTATAATCCTCCAAGTCAGTACTATTAATGGCAACCAATTATTGACATCCAAACTTCCATTTATCCTTAATAAAATCCTAAATCTAACCTTAAAGTCAAAACTCCTTATATCTACAAATATAACCCTGAATCTACTAAAATCTAAGATTGAAAAAAAAGTATAAGAATTAAAAGAAGTTTTCAAGGCTAAATCAAAGTTAAAGTTAAGATTAAAGATAAAGTAAAAATTTAGTCAAAAAAAAGAAAGAAAGTGAGAAATTTTTTCCAAAACTATATATAAAATTTAGATTGATAAAAAAAAAGAAAGTACTTAATAAAATTTTAAAGAAAAGAAAATTAAACAAGGTTTCTATACATGGATGTATTTACTTCGCAACAATGTACTGCATCAATTTGCATTGGATCTAACTTAGTCAGATACATTTCTGAAAACTTAGGAATTGCTATCATTAATTGAGTCGATCCTCTCTAGCCAAATCTATATTCTTGATGCCTTTCAAATAAATGATTGTCACATGTAATGGCTTGAGCAATAAATTATTCAAAAGAGTCTGTTTTTGGCATTGTTAGTAATAAGTTTTTAACATTATCTTTCAAACCATAATAAAATTGATTGATAAGGGCTTTATCATTCTACTCCACATCACAAGCAAGATTTTGAAATTTTGCAATATATACTGTAACTAACTGTGATCCTTGTCGCAAAGATAAGAGCTTAGTCTCTACTACCTTCTCTCAATTATTTTTTCCAAATATAGTAATAAATACTTTAAAAAATGAATTCAAATCATAAAGAAGTTATAAATCTTTTTATATCAAAGATGTAGACGAAGAAAGAGTACTTTTAGATAGAAGTGCACTTATGAATTCAACTTGAGTAAATCCATTAGTGTATTGGAAAGAGTGCAATCTTAGATATAGCTTGACTTGTTGTAAAAATCTTTGAAATTTTGATCTTATTCTATCAAACTTCTCAGGTATACTAATCTTGTCTCCTTCACATTGATAGAAGCAAGGCTTCTTGGATTTAATTATAAGGTGGATTTACTTGTTTTTCTTAATTGTATAATTTTTTGATATAGGCTCTAGACTTCTTTTATAGGTATAAGAATAGTGCCTTCATGATTGGTATTAGTGATTTGTGAAATTTTTATCCTAAGAGTATTAACAAGTTCTTGAAGATTTACGATAGTTACAAATCTATTCTTGCTTTTGCTAAGTATAACATCCATAATCTTTCCTTCCATGATAATAATTCCACTATTTAAATTAGAGGAGGTTAATCCGCAATCTCTAATATCAAATTAAAAAAATTTCTACAAAGTGGGATAATTTTTTTTTTTTTTTTTCAAAAAATCAAGATTAAAAGACAAAGAATATTAATTTAAAGGTGGATAATATGCAACCTTCACATGCAATAGTAGAAGTGGAATAATCAAAACAAATATAAAATAAAAATAATGAATCTTCATTCTTGTTAAATTGTCAAAGACAAGGACATGAATTATTAAAAAACAAAATATACTCTCGTATTATTCAAAATCATTTGAAAATGATATAGTATTAAAACTAGAATGGCTATTGTCAAAGACAAAAAGATTAGAGATTCTTAAAACAAGACTAGGAGCAAGAAAGGTATTGATAAGAGTAAAGAAGGCTTCACTCTTATCTCTATATATACTATCTATCTAAGAACTACATGGTGGCATTCTATAGGACCTCCAATACATGTCTAATTAACAAGACACATGTCAAACTTGCAAGACAAGTTTCCTATATATATGCCACGTAGTTAACTTGTTCCACAAGCTATCAACATGTACAACACGTGGCTAGCTTATTGGCCAAGTTTCTAATCTGCTAATCACCTATAGATATGTATAAAGATGAATCCGCATCTATGAAACTTATAAGAAGCTTTTCTATAAGATATTATAAAATTAATCTATTTTTATCTATTTCTACTTGTCTATATTAACTAGATAATTATTGGAATAAATCTTGACTATGACAATAGATTAAAAGAGCTTCTATATGATCTTCTTAATTTGTCACACCACAAATTATAACAACAATGCTTAAGAATGCTTCATGTGACATCTTTCCCTTTTGTATTATAAAAATGACAAAAGATCAAAATTCACTTGTTTCTATATTTTTATTAAAGCCATCATCCATCCTAGTACTATAACTTATATCTTCTTGTGTTGCAACTCTATGTACTATTAAATAATTTTGAATCAATGCTTTCATATCTCTCTTATCAAAGTTGGTTTGAAGAAGATTCTTGATATTCTTCAATGGCACTTTTTCATCCTTTCAAAATATAACTCTTTATTGCTTTATGTGTGATGGACATAAGATTTATTCTAATAATTATTTAGATAATATAGATAGATAGAAGTAGATAAAAATAGATTAATATAATAATATCTTATAATAAAGCTTTATAGAAGCTTCATAGATGTTATTTCATCTTTATTCATGCCTATAGGTGATTGATAGGTTAGAAATTTGACCAACAAGTTAGCCACATGTCGCATATGTTGATAGCTTATAAAACAAGCTAATTATGTGGTACACATATAAAAAACTTGTCTTATAAGTTTGACACGTGTTTTACAAATAAGACATGTATTGGAGGTCTTATAGAACATCGCCACATAGTTCTTAGATAGATAGTATATATAGAAATAAGAGTGAAGTCTTTTTCATTCTTGTCAAAGTCTTTTTTATTCCTAATCTTGTTTCAAGAGTCTATATAATTATTGTCTTTGGCAATAGTCTATTCTAATTTAATATTTTATCATCTTTGAATGATTTTTTAGTCCTTTTGAATCATACATGAATATTTTGATACTTTGATTGTTTGTATTTTATATCCTTAATAAATTGACAAGATTACTAATTCATTATTCTTGTTTTGTGTTTTAAAAGTGAGTGGATTATTTCATTTTTATTTTTGTGTTTGAAAATTGCGGACTATCCACCTTTAAACTGATATTCTTTGCTTTTTAATCTTGGTTTTTTTCCTTAAAGAGAATGAATTATCCTTCTTGTAGAAATTTTTATTTGATATTAAAGATTGCAAATTATCCTCTTCTAATTTGTATCATGAATTTATTAAGTTGTCTAAGATAGAAATAAAAATTATGGATGCTACACTTAGTGGAAATGAGAATAGATTCGTAATTATTACAAATCTTTAAGAGCTTGTCAACACTCTTAGGATAGAAATCTCATACATCATTAATATCAATCATGAAAGTACTATACTTACATCTAAGGAAGAAGTCCAAAACCTATGCCAAAAAATTGTACAATTGAGGGAAGCAAGTAGATTGGCCTCACAACCAAATCCAAAAAGTATTGCTTTTACAAGCATGAAAGAGGCAAAGATTAGTATGCCTAAGAAGTTTGATGGAACAAAATCAAGATTTTAAGGATTTTTGCAATAAATAAAGCTTTATTTAAGATTACATCTTTTCTAATATTCTAATGGATTTACTCAAGTTGGATGCATAGGTGCATTTTTATCTAGAAGTGCTCTTTTTTGATTTGTACCTTTGATAGAAAAAAATTCACAACTTTTTTATGATTTGAATTCATTCCTCAAAGTGTTTATGGCCACATTTGGAGAAAGTGATTGAAAAAGGATAATAGAGACCAAATTCTTATCTTTATGACAAGGATCATAGTCAACCACAATATATTCTATTGAATTCTAAAACCTTGTTTACAATATAAAGTGGAATGATAAAGCCTTTATTAATCAATTTTGTTATAGGTTGAAAGATAACATCAAAAATTTATTATTAATAATATTAAAAGCGGACTTTTAGAATAATTTATTGCTCAAGCTATTGCATGCGAAAATCAATTATTTGAAAGGCATCAAGAATATAGATTTGGTTAGAGAAGAATAAATAAATTAATAACAATAATTTTTAAGTTTTCAAAAATTTATTTGATTAAGTTAGAATTAATGCAAATTCATACAATACATTTTAAACCTTTCATTAAATAGAATAAGACTTAATATCATCAATAGGATCTATGCTTATATTGTGGAGAAGCTAAGCATACTGCTTAACATTGTCCAAAGAATCAATACAATCATAAAATAAAAAATTTAGTTGCTAAAGAAAATAATATGTCAAAAAATAATTTTTTCCAACTACAATAAAAACCATGTGGCTAGAATCATGTATAATACCTTGTAAAGGTTCTATTCTCTCCTCAAATCTTTCATCTTATTTTACAATAGATGTGTCTTTAAGACTTAGAAATCACAAAATCTTTGTCTTATTAGATTCAAAAGTCTCAGCTTATTTCATAGAGAAAGATTTTGTCAAAAAATAAAAAAATATTTTTAGTTAAGAAAACTAAATCTATATACATAGAAGTCATAAATAATCATTTGTTATTTTTTAAAGATATCACCTATGAAATTGTTCTTTTAGATGTAACAATTAAAGAATATAATAGTATAATAGTATTTAATGTGATTAGATCTCTTTTTAATCCAATTATTTTAGGATTATCATGGTTAAAAAAATATAATCTTCAAATAGATTAGACTTCTTGTAACTTTAATTTTTTTTATAGTTTAATCCTAAAATTTGTTAATCAAGTAAAAATATATAAGTTTAGTACATCTAAATCCTTATTTATAAATGTGAAAGCTTTTATACATGCAATAAAAGAAGGATTATTTTTTGCTATATATACCATATCTATTTTTAATGCTAAAAAGATTATAAGTGGTATTCCTAGTTAGTATAAAGATTTTTAAGACGTTTTTTTTTTTTTTTTTAAAAATACAAATATTCTTCTAAAGTATCAACCTTATGATTATTCAATCGATCTTTAAGAACAAGCTCAACCACCATTTGGACCAATCTATAGTTTATCACAAAATAAGTTGGTTGTATTGAAGGAGTATATTGATAAGAATTTGGCTAAGAACTTCATACGCCATTGAAAATCTCTAACGACAACTCCTATCTTATTTATAAAGAAAAAAGACAGAATATTGTAGTTATGTATAAATTATTGAAGACTTAACAAGATTACCATAAATATGTATCTTTTATCTTTGATTTTAAAACTTCTTGATCAACTTAGTCAAGCAAAGACTTATAGAAAAATAAATCTACGAAGAACATACAACTTGGTTTGTATCGAAGAAGGTGATGAATAGAAGATTGTATTTCAAATTAGGTATAGATATTTTGAATATAATGTCATGCCTTTTGGACTTATAAATATATTAGCTACTTTTCAACATCTTATGAATGATATTTTTTGTGAACTACTTGATGATTTTATTGTCTATTAATTAGACAATATTGTGATCTATTCTAAGAATATAGAAAAATATGAAATTCAGATTTGTTATATATTCCAAAAACTTAGAGATGGAGGATTATATGTGAAGATGGAAAAGTATGTATTTCATATAATTCAAGTTGATTTTTTAGGATACATTATTTTTAATGATAGTCTAATGATGGATGCTAAGAAAATTCAAACAATTATAGACTGGAAAATTTCAAGAACAGTAAAAAATATGTAAATTTTTTTAGGATTTATCAATTATTACCAGATCTTCATCAAGAACTTTTTCAAGTTGTAATTCCACTAAGATACTTAACTTGTAAAAAAAAACTTGAGTGGAGTAAGAAAGCGGAAACATCATTTGAAGCTTTCAAAACAACTTTTATTTCTATACCAATCTTATATTACATTGATTTTTTAAAAATATTTTTTATGTATAAATAAATATATCAGATGTTGCTTTGAGTGTAATATTATCACAAATAGGAGTAAATGACAAACTTCATCTAATAGCTTTTTATTCAAAAAATATTTTAGCAGTCAAAATTAATTACATGATTCAAGACAAAGAACTTCTTGTAATTGTGGATTCCTTTCAAGAATGGTGTCTTAATCTAAAAGGCGCTTTTAATCTATGTCCTTTCTAAATATTCTTATCTTACACCAAAAGAAAAAAATATAACTTTTAATTAAAAAAAGATAATTTTATTAAAATTAGAATAATTTTATTTTCAAATAATAAAATCAATATTGATTGTTGATTTAATTTTTTTTAAGTAAGTCCAATCAAGTATGTCTTTGGACCTTCTTATTTATAATATTCAAGATAATCCATCTAAGTCTCATGATACTTTTAAGTTTGAATTCAAAAAAAATTTACTCTATTTTGAAGGACGCTTGTATGTTTTAAAAAATAAAGTATGACTACGTACTTTTGAAATTTATTACAACTTCTTTGCAGTAGAACATTTTAGATACAACAAGACTTTGGAACTAATATCAAGAGATTTTTGATGGCCTCAAAGGTCAAAGGCAATTAAACAGTTTGTATAGTTATCTAATATTTATTCAAGATTGAAAACTCTTCATTATCAATTTTATGGACTTCTCCAGCCATTATCTATATTAGAACAAAATTTTATTATAAAAATATTATTCAAAGATCATAGAAGCCAAATAATATTTAACATTATTAAAATTCCTTTAAATCCTATTATTTTTAAGCTGTTTTGGTTGAAAAAGCATAATCCATCTATAGATTGGAGGTTGCAAAGAGTAATATTTTTAATAGGGATCCTTGTAAAAAAAATTTGTAAAAAGCTACAAATTGGTAAATCTTTATTTGTTGGACTAAAGGCTTTTATAAGATTGGCCAAAGAAGATACACCATTTGTTATTTATGCAACTCTAATCAAAGAAGATATGTCTTCTTTGACAAGTATTCTAATGCAATATAATAAATTTTAAGATGTTTTTTAGAAGAAGAATGTTGATATATTACTAGAGCATTGACCATACAATTGTGCCATAGATCTTCAGGAAAGAACACAACCACCTTTTGGTCAAATCTACATTCTTTTTCAAAATGAGCTTTTGATATTAAAAGATTATATTGATGAAAATCTTGCAAAAAACTTTATCAGACATTCAAAGTCTCTAGCAAGTATGCTTATATTTTTTGTAAAAAAGAATGATGGTTCTTTGTTTATATGCGTTGATTATTGGAGATTGAATAAAATAACGGTGAAGAAATATTATCTACTACCATTAATCTCAAGACTTTTGGAACAACTCGGCCAAGCCAAGATCTATATTAAGATAGATCTCTGTGGAGCATACAACCTGGTACAAATTAAGGAGGGAGATGAATGGAAGACCGCATTTTGGACAAGGAATGGACATTTTAAATATAATGTCATGTCTTTTGAATTAACAAATACACCCGCTATCTTTCAACATTTAATAAATGATATCTTTTTAGAGTACTTGGATAAGTTTGTGGTGATCTATCTTGATGACATCTTGATCTATTCAAAAAATTTGGAGAAATATGAAAGACATATCAAGTTGGTATTATAAAAGCTGCTGTGATTTGTATGCCAAATCAGAGAAATGTGTATTTCATCAACCTAAGATGGAATTTTTAGAATACATTATATCTATTGAGGCTTTGACAATGGATCCCAAGAAGGTAGAGGCGGTTATGCAATAGACCATTCCAAAGACTATATAAGACATACAATGTTTATTTAAATTTGCTAACTTCTATCAGATCTTCATCAAAAATTATTCTCAAGTTGCTGCCTTTTTTACTTGATTGACATATAAGGACAAGTTAGAATGGGGGCCTCAAGTGAAAAAAGCATTCTAAGACCTCAAGATGGCGTTTACTACAGCTCCAATATTAATACATTTAGACTTTACAAAGGCATTCTACATAGAGATTGATGCTTCAAATTTTGCATTAGAGGCCATACTTTCACAAATAGATATAGACAATAAATTCCATCCTATTGTATTTATTCTCAAAAGTTCTTTGCTGCCAAAATTAATTATGATATCTACAATAAAAAACTTCTTACTATTATGGATTCTTTTCAAGAATGATGTCATTATCTTGAAGGAGCAATACATCTTATGGCTGTATATATAGATCTTAAGAACTTAGAATATTTTATGTCAACTTGGATTCTTAATTGCCGCCAACCTCGATGAAATATATCATTATCTTAATTTAACTTTGTCATAATTTATTGGCTTGGGAAGCAATAAGGATTGTCTAATGTTCTATCTACGAGATCATATCTTGTACCAAGGATAGGGGAGGCAATGTTTGATAAAAAATATACAACTTTGTTGAAACAAGAGCAATTCTGCCTTTACGCCACTATTACATTAGTGCCTATCGATTCTAGTTTCCTCAATGAGGCACATGCTGCAACCACTAATAATGCTTTGGCCTTTGATATCAAGCATTATTTTAAAAAAAAAATGTTGATAAGTTCAAATTTGAGGAAGATCTTTTATACTTTGAAGAACGTTTGTATATCTTAGAAGGACCAATATGACTATGCGTTCTTCAATCTTGCCATGACTTTATCGCTGTGGGTCATTTTGGATTTCACAAGATCTTAGAACTTATTTCTTAAGATTTTTGATGGCTTCAAATGTGGAAGGCAGTGAAAGACTTTGTACTCTCTTGTGACATCTATTCAAGGTCCAAAAATCCTCAACATCACTGTTATAAATTTTTACAATCCTTGCCTATTCTAAGATGGTCATGGTCATCTATCTTGATGGATTTCATTACAGATGTGCTGCCATCTAATTCATTGAAGAGCATCTTTGTAGTAGTTGATTGATTTATAAAAATGGCTCATTACATCCCTTACAAAAAGATTGTGTTTAGTAAAGAAATAGCAAGGCTCTTTCTTGACAATATATATTGATATTATGACCTATCAGATGATATTATATCTGATTGAGGACTCCAATTCATATCTAACTTTTTGAAATGTCTTTTTGAAATATTAAAGGCCGATATTAAACTTTTTTTGACTTTCCATCCTCAAATTGATGGCCAAACAGAACAAGTTAATCAAATTTTGGAGTAGTATTTATGATGCAATATTAACTATCAACAAGATGATTGGATCTTGTATCTATTATTAGTAGAATTTATATATAATAATATTATTCATGCTTCAACTCAGTATATATCATTTTACTCCAACTATAGATATCATTTGAAGCTTGATCTAAAAAGTATGCTAAAAAATAATAATCTAACAGTTGAAGGATTTACAAAGCAGCTATTGTAATACCAAACAAAGTTGAAGCTTCAATTATAAGCAGCTCAAGATACTTACAAGATATTTGTAAATAAATTTAGGAATCAATTGTTTGCTTTTTATATTAGTGATAAGATATGGCTTCTACAACAAAACATCAAGATCAAGCAGCGATGCAATAAGTTAGACTATCAAAGATTGGGACCATTTTTTTATCTAGAAGCAAATCAATCCAGTGGCATATTATTTAGAATTACTATCTGCTATAAAGATATATCCAGTTTTTCATGTCTCTCTTTTAGAATCTTATAGAGAGTTGCATATTTTGGAAAAGGTAGAATAATCGCCATCTAATATGGAAATTAAAGACCATAAAGAATATGAGGTTGAAAAGGTACTTGATTCATGGCAAAGATGGGACAAATTGGAATATCTTGTTTACTAGTGGGACTATGATATTAATGAGCACATATAAAAACCGGCCACAAATCTTACTAATGTCCGTCAAAAGAAACAAGAATTTCATCAATTCTATGTCCACAAACTCAAATGTATTCAATGATAGCTTCTTAGTAAAGATTGGATTCAAGAAATATTTATAAAGAGAGGGAGAATTAAATTAAAGCCTTCATCTATATGCAGTTGTTTATTCTAAGATAGAATGGTAGAAATAATTTAATCACTATATCAAACCTTCAAGCATTAAGAGAACAAGATTCAGAACATTCATTTGGCATGCTAGCTTTAAACAAGCTAGTGCAGTTTTCACAATCTTCAATTGAGCAAAGTGAGGATAATACATTTTAGTGCCAAGTACGACCTTGGTTGGAGCCATTAGAAGCAAGATCAAACTATGCAAGTCTCGATTTCAATACTTGAGCTTTAGTGATATTTCTTGAGCTTTAGTGATATTTCTTGAGTTTGTAAAGATGAATGTTTTTAGTCTTGAGATCTTGTTTGGAAGATGTTTTGAAGGCCGCAATGAAGATCAAATCCTCAGATGGGATGTTTCAACAATGGAGGTACTAGCTTAAGGCCATAGGTAATTTCTTTGAGGACCAATAGAACCTATTGCTCAAGAATGGTGTCGTGAAGTAAATACATTCATATATAGAAATCTAACTTAACTATCTTTTCTTTAAAATTTTATTAAATTCTTTCTTTCTTCTTACCAATCTAAGTTTTTATATAGTTTGGAAAAAATTTCTCACTTTCTTTCTTTTTCTTTGGCTAAAATTTTACCTTATCTTTAATCTTAACTTTAACTTTGATTTAGTCTTGAAACTTTCTTTTATTTCTTTTTATCTTTTTTTCAATCTTAGATTTTAGTAGATTCAGGGTTATATTTGTAAATATAAGGAGTTTTGACTTTGAAGTTGAATTTAGGATTTTATCAAGGATAAATAGAGGTTTGGATGTAAATAGTTGGCTATCATTAATAGTGCTGACTTGGAGGATTAGATTTAGGGTTTTTATAACTTTAAACTATTAATTGTTGACTTGGACTTTAAAGACCTTGGCTGCGACTTCTATGACGAGCTTGGAGGAGAAGAAGAGGGGGTTTTTTGGCAAATCCAGGGGAGTATTCAGAGAGAGCGTCTTCTTGGCATGAGTTTAGGTAGTAGAAATACATGATTCGGAGCTTAGATGAGAGAGATATGCTTGTTTGAACTTAGGCTACTAATGTGACACCTACTGTCGCTTTTCTGGATATATGAGAAGTTTTTTAAGATACTAGCAAGAAATCAAAAAGTTGGGTTAGAAACTAGACTTCAAGCTATATATTTTACATCCAAGAATTGATAGAAATGATTCTAGAATGAGTGAGATATAGCTAGTTAAAACCAGCAAACTAAACTAGGGTTGAAGAAGTTAGATAAATAGAAGGGTTTGCTTTAAGCTAGAACTTGAGTTTCAAGATGAATTTGAAGCTCATTTTTTGTGTACATATCACTTATACTATAAAGAGTCTATGTCTAAAATCTCATATCAATTGAAACTTTGATTAGGGAGTAATGGCAAAATTTATTCTCAAGTATCTAGGGTTTTGATTTTTAAAAGTACCTGATAAGGATTTGGTGATATCTAACGATTGGCAATGAATTCACAGCTCAAAAATTATGTGACAATGGTCAAAGATATGAATTATGTTTTCTCAATTTTTGAGCTTATTTGAATGGCTGGATCTTAAATTATGAATTTTCAAGCTTCTAGTTGAGATTTGACTTTCAAAAGTATCTACCAAGGATTTGGTGATATCTAATGATCAGCAATGAATTCATGGCTCAAAAATTATGTGACAATGGTCAAAGATATGAATTATGTTTTCTCAAATTTTGAGCTTATTTGAATAGCTAGATCTTAAATTATGAATTTTCAAGTTTCTAGTTGAGATTTAACTTTCAAAAGTATTTGCCAAGGATTTGGTGATATCTAACGATCAGCAATGAATTCACAACTCAAAAATTATGTAACAAAGATCAAAGGTATGAATTATGTTTTCCCAAATTTTGAGCTTATTTGAACAACTAGAGTTTAAATTACAAATTTTTAAGTTTCTAGTTTGGTTTTTACTTATAAAATTACTTGCTAATATTTTGATGATATCTGGTGATCGGTAATGAATTCACGGTTGAGAATTTTTAAAAAGATGACTAAAGAAGTGAACTCTATGTTTTTAAAATTTGAACTTATTTAAATGGCTGGATTTTGATTTATAAGTTTTTAAGCTTCTAGTTTGTTGATTTATTACACGCATGGTTTTGTGACTATAAAAGAGAAATTTAAAAAATTTTGTGCATATTGGATCCAACTTGATTGTAAAGAGGGTGTCACGGACATATACATAGTTACTTATATGATCAGATAGAACTAGATAAAAGAAGGTAAAAGCAGGTTAATTCCATAATATCTTTAGACAAACTTCCTAGAAACTTCATAGACGCTGCTTTGACTTTATAAGTGTCCATATTAGACTTTTGGATTAGAAACTTGGTCAATAAGTTAGCCACGTGTTGCACATGTTGGTAGCTTGAAGACCAAGCTAAATACGTGGCGAACATATAGGAAACTTGCCCTGCAAGTTCGACACGTGTCTTGCAACTTGGACACGTATCTTGTAAATTGGACACGTGTTGGAGGTCCTATAGAACGTCGCCACTTAGCTCTTAGGTAGATAGTATAAATAGAGACAAGAGTGAAGCCTTCTTCACTCTTGTCAACTCCTTTCTTGTTTCCAGTCTAGTTCAAGGGTCTCTAATTTTCTTGTTTTTTGGCATTAGCCATTCCAGTTTCTTTTTAATATATATACTTCTTTATATTTATTTCTTTGAAAGAGGTCTCACTTGTTTATTCGACTTCATCCAGTTATTGTCCTTGACAGATTGACAGAGTACACTTTACAATATCAGAGCTTTATCTTTTTGAGTAAGAGTGGATTACTTTCTCTTGACAAGACATAAGCGTGTTAGAAGTTGCGGATTACCCACTTCTAAACTGATATTGTTCTTAGCATTTTCTTTGTTATCAAGTCTTTCTTTTTCTTTTGCCTTGAGCAATATCACATAGTTTTTTTTTTCTTAGTGTTATTATGGCAGAGCTTATCGAAATGAAGACTGCAATGGCACAAATGCAAGAACAATTAAGGGAGTTAATGCTTGCAATGCATCAACTCAATCTACCACCACAAGGAAGAACAAGAATAGCAGAAAGTGGAGATGTAGAGATGATTGGAGCTGCTTCAACACCTGCATCAAATCACATTCCTTCTCCAATTGTAGAACACCCTGTAAGCGCCAGAGAACCAAGAATTGCCTTACCCGAGAAATTTGATGGTACGAGATCAAAGTTTCGAGGGTTCATCAATCAAGTACAATTGGCAATCGAACTTCAACCGCAAAGCTATCTAACTCCAGGATCATAAGTCAAGTTTATTGGAACTCTACTTTTTGGTTCTGCATTATCATAGTTTTCGTCTTTTCTTAAACAACAAAATTTCATACTGGACAATTTGGAAGCTTTTTTGGTGGAGTTTTGATCTATGTATGGTGAACACGATGCAGCTCGTGTTGCAACAAACAAGATCCGAATTTTACGACAAGGAAACCGCTCTGTAACAGTGTATGCTTCACAATTTCGACAACTTGCAATCGATATCAAGTGGGATGATGCTGCACTCATCAGTCAATTTCTTTATGGATTGCAATATGAAGTAAAGAAATTGATGCTCAATTTACCTGATCCTCAAACATTGAGTCAAGCAATCGATTTTGCTGTAAAATGTGACAATCGACTTTTTGAGTTTCAATCCGAGAATCGTACAAGGGAAACTCAACGTTATTACTCAATGGCAACATCTTCATCAAATGTACATTCGGAAGTAGAAGACATGCAAATTGACGTAGTACATTTCAAATCTCTTACTGAGCAAGAAAAGATTCATCGTCGCTAGGGAGGATTATGCTTATATTGTGGAGAATCTAAGCACACTGCTCAACATTGCCCAAAGAAACGACGCAACTATAAAATGAGGGGTACGGCGGTCAAAGGAGACAACATGTCGGAAAACGAATTTGTCCAACTACAATAGGAACCGTGCAGCTGGAATCTTATACAATTCCTAAAGAAGGTCCTATCCTCTCTTTAGAACCCTCTCCTTGTTTTATAATAGAACTTTATTTAGGACCTAAAAACCACAAAGCCTCTACTTTATTAGATTCAAGAGCCTCAACATGTTTTTTAGATGAACAATTTGTTAGAAGTCGTAAAATATCTCTAGTACAAAAAACTAAACATGTACATGTAGAAGTCATAGATGGTCATCCATTGTCTTCTGGAGATGTCACTCATGAGACCCATCCTATAAAAGTAACAATAGATGGTCATAATAGTTACGTAACCTTTAACATAATTAAATCTCCATCTAATCCAGTTATTTTAGGTCTATCATGGTTAGAAAAATATAATCCTAAGATAGATTAGAATTCTCGTAGACTTTATTTTTCTCAAAACGTTATTAACACTTCCGTCAACCAAGTAAAAAGCTATAAGTCTAGTATAGTAAAACCCGTACTTATAGGTGCAAAAGCTTTTATGCATGAAGCAAAAGGAGGATCAACTTTTGATATTTATACCACACCCATCTCTGATAGTAAAAGCACTTCAAGTGGCTTTTCAAGCCAATACCAAGATTATCAAGATGTTTTTGAGAAGAAAAATGCCGATATCCTTCCGGAGCATCGTTCATATGATTGTTCAATTGATCTCAAGGAGGGATCTCAATCTCCATTTGGACCAATCTACAGTCTATCACAAAATGAGTTGGCAGAACTCAAAGAATATATTGAAGAAAATCTGGCCAAGAATTTCATACGCCATTCCAAATCTCCTGCAGGAGCTCCAATTCTATTTGTGAAGAAAAAAGATGGATCATTACGAATGTGTGTGGATTATTGGGAACTTAACAAGATCACTATCAAGAACAGGTATCCACTACCTTTAATCTCTGGACTTCTTGATCAACTAAATCAAGCTAAGATCTATACAAAAATAGATCTACGAGGAGCATACAACTTGGTTTGTATTAAAGAAGGAGATGAATGAAAAACTGCATTTCAAACAAGGTATGGACATTTCGAATATAATGTTATGCCTTTTGGACTCACAAATGCACCAGCTGTTTTCCAACATCTCATGAACAATGTTTTTCATGAATTCTTAGATGATTTTATTGTCTGCTACCTAGACGACATTTTAATCTACACTAAGAACGTAGAAGAGCACGAAACACATGTTCGTCATGTCTTACAAAAACTCAGAGAAACAAGATTGTATGCCAAGATGGAAAAGTGTGTATTTCATATTACTCAAGTTGACTTCTTAGGATATATCATCTCGAATGATGGCCTCATGATGGATCTTAAGAAAGTCCAAACAATCATGGATTGGAAGATTCCAAAAATAGTAAGAGATGTACAATATTTTTTAGGATTTGCCAATTATTATCGAATCTTCATCAAGAACTTCTCTCAAGTTGTAGCCCCACTTATACGTTTGACTTGTAAGGACAAGCTCGAGTGGAGTAAAGAAGCAGAAGCATCATTTGAAGCTTTGAAGATAGCTTTTACTTCTGCACCAATCTTGTATCGCGTTGATTTTTCCAAGGCATTCTTTATAGAAACAGACGCATCTGACTTTGCTTTGGGCGCAGTATTGTCACAAATGGGAATAGATGACAAACTCCATCCAGTAGCTTTCCATTCCAGGAAATTTTCGACAGCAGAGATCAACTACGAAATCCATGATAAAGAACTTCTTGCAATTGTGGATTCTTTTCAAGAATGGCATCATTATCTAGAAGGCGCTTCTAGTCCAGTCACCGTATATACGGATCACAAGAACCTCGAATATTTCATGTCAGCACGCGTGTTGAATCGTCATCAAGCTCGTTGGAGCATGTCTCTATCAAGATT